>CAWUFW010005698.1:0-472500 GCA_963921515.1 Calotriton arnoldi
GGTGGTAGTAGTGGTAGGCACCTGGCACCCCCTGGGCAGAGGTGGCAGTAGTGGTAGGCACCTGGCACCCCCATGGGTAGAGGTGGTAGTAGTGACAGGCATCCAGCCCCCATGGGTAGAGGTGGTAGTAGTGGTAGGCACCTGGCACCCCCTGGGTAGAGGTGGCAGTAGTGGTAGGCACCTGGCACCCCCATGGGTAGAGGTGGTAGTGGTGACAGGCATCCAGCCCCCATGGGTAGAGGTGGTAGTAGTGGTAGGCACCTGGCACCCCTGGGCAGAGGTGGTAGTAGTGGTAGGCACCTGGCACCCCTGGGTAGAGGTGGTAGTAGTGGTAGGCACCTGGCACCCCCTGGGTAGAGGTGGTAGTAGTGGTAGGCACCTGGCACCCCCAGCTGGGTAGAGGTGGCAGTAGTGGTAGGCACCTGGCACCCCTGGGCAGAGGTGGTAGTAGTGGTAGGCACCTGGCACCCCTGGGCAGAGGTGGCAGTAGTGGTAGGCACCTGGCACCCCCTGGGCAGAGGTGGTAGTAGTGACAGGCATCCAGCCCCCATGGGCAGAGGTGGTAGTAGTGGTAGGCACCTGGCACCCCTGGGTAGAGGTGGCAGTAGTGGTAGGCACCTGGCACCCCCATGGGTAGAGGTGGTAGTAGTGACAGGCATCCAGCCCCCATGGGTAGAGGTGGTAGTAGTGGTAGGCACCTGGCACCCCCTGGGTAGAGGTGGCAGTAGTGGTAGGCACCTGGCACCCCCATGGGTAGAGGTGGTAGTAGTGACAGGCATCCAGCCCCCATGGGTGGAGGTGGTAGTAGTGACAGGCATCCAGCCCCCCATGGGTAGAGGTGGTAGTAGTGGTAGGCACCTGGCACCCCCATGGGTAGAGGTGGCAGTAGTGGTAGGCACCTGGCACCCCTGGGTAGAGGTGGTAGTAGTGGTAGGCACCTGGCACCCCTGGGTAGAGGTGGCAGTAGTGGTAGGCACCTGGCACCCCCATGGGTAGAGGTGGTAGTGGTGACAGGCATCCAGCACCCCATGGGTAGAGGTGGTAGTAGTGGTAGGCACCTGGCACCCCCTGGGTAGAGGTGGTAGTAGTGGTAGGCACCTGGCACCCCCTGGGTAGAGGTGGTAGTAGTGGTAGGCACCTGGCACCCCCATGGGTAGAGGTGGCAGTAGTGGTAGGCACCTGGCACCCCCTGGGCAGAGGTGGTAGTAGTGGTACGCACCTGGCACCCCTGGGTAGAGGTGGCAGTAGTGGTAGGCACCTGGCACCCCCTGGGTAGAGGTGGTAGTAGTGACAGGCATCCAGCCCCCCATGGGTAGAGGTGGTAGTAGTGGTAGGCACCTGGCACCCCCTGGGTAGAGGTGGCAGTAGTGGTAGGCACCTGGCACCCCCATGGGTAGAGGTGGTAGTAGTGACAGGCATCCAGCCCCCATGGGTAGACGTGGTAGTAGTGGTAGGCACCTGGCACCCCCTGGGTAGAGGTGGTAGTAGTGGTAGGCACCTGGCACCCCTGGGTAGAGGTGGCAGTAGTGGTAGGCACCTGGCACCCCCATGGGTAGAGGTGGTAGTAGTGACAGGCATCCAGCCCCCATGGGTAGAGGTGGCAGTAGTGGTGGGCACCTGGCACCCCCTGGGTAGAGGTGGTAGTAGTGGTAGGCACCTGGCACCCCTGGGTAGAGGTGGCAGTAGTGGTAGGCACCTGGCACCCCCATGGGTAGAGGTGGTAGTAGTGGTAGGCACCTGGCACCCCTGGGTAGAGGAGGCAGTAGTGGTAGGCACCTGGCACCCCCATGGGTAGAGGTGGTAGTAGTGACAGGCATCCAGCCCCCCATGGGTTGAGGTGGTAGTAGTGGTAGGCACCTGGCACCCCCTGGGTAGAGGTGGCAGTAGTGGTAGGCACCTGGCACCCCCATGGGTAGAGGTGGTAGTAGTGACAGGCATCCAGCCCCCATGGGTAGAGGTGGTAGTAGCGGTAGGCACCTGGCACCCCCTGGGTAGAGGTGGCAGTAGTGGTAGGCACCTGGCACCCCCATGGGTAGAGGTGGTAGTGGTGACAGGCATCCAGCCCCCATGGGTAGAGGTGGTAGTAGTGGTAGGCACCTGGCACCCCCTGGGTAGAGGTGGTAGTAGAGGTAGGCACCTGGCACCCTGGGTAGAGGAGGTAGTAGTGGTAGGCACCTGGCACCCCTGGGTAGAGGTGGTAGTAGTGGTAGGCACCTGGCACCCCCTGGGTAGAGGTGGTAGTAGTGGTAGGCACCTGGCACCCCTGGGTAAGGGTGGTAGTAGTGGTAGGCACCTGGCACCCCCTGGGTAGAGGTGGTAGTAGTGGTAGGCACCTGGCACCCCTGGGTAGAGGTGGCAGTGGTGGTAGGCACCTGGCACCCCCTGGGCAAGGGTGGTAGTAGTGACAGGCATCCGGGCCCCTATGTGTATATGTGGCATTGGTGATGGGCATCCCGCCCCTATGGTGCTGCTGTTTCTGGAGTAAGTAATTTCTGCATCCCTGTGTGTGTGTGTGATATGTCGGGTACATGTAGTTTGTGGTTGGTGTCTGACCTACCTTCTGCGCCGTACGCGTCCGTGCCTGTTCCGGTAGTAGATGTAGAATATTGGTAGGATCGGAACGATGGGATTCATTGTTGGTTTGTCTCGTTCGTCTTCGTCGTTGCTTCGCCTCGTCCTCGTCGCTGGCGTGTTCGTCTCGTAGCCGTGGATCGTGTTGTGGCGCGAATCGGAGCTTATGTGCGCCTCTCCCGGATGCTTTGACGTGCCGTGCGTAGCGACGGGTTCGGCGCGTACGGGAAGCGCATCGTACTTGTCCGGCCGGACGGGGCTGCTTTTTGGCTTCCGGGCGACTCGTATCTGCGTTTACGGATCCGGCTCGGTCGGGGATCAGGACCTGGATTGGGTGAGTACGACTCGGTCAGAATCTGTGCTGTTGTGCGCATCATACTTGTTCGTTCGGATTCATGTGCGGATCGGTCGGGAAACAGGCATTCGCATGGCTTTTTTCCCGACCGAATGGCGTTGGGTGCGTCTCCGACCGAGATTGGAATCGACCCCTTAATAGAATGATTTGCTTGGGCGCACAAGACTAATCCCAATAATTAACAGTAACCAATAGCATTGGACTAACCACTAACCTTGGGTTCTCCAGCAGTGGTGCCGGTGGAAAATGCTTCACCTGCTCATCAGGGGTAGTAAGCGCTATATAAATGCAATTACAATTACAATGAAGTAGCACACTGCAAGAAAGAGGTAAGACAAGATACTATACATAAGGGTAAAAACAGTAGCGGTTGCTGTGACTCTGTAAGGTGCTGGCCTACCGGTATGTAGTCAATAGCTCAGAAAGGGGTAGAGTCCTAAGCAGGACCTGAGGCGGGCTTTCTATATTACCAAAGTAAACAAGGTTAAGTGTGGCATTATCGGAAACATAGCAGTGCATCCCTAATGAAGAAGAGGTGCAAGGTGCAGCTTACCAGTATTGATCAAGTTTTAAGGATGGTCAAGGAGCATTGCTGCCAGTCATCAGCATGATGCAGTCTGGAATGTATCTGCTTGTGAATGACAGTCTCTCTTGTTTACTATTTAAGGGGACTTCAGCGCAGGAAGTCTCCAAGAACCAGAAGGCCCAGTGTCACAGGCATGATGGATAGATCTGGTATGTAAATTGTGGTGTAATGGCCGCCACCTTGAGGGAAGGTATATGTGCAGTTGGAGACTGGACTGAGCAATACGTGGGGAGGAGGAGTTGTGGTTACTGTACCTTGTGAGATGTAAATGGAGAACAACTAGAATAACTAGAGGAAACTTATTTGAAAAGTCTTGCTATTGGACTGTGCAGAGTTACAATGATCTACAGCAGGGGTGCAGTGATCCATTGATAATAGTTTGGGGGCAAGTTTTTTTTTTTTAAATATCTTTATTGGCATTTCAACATTTCAAGGCGTACATTTCAATTTGAAGAGTATTGACGTTACACTTGCAGTAGTCCTTTCCCTCCTTCTTCCTATTCCCTCCCCATAAATGTCATTATAGGTTACAAAGATTATCATATTAGTTGAGGGATTTCAGAATCGTATCCTCCATCGTAATGTGTGCCAACTTGAACAGTAAACTCCCTCGTCCCTCCCCCTCCCATCCCGTGTCAACTTGTATTGATGATAAATGTCCATATGTGCGCTGCCCTTTATGAGTCGAGGGTTCCTATTGGGTCATCCTGAAGGTCCGTCTTAGTTATAGTGTCGGGGTATCCACCTCCCCTCCCAGGTCCCATGGTTCCCCTTCGTTGATGCAGGGGTGCCATTTAGATCCGTCAACATCAGTGCCCATGCTCTAAGATCGTCCTCTACTTTGTCGTCTGTGCAGACACGTTTCATGCGTGCTGCTTCAGCAGCCGCCCATTCGCACATGTCCTTTATCCAGCTGTCTGGTAAAGGGGGTGAGGGGCACTGCCAGGCTATCGGGATTCGTATTTTCGTCAGTACCAGGCCCAACATGACGAATTTCCTGCTCAGCTTTTTTTTGGGGGGGTGGGGAGCAGTCCCAGCAATATTACATGCATCTCCCGGGGTACCGCCCACCCTGTAGCCTCCTGCAGTCGGTCAAGACCATGTGCCAATATGTTTTCAGGTGTGAACATAACCATACCATATGTATAAATTCAGCTTTTGGTTCTCCACATCCTGGGCATTCGCCGGAACGACCCGGGTAGATCCTACTTAGAGTTCGCAGCATCAGATAAGTCTGGTGGATGAAATTGTATTGGGCGAGTTTAAATTGTGCGTTTGTACTTGTTGTCTTGATGCCCTCATGGATTTTCCTTCATTCCTGTGCCGCCAAAGGCTCCCCAACAGTGTTTCCCATTTTGTTTGGATTGGTAGAGGGTCCCCAGGGCCATCATCCCAGAGCGCCTGGTATAAATGTGAAATAACCGTCGGCCCGTGCCATATTAAGTATGACTTTCAAGACGTTAGTGCAAGGGGGTCCCTCGGTAATGATGGCCAAATCTCCCGCACTTCGCTTGCGATCTTCTCTTATTGGAGGGATTGTCCCGTCCCAATATCAAAGGCAGAGTTGGCTTCTGCTCTGGATAGAAAGTGCCCGTTGTCATACAGATCCCCCATCAAAAGACAGCCCCTCTCCTGCCATCTCCGCAGCGATATGGATTTTGCTATCTTCCGGAAAGATTTCACTACCCATAGAGGCATATCTGGTGCATAGGGCGCACGTCGTACCACTTTACGGACCGTTCGGTCCCATATTTGGGCTACATGTCATATGATCTGGGGTATCTCCGTTGGTACATAGGATCTGAGCATCAGGAGCTCCGGTAGGGATCGATTCCCATATGTGCCCCGCAGGAGTTGTTTTTCCCAGTTCTCATCATCTTCCATCCAGTGGACTGCGTGTTGTAATTGAGATTCCATATAAAAAAGCTCCATGTGGGGCATCTCTGATCCTCCTTCCTCCCAGGATCTCTGTAACGTTTTCAAGCGTACCCTTTTCCGTCTAGACCTCCAAAGTAGGTCTACCATCAGGATATCTAGCCTTCTAAAGTAATGGCTGGGAATTTCGTAAAGGGTGTGTTGCATTGTATATATGCAACGTGGGAGGTTTATCATCTTTGCGATAACTATCTTCCCCATGAGAGATAGTGGGAGGTCTTTCCAGAATCATATGGATCCTCGTAGAGCTTCCAATACTCTTCCAGTATTTAGGTTCAAGTAGGAGGAGGCCGTGTCTGCCAAATTGATCCCCGGCTTTCGTGTCCCTTCAGACGCCCACGGGAGGCCTACTTCAGGGAGCATCTCTGTCGGGTCCTCCGCTAGCCTCCCCATGGGGACCAGTTTAGATTTACCCGGGTTCATGTGAAGTCCCGAAAGGGCCCCATATTTTTGCAGAATATCAAGGAGAACCGGTATCGACTGTTCTGGTTTCCGGGCATATACCAATGTGTCGTCTGCATATAAGGAGACCACATGTCGGGTTGCACCTAGGTGCACTCCATGTATCCATCCACATTCTCAGGGTGGCCACCAATAGCTTCATGGTGGCTGCAAACAGGAGTGGGGAAAGGGGGCAGCCCTGGCGGGTCCCTCGAGTTAGCCGGAATGAGTCAGATATTAGTCCTCCAGATCGCACAAGTGCTGTAGGAGTTGTATAAATCAGTTGTTTCTCCCTAATCTACACACACTGCATCATCTACTACGGGCTTCTACACGTGTAGTGAATGCAGTGTGTGTAGATTAGGGAGAAATAAGACCAAAACTTTTAGTTTCAACACTAAACGGAGATACAATATCAATTATTTGATTAATTGCAAATCGAAATATGTGACGTACATATTGGGCTGCCCATGTGACAAGATCTACGTGGGCAGTACCAAGAGAGCATTAAAAATAAGAATTCAGGAGCACCTTCGTGCTCTTCGCAATGGGGACCTTAGATACCCGCTCACATACCATATGCAGGAGAATCATGGAGGCAATGATGATTTCTGGTTTATGGGGATTGACCACATCCCAGTCCACCCAAGGGGAGGGGATAGGGAACTATCTCTGAGAAAAAATGAAGCTGGGTGGATTTGCAGACTTCGATGAATAGAACTGGGGCATAATAGCGATGATGAAATGCACCATTTTTTATAGAAAAATCGTACTGGTTAGTAGTTGTTATTTGATCACATTATGGAATGTCCTACTTTTATAGAAAATTAGCTACTCGCATGGTTAAGTAAGAAGAGTGACAGGTTATGTTAATGAACTTACTTTACCTGTATAATAATTGTAGGTTTTGCGTACATTTCTGCCCCTTTTCCCAACGGATTGGGGTTCTATCGATATCTACTTCTGTGATGTTGCGTGTTCTCCTCTCCGAGGACCCCTGCTTATGATATATTTTGAACTAGACATTAGTGATTCTGTCTATGTTAAATATAATTCTTATCTTTTCAATGCTGAATTGGTTCTTACCAAGGTCATCTGTATATCACTGTCCAATCGGGTGTAAACATCAGCAAATTACCCATGATTAGCTCTTCTTTTTGTGGACTACTTTATACTGGACTTATGACTTTATCTGTGTAATCCTTCATTTCACCCCTTTCATTTTACTTTTTTAGTTCTTTGTCTTATTTTTCCTCAGACACCTTATTGAATTTCTTGCTGGGACCCATGCCTCGATTTGGAGAACTAGAGGGAATTGAGTGGAGCCTAGTTATATAGAATTGTTTGCTTAGCGATGCTTTTGCATTTTTCGAGTGTGGAGTCATACTGGGTTTGCTACCTTATATTGTTGACTTTTGTCCCATCCCTTGTCTTTTCATTTATGGTATTTCTTATGTTTTAATCTATTCAGAAATAGGATCTTTTTACGACATTTTGATTTCCTAGTAGAATAGCCCATTATAAGATGGCCGCCACTAAGGCGTATCGGATAAATAAGGCTCGTGTTGTATTGGTTGACATATATGTCTGCCCCTTTTGGAAAATAATGTGGAACACGCTCCGTGCTTGAGAATATGCCTTTTACATCACAGCCGGTTTTTGTCAATAGTTGGGGAGAGTATATTTTGGGGTGTGTTTATTTTTCCATCAGACCCTTTTTACGCCTTCTAATTGTTGCCGGACATGTGTGCTTTCTTGATTTTATAAGGGGAACTTCGGGGTTGACTTGTGTATAAGTTATATCGATCTCAGGACGTTTTTGTTATTTACATCAGTACCAGTTAAAAATGGCCGCCATGAGGTGCAGTCGCGTCTGAACGTCTGACGGACGCTCCTCTCTATGAAACACAGCTGCTTTCAATGTATGCCGTTTGCCGCGAGTATTTAAACCGGCTTTGGGAAGCTACTCGTTTCCCGTCGACTTCGCCGTGACGCTTGGCCATTGGAGACATGATGTCAGCTTAATACCGGTAAGCCCATTCTGGAGGACACGTCGTATTGGTCCCTTCCCTCCCCGTGTTATAATGATTGAAATAGTCTGTTTTCCTTGTATTTTTACTGAATGGCTAACTTATTCGGATATAATATAGGTGAGATGTTTCGGTCTCTTCCCTCCCCGCGTTACAATGATTGAAACTGTCTGTTTGCTTTTCTTTTTTACTGAATTACTAGCGTATTCAGGTATACTCTAGGGGAGACGTTTTATATTACTGTTTGGGACATTATTCAGTGATTGTCCCAATGGGGGGGAACATGAGGATTAGTACAGTGGGGTCAGTTTGATGGACATTATGATTTTTGTGTAGGCACTGTGTTTTTACCTATCAGAAACTCGGGTAACCAGCATATTTGCCTATTATTTTTTTCGTTTTATTTATAGGCTGCCGGCATTGACCTTGAGCATATAGGATGCATTTAAATTGACACAGATTGGGTGTGCTTTTTACTCGGATGAGGCTAATTACATGGTTTTTTATGTAAGTATTGGAGCCTGTTGCTGTGGTACATTTGTAGTTGCTGACCTTAGCTATAATGAGATGGTACACCGCAGGTTTAAGTAGGCTCCTAATAGAGGAGGGTTGCACTAGTTATTTGCTGATCTTCTTGGGGAGATTAGATTGTTTAGCCCTGTACTTTTCCACTGATAACATAAGTGGGTATTTTTATTATGATTCTTAAACCATATATGATTTTGAAATAAGGAGGTATGGAAATCTACTAAGGTTTCCTCTGTCCTTTTTAGGTGATTCAACAAGGTGATAACATACCGGTTTGCGGGATTCACGCTTATATGCGCGCCTTCTCTTTGGGGTCCCACCTGGATCTTTGACATATTCCTTTACCATAAGGAATCTGCAAATTGGTTGATATCTAGTGAGTATGATTGATTCAGTAATGGTATCTGAACACTTCTCTAAATTCGTTTTCCATCAACTAATATAGTGTAATCTGTGATTTTTTCATTCTTATTTCCTAGAACGCAGTATTGACCAGCTCAGGTGTGATCCTTTTTACGTATTACTCCGTGTATTTATTTGTGCTCCATCATTGAACCTATCCGGCATCCTCGTTGCTTGTATCCATTTGTTCTTTATGATCATGAGGAACCTTCCATATACACCTGATATTGAGTAAGTATGGTTGCTCAAGCTGGATTGTTTTGCTACCTTTGTACTTAGTGGCTCATTATTTGTGCCGGGTGTATAACCTATACATATATTTTGTTGATATTCTAGACAATCGTGACTTAGATGTGGAAAGACACATAGGCTACTTATCCAGTTATTTACTGGTTTTCTTTTTGCGGAGACTGACCTATTCGAATGTTCAGTGGTGGGTATTTTACCATGTCTATTTGTACTATTTTAGCTAGTAGCACAATGGTTCGGTTACACATTTTTCTTAAGCATTTTTTAATTAGTAACCTGAGATAGTGCTTTTGAATATTCGAAGTTCCCCCCCTTTTCTTAATTATATAGCATGATTATCATGTTATTGGCTTTTGCTTTGTTCACTTGTAATATTTCTTTATCTCTCTTTCTTTTCCTACCTCTTCTATCTCCCAGTATTCCTGGGTAGCTTGACTTCTCGTGAAGTTTATATAAGTCCATTATAGGAGTATGGTTTTTTGATACGTTTCTTGATATGTTTTATATAGAAGAAAACTTTGTAAAAATGTTGTTCGTATATATGGAGAATAATATTGTAAATAAGCGAAAAAAGTCGGTCTGTCTTTGTTCTTTTTCGTTTCTGTTTGTTTTGTATTGTACTTTTAATGTAGTCAAGTGGTTAAAAAGAATAGCAATTTAAATGTTTGTATAGTATGTGATGTATTATATTTGTTCTTCGTTTTTGTTTATTAATGTGTAATTTTTGTTTGTTTAAATTAACAGCCCTGAAGAAGTCCTTTAAAAGGACGAAACGCGTTGGCTGTATCGTTGTGAAAATTGATGTTTATGACCACGTTTTAAATAACAGAAATTGGAATAAAGAAAAAATGTTTGAAGAATACTTGTTTTGAAAATAGATTACACAATTGTTTTTTCTGCTTTTGAAATTAACGTGTGGTGCACCTGTGCTTATGTTTTAAATTGTTATGTTCCCATGGGGACTTGCACTTTGACGGTGGGTGCGTTTCAGTGTGCACACAGACCCCAACAAGTATAGAGGGGTTAGAATAATAGAGGGATAGCAGTTCAGGTGCTGTGGATTTAAGGGCTCCACTGTCAGACTTGTTTTCTTATGTAAACTTGGGTCCTTGTCTGGTTTCGGGATCATTACTACCAACGCCTCCCTCATGGATGACAGAAGGGTCCAGGCCTCCCACGCCTCAGCATTAACCTCCATAAGGTGATCCACCAGTTGAGGAGCAAACCGTTGATAGAATTCAGTCGGGAGGCCATTGCTTCCAGGGCTCTTTGCTGGTCTGAGATTCCCGATGGCTGCCATCACCTCCTCCTTGGTGATCGGGCCTTCAAGAGCCCCTGCTGCCTCTGGAGCCAACTGTGGGAGATCCACAGAGGCCAAAACGTCCTGAACCGTGTCCGGCAATGGGGATGATTATTCCCCATATACCCTGACCAGATATCCCCCATATACCCTGACCAGATGTTTTGCCACAGTTTCTAGAATTGCTTGGTGTGTGAATGCTGGTTTCCCGTCACTATCCTGCAGCGTCAAGATGGGTACCCTGGGTGTGTCCTGCTTCACTACACAGACTAGTAGGGCTCCAGTCCTACCCCCCTCCATATGGAGGCGCCGGTGGTATGCCTTATATGTATATTTTTCCAGCCTACTCCAGCTCTCCAGGAGGGCCCTACGGGTCTCCCCCCATTCTGCCACGACCAGGGGGCTCGAGTGTAGTTGAGCCTCCAACCTTCCTGATTCCCATTCCTGCTATTCAATATCTCATTCTAATTGCCGTTTCACCCCGTAGGCTGTCTTGATACAGACTCTCCAGAGGACTACCTTCATAGCTTCCCATTCTGCTGCTTGGCTAGAAGCTGTCCCCCATTTCCCTCAAAATAGTGTGTAACCGTCTCCGAGATCGTGGCTGCAAATGGGGGTTCTAAAAGTGCTTCTGCATGTAAGTGCCATACGGGCACCACCGGGCAGTCCGGTGTTTCCTGGAGCCTTAACAGGACTGGGGAGTGATCCGATATGTATCTGGTGAGATATGTTATACCTTCCACTGCATGGGTAATTTCTGATGACAGAAAGAAGTAGTTGAGCCAACTAAAAGTCCCCGTTGCTGGAGTATGACATGAGAATGTTTTGAGAGTGTGGTAACGATCCCTCCAGACATCTCTCAGCTGCATACCCAGTATGAGGTCTTTCAGAGTTTCTGTCATTCAGGGCTTAGTATCTATGTGAGGGGGTTCCCGATCTAGGTCACCATCTAGGGGGGCAAGTTTGATATGGATATAATATGTGCTGAGAAAAACCTAGCATGATGCATATCAATATGTCCGAGATCCTTCAGGGGACATATTTATTAGGAGCATAATCAGATAGATGGAAACAAAGGTATTAGAGAGTAAGGAAAATGTACCTGTTGATTTCCAGTGCATCTGAAACATATCTGGTTAGGGTCCGACTAAGCATTTTTGCTCTGCCTGGGTACCATATTTGTTTAGAACAGTGTTGTTTAGAGTGGTTTGTTGTGACAGTCATGTCCATAAGGTGGCCAAATGGGATGGAGGCTTGGACATATGGAGAGAGTACTATGGGGTGATGTTTGCAGTCTCATACCAGGAGTAGTCTAGTCAGATAGGTCTGTCATATAGTGGTTGGTAATTCATTGGGGTAACAAAAAAACCATTAATATAAAATAGTGAGTCAGCTCGAAGTGGTATCCAATATGACAGTATATCCTCAAGAATCCGCGTTTTGTATCATAAAATACTGAGAATAATAAAATGTGGTATAATGTTCAAGACTGTGAGTTTGGTAACATAAAATAGTGGAAATAAGAAGAAGCGGTATAGTATAAGGAGTAGTCTTAAAGGGAGGTGTATTATGCAGTAGTTGATAATCTTTTGGGGTAACAATAATATTATAGATATTCTATATAGTACTGAGTCAACTCTAGGTAGAATCTGATAGGACTGTGTGGAATGTGTTCAAGTCTGCGCGTTTAGAAACAAGAATAGAAGGAGTAACAGAGTGTGCCACTGGTCAAGTATGAGTTGGATGATTATTGAAAATCTATTGTTGTGTGATGTCTTCCACTTTTTACAGATGATGGACTATGGTGTGATTATAAAATAGACAAAGTATGCTGTCCTACAAGTAAACCAGGGTGTGGGAGCATTTAACAATACTTGATTGTCAGTACACATGTGTAGCAAAAGTTTAGTAACAGTTAAAGGATTGGTGTTAGATTATAGTCTTGTGTGACAATGAAACAGAAGGCCCCTTGAATGGTTGTAAGTAAAAGAACAAAAAGAAGGAAGTGGAGCCCTGTAAGTCCTTCTAAGTCTATGTTCCTGTTCCAAATTGTAGCATATTAGCTAACACTTTGTTATGTGCAGTTTTTTAGGGTCAGCTCTGTCAAAGTACATACATTGCTGCACTAGTCCAGCTGTTTTCTTGGGGAAAAAAAAACCTGGACTGGAGCAACTCATCACTCAGGGACCTTGGAAACTTCGCAGCTAAGTAGAGTGGTAATACCAAATAGAAATGGCATTTGTAAGTGGAGGGAATTGCACTTGGTGTTTAGTGATCAACAGTTTTTGTAAAATAAATCTGCTCAAATTCAAACCAATCAAGAGGAACATTAGTACAACTAATAGTGCATTTCTGCTTCTTTGTTCAGACTGTGGCAGACTATATTCCGTTTCAAAATCCATTCACTCTGCCTTTTTCGAAGTCTCAGTTTTCTATTTTCTCCCCTGGGGAGGTGTGATATTTCTTCAATTCCAAAAAAGAAAAACACTTTGTTGTGTACATGATGTTGTGTGTAGTGTTCCAATAGTGGTGTTTTAGTTTATATTTTGTGTATGTTTCTATAGAGCTCCTGAATCCTTATTTTCACAGGTCTTATGGTGCTGCCTACTTAGATGTTTCTGCAGGTACATTCTATGACATAGATGACATGTGCTGTTGCAGTTGATCCACTGTTTGATCTTGTGCTTATTTCATCTCTTGAGCTCAAATTGCCTTTTCCAGTAGGCCGTCATGACAGCTGAAAAAGTATAACGCAGGAAATATGAGGTGATCAGGGAGATTAGCTGTCCAGCACCCCATACTCTACAAAGAGTCAGTTACCTCCCTGGCTCAATCTTAAGTTACAATTAAAAGTTTTTGAGGCATCATGAAATAATTTAAAAAAACAGCATCTGTACAAATTCAAAATAACTCATGAACAACATATAATGAGTATCTAAGAAGATTGGACCTTCAAATTAGTGTGCTGTCCCTATATTCCTAAAAAAGACAAATACCTTAAATGTATTAGTACTAGGCACCACAAACTTCTTTTTCATTATATGTTTGCTGTTGAGATTTTGGCCTGATACCTATTCTGGATGTACATTGTGCAAAGTAGGATTTTATAATGTGTGGTTTCACGTTCTTTTTTTAATATTTCTTCTCTTCCTGTTTAATCCACTCCTCGTCACGTATGTGCTTATACTATCTACATAGCTATTTATTTGTTGTTTTTAATTACAACTAAGAATACCTGAGTAGGTACTGAGGATGGGATTAATGGGAAGCTCTATGCACATTTCTTAATTCATTGTCTGTCTTAAACTGAAAGGTATGCTTTCTGATTTATTTTATTAATTGTCCTATCACTAATTGTACCATCCATATTTTGAATTTTCCAAATTTGGGAAGATGTTGTGAATTCACTCCTGCATGTCTTTTTTCTTCTTTTTCAAGTATGCAGCTAATTACAGTTAAGCTCAAATTTTATCTGAAGAGAGTGACTCTTCCATACTCTTGAAACAATCGGGCTCATTATGATGTTGGTGGGACTGACACCGACAGCACGTCGGTATCGGTCCCACCAACATCTGAAGCAGCGGTCAGACCGCCGCATTACAATGCGGTCGGTCCCACCGCAAGTGTGAGGACCTGACCGCTGCAGTTCCGACGGGCTCAAGGAGCTTGTCAGCCCTGCAGTCGGAATGTAATACCTACACTGAGGGCGGTCCCTACTGCCGTAGGGATTACATTGGCCCTTTCCGACGTCCTTTCAATGGCCGTCCGACCGCCATTGAAAGGCTGTCAGAAACGGACGTTGGGGGCCCCCGTCCCACCATGGCCTCCGCTATGAGGCCAGGGGGGCACCCCAGGTGCCTCCACAAACATCCATGCAGGGATGTTTAAAAACATCCGGGCCGCAGCACAATCATAAATGCCAAAAGGCAGGTTTCCAACCGCCTCCACAACGGTCAAATACTAATTAGGCGGTCAGGATTGCTGACTACCTGTCGGACAGTCCTGTCACCGCAATGATGCGGTGAGGGGATATATATATATAAAAAATCATTCATATGTACTAGATTTTCCAATGCAATAGAAGTCGATCAGTAACATTGGAGGAACAATTGCCTGATTTTGTGAATGCAGTTAGATATCATTAGAAATAAATTCTTACTTTTAGCTTCATGAGTTACTCTAAATTTTGTCAAGAAACTATATTTTTCTTACGTCTCAAATTCCAACTGACAATAAAGATTTCTTAGGTTCGGTGCTCATCTAAAACCCATTTTGAATGTAGGTAAAACTATGTTGTTAATCAAGTGGTTGTTTTTTAGTAGGCAATAGTGCTTCTTGAGTTTTTTTTCTAATGTGATGATGTTTGTTGTGGAAATTTGTGATAAGTCTCACTGGTTTAAACTTCTCTAGATTCTTCTTGGTTGTAGGGATGAGGGTTAATTGGTATATTTTGTTGACTCCATTTGCGCTTTTTTTGTAGGAGCATCTGATCAAAACCTCCATGCACCAGTCTTTAATTTATTTGTTTTTCCCATCTTGGTAGGTTGTTGCTCACCACAGTTCATTCTTGCTCTCAAGAACTCACCTTTTGAGACATTGTGGATGATATTTGGCAGGTGACAGCTGTCTGTTTTGAATATTGAGTTGGCCACTGTACTTTTGTGGTGTCTTTTAACTTTGTTGTGGTGGATGTAGATTGTGAGATATGAATTATGTGCATTATTTGAGCTGAATGAGAATGAGGTACATCGGTGCAGTTATATGAGAATGTATGCAGCACCTATAGTGACACCGGTCTGGAAGGAGGAGCATTGGTCATGCAGTGTAATCATAGAGTAAGTATACATTAAATAGATATAGAATGAAGGTCTATAACAAGGAATATTAATTCACCTGTGTGGGGCTGCATGTGATATTCAAAGGCGTATTGATTTCAAACAAGAAGAGAAGTTGAGTAGTTTGACCAAAAATGTCCTTCACACCTCTTGATTCCTCCATGCTCTGCTGCAAATCGGCCTCTTGTTACCCACTTCACTTGATCCTTCACAGCTTCAGTCACTTCACCTGCTCAGTTCTTTCACACAAAGTTCTGCTTTTCATGTGCCTGCTTCCAGTGAAGCGTTATAGGTGAGCTGGTGCAAGTGAGTATATACTGAGTGAATTTATGTTTATTGAAGGAAGTGAATAAGTGAAGATCTTGGGAGAGCTACTGTTATTGAGTGTTATGAGTGAGATATCATAAGTGGATGCATGGTGAGATAGTTGAGTGAATGCAGGAGCACTTTTGTGCATGCATAAATGATGCTCATGGGTGAGTTTGTGTAAGGACATGGGGTCGCTGCTGGACAGCCCCACGGAGCACTAGCCTGGTCTGCCTCTTCAAATCTCCTTCTAATCTTCCTTCTGCAGATCACTGCCATAGGGTTGTGGTAAACAATATCATTGAAAAAATATAATGTCAAAAAAAGTGTTTAACAAAATATCGAGTCCCTATTATTATGATGTTAAGTGCAAAAATATTCAAAATGAAATATCGTTTCACACTATCATAAAAAAAAGCAAAAATATAATTTGTAATTGTGGCGGGGTCGCAATAACGGGTCGGTGACCAGATCTCGGTATATATGATTTTATTTTTCCAAAGACACGTCTTTGAGTGAGTGTGAGTCTCTCCGTGGTATGTGTCGCTGGTTCGGAGGGCTGTCCTCCTGATCGGAGTCGTTCCGGCCGGGTCCGTTCCTCCTCCCGGTGTCCCGGTCTCTGGCGATACGTTTTCTCCGTGGTGGATGTTGTGGGGGGGGATCGTGTTGAAGGATGGAAACTCCGAAGGGGAAAAAGAAAAGAACACTCGTGTGAGGGTTCCGGTCCGGAACGATGAAAAGGGAAGGGTAGTGAGGGGAACACCTTCAAGCAACCCGTGAAGCACTATTGACGACGCAAGTGATAGTGAAGGGGCAAGGTGCAAGCGGGAACGGTTCTTTTCCCTACTCCCCGTCTAGTCAGAGGAGTCCCTCCTCCCAAGCCACCCTGTAAACTGGTCTCGTACCTGGTTTAGCCACGCTCCTCCAGGAGCGTGGCTCGGCGAAGCGTGGGGTCGTTGGCCTCCTGGCGTATCCTGTAGTCCTCGAGGTCTACCGCCGTCTTTCGTCCTCCGCTCTCCTTCTTCCCGTCTCACTTGGCTCTCGATCTCTCCGGACACAACTCCTTCCTCTTCTCCGGTGGCGAAGCACACTTCCGTGGGTGTATCCTCGTCCCTTATTGCTTGGCATCCCATGACGTCAGGGGGAGGGGGTGGAGTCCCGTCATCAAAACTTCCCCAATTAAAGGAGCCGCTCTGTTCGTTCACAGCGTTTATGTTTGTGGTGCTCCACTCGTCCTGTTTCGAGGAGATAAGAGGGGGTGATAGAGGTATGGCAGACCACCAGTCTAGGTCATTCTCCTGTTCGGCCTCCGCTATCCCCACCCTGTCACAGTAATATATATATCAAGTTTAAAATAGTACTTCTTAAATATTTTATTACATACCATTAATATAATGTAAATTAAATCAAGGTAAATAATATTTAGGGCCTGATTGCAAGTTCAGCGGTCCATTGGTCCGCCGACCCCATGGTGGAGGTGCAATGGCGGTCAGGGACCGCTGCACCAGTGGTCCAATCGGCGTATTACGAGTACAGCAGTCAGTTCATGAGTGGATCACTGCAGCCGGCAGGGATCTGCGATCCCTGCTGCTGGTGTGGAAGTCTTGAGGCAGCAATATGCTTGGCAGTGCTGCTACGGCACCACCAAGCATATTACAAATTTCCTCACTGCGACCCTAACCACGATGGTGAGATCGCATTTGTTATGGCGGTGGTGAGGAAACCAGGGGGGCCCTACAGGGGCCCCTGGTGCCTCATGATCCATAGGATGCATGCAGAGGGGCACATGGTGTGCCCCACTGTGTGCATGCACCCCCTTTCCTGTACGCCATGGACATCACAGTCCATGCCGCGCAGGAACGGGCTTTGATGTTCCCATTGCAATGCCTTTTTTAAAGGCACCGGCGTGGGAACGCCAAAGGACCATCCGCCAGACCAGGAGAGAACCTCTAATATGGTGGGCGGCAGTCAAATTTGGTGGTGCGAGAGCGGGGCGGTGGCGTGCTGCCCTGCTCCCGCACCGCCAAACTCGTGATCAGGTCCTATATACTATAAATAAATATATATTTATATATTTATATAAACACACCTCCTCAGGACACAAGAGAACCTCATCGCCCCACCAGCAGTGCGCCAAGAGGCGCATTTGCAGAGTGGTGTAAAAAGGGGCATGGCCACGGACCACCTCTCTGCAATCCAGCTGTGTGGCGCTTACTGGAGGTACCTGGTGGGCTAGTTGGCCCCCAGGGACCCTCAGTATTCAAGGGGACTTAATCCCCCAACTTAGAACGTGCCAGGGGGTGCGCTTGCAGAGTGGTGGAGAAAGGGGGCATGGCCTGTGTCCACCTCTCAGCAATCCCACTGTGTGGGACTTACTGGAGGTAAGAGGTAGGCTAGTTGGTCCCTAAAGGACCCCCAGCAGTGAAAAGGACTTCAATCCCCATCTAGAGCATGCCAGGGAGCATGTTTGCAGAGTGGTGGGCAAAAGGGGCATGGCCTGTTATGAGAACTTAGCAATCCTGCTGTGTGGGACTTACTGGAGGTAATAGGAGGGGTAGTTGGCCCCCAAGGTTGTAGTTGGGGGCCAACTACCCCTCTTGTTACCTGTAGTAAGTCCCACACAGTAGGATTGCTAAGACGTCTAAGGAGGACATGCCCCCCTTTCTCCACCACTCTGAAAACGCGCCTCCTGGCAGACTACGGGATGGGGAATGAAGTCCAATTTACTCCTGAGGGACTTTGGGGGCCAAGAAGCCCTCTTGGTACCTCCTCTAAGTCCTATGCAGCGGAATTCCTGAGCACTGGTCGGAGGCCCAGCACCCTTTCTCCACCACTCTGCAAACGTGACTACTACTTAAAGAAGCATCTTTCTGCACCTCTGACTTAGAGGTAGTTTTAACCCCCCTGCCCTATTATGTACTAGGGCCTTACAGAGGAGGTCATGCCAATCACAGGGGTACCCCAACGCATAGTGTTCCCTAGTGTATGTAGGTGTTTTCACTGTATTCTAAGTGTCTTTTAGCATAGCACTGGCTCTAGGCCTGGTTAGTCAGAGTCAGTTACCACCAGTACCCGTCGGCAAAAAGTTGGGGGCACAGAATGACTTTGCAACAAGGCCTCTTTCTGCTCCTCTGTTGGTTCTTTGTGCACATCTCTTGCTTCTTTCTGCACCTTTCTTCGTCTTTCTGGACTTCTGTTGCCTCTTTCTGCATTTCTCTTGCTTCTTTCTGCGCCTTTCTTCCTCTTTCTGCACATGTCCTACCTCTGTAGGCATAGTTAGGAATTAGCATTTAAAAAACCTTTGAAATACACTGAAAAAACCACAGGTTTCAGGGACGTTATAGTTAGAAATTAGCATTTAAAAAACCTTTGAAATTCACTGAAAAAACAATAGGTTTCAGGGACGTTATAGTTAGAAATTAGCATTTAAAAACATTAGAAATTCACTGAAAAAACACAGGTTTCAGGGACGTTATAGTTAGTTGGACATTTCACTCGTACAAAACCAGAGAAATTCGGTTGTATTAGTTAGTTCAGCTAACTATAACTCGCGCCCCCGCAATGCACTGCTGATGACGTCACATATTACATCATTCATGACATGGTCAGTGACATCACTGATGACATCTCAAATGATATCACTGATGACATCACTGATGACATCATCCACGCGATAATCTGATGCACCTCCTCATACCCTAATATAACCTTTGATACACCCACTCTAAAATACAGACTACCATTTTCGAAACCATAGACACACCAATACCAGTTACTACATACCCACTCACTGATTCCTAGGTCTACACACACATCCACTCATTCACCCATACAGTCACTCATACATGCAGTCAACCATCAATACAGCACTATCATATGCACTCACATACCTATACAGACACTCACACACCGCCACTCATCCATAGAGTTACTCACACACCTTGTCAGCATTGCAAAGAATCAATCACACTCCCATTTACTCACCTATACAGTTATACACACACCACCTCACTTATTCAAACATATAACATAACATAACTTAACAGGTGTATTTGTAAAGTACACGTTCACCCAGAGGTATCTTGGCGCTGAATAACAGATGTTTATTGTTACCCAACTCAATGGTACTCATTTTATCGACCTCAGATGGATGAAAGGCTGAGTGAACCCGCCGGGGTTTGAACCTGTGACCATGAGGTTGAACACAGGCCCCTGCAATGGATGCATTAGTCCACTGAGCCACCAGACCAGGCTAACACATACTTACACTCTTATACAATAACTAATACAAGCACACACTCATCCATACAGCCACTCTCGCAATCACTCACTCTCACATATAGTCATTTATATACTCCAACACTCACATATACTGCCTTTCACATATGTAGTTACTCACACATGTACCATTGAGACATCTAAACACTCACCAACACACCCATACATACACTCACCCACCCATACAGCCCTTCACAGATGTACTCTTGAACCCATACACCCAGTGAATCACCCACTCACACATCTATGCACAAAGTCACACCCCCCCACCCACCCACACAGACACTCAGGCACCCATACAGATACTCATACAACCAATCAATAACCCATATAGACATTCATTTAGCTACTCACCAACCCATGCAACTGCTTACACACCAACTGACAAACTAAACTGTGTGAATGTCTGTATCAGTCACTAAACCATGCATTCAGTAAGACACATTTAATCACTCACTTATACAGTCAGTCACGCACCTACTAAATCATCCATTCAGACACTTATACACCCACTCATTCTTCAATACACCTTGGTATATATATATAAAACATATTTAAACTTTACAGAAACACACAGTCACTGGATGATGTCATCAGTGATGTCATTTGAGATGTCATCAGTGATGTCATCGACCATGTCATGAATGATGTAATATGTGACGTCATCAGCAGTGCATTGCGGGGGCGCGAGTTATAGTTAGCTGAACTAAATGTAACGGCCGAATTTCTCTGGTTTTGTACAAGTGAAATGTCCAACTAACTATAACGTCCCTGTAACCTGTGTTTTTTTCAGTGAATTTCTAATGTTTTTTAAATGCTAATTTCTAACTATAACGTCCCTGAAACCTATGGTTTTTTCAGTGAATATATATATATACACAAATCATATAAAATGACAAGAATAAACAAATGAAAATAATAGATATATTTAACCAATATTAAGAAAAGTACTGAAGTCTAGGAATAATAGATATACTATTCCCACTCCAGTTTATGTAATAGTAGGGAAAGGTGGTGAGACAGAATATCGAGTAAAAAATATCGACTGACATTAATATTGAGTGAAAAATATCATGTAATGGAAATATCGAGTGCAAGAATATCGTTGTCAAGAATATCGATTTTAAGGTAAGTAATATTGATTTTTATTTTTGTTATGTATTTTGGTATATATTTTGGGGCCAATTACGATGTCGGTCGGAAAGCCTACGACCACTAGTCGGAAGCTTTCCAACCGCGGTCGGAGGCTTTCCGACCGACACGGTCGGGTTGTAGTCTGACTGCCCAATTACGATTTCAGCGGTCGGAACGTAAACCGGTCGGTCATTCACGGAGTCTTCCGACCAGTCGGAACCACACCGTAATCCCCTATGGACGGCGTTTCCACCATTAGGATTACAATGTTGGTTTCCAACAGCCTTTCTGTGCCGGCCTTTCTGACACGGAAAGGCAATCGGACAGTCACTTTGGGGGCCACTAGCAGGGCTCCTTTGAATCCGTGCCCTATGGTTGGTGGCCGAGGGGGTACCTTGGGTACCCCCCTGTAAAACCCTGCACTGTGTGGCAGGCACCATGGGGTGCCTGCCACAGGGTGCAGGGTTTTACACTCACCCCCATTTCTCTATAGGAGACTGGAATTAGGGCCAGTTTACAGCTGTAACACAAGCTCCCATAGAGAAAAGTGAGTATGCGACCGAACAGTGTTCAGTCGCATCGTAATAAGGCAACCGGAACTGCCGACCGGAGGTCGGTTGATCCCAAGATGAGACGGTGTCGGTCGGAGGCAACTCTGACCGACATCGTAATGAGCCCCTTTATATGTATTTGATGTAGTTTTTTTTGTTTAAATATTTTTTAGGTGTTTTAAAGTATTTGTAAAATTTTGTAGTTATAAAATTTTATTTAAGTAATTAGGTCTCGCCTAGGCAGCGCATGCGCTGTCTCGTCAGGGATGCTGTATACAGTATAGCGGGGGGAAGCTCCGCCCACTTTCTGGCCATAAATTTGATTGGCTACAATGAAAAATTCTGCATTTTGATTGGTTTTTGCCGTCTCAGTCCTGCCTCCTGACTGCCATGGCGTCATTTTTCCTCTTCCGAGGCTATCAGCCCCTTTACTAGTAAAAACGTTTTGTTTCCCTGGCTCTCCCCGTTCCCTCCTGCAGTCTGTAACTTTTTGTACCACAACCACCCCCCACCCCCTCCCGTTCGTGCCTTCTTTCATACCGGCACTTCTATTTAAAATGCAATCGGTCTCGGGTCAATCCGAGTCCGATTGCATTTTCAATGCTTGTTTGTCCCGTGATTGGTTGGTGACTTTGCACTATATTTTGCCTGGCCTGTCCTAATGACATGCGTAATACAAACAGCTCTCTTACGCATGCATGGGGGATGTCTTTGTGTGTGCTCACGAAGCGTTAAAGCCCTGACGTAAGAGAGCAGTAAATGCTTATTCCTGTTCAGCGCTCTGTGTGCGGCTGTCCGAGGCCCCCCGCAGGGGGCCACTGAAGAGGGCAGCCCTCTAGTACCATCTGGGCACCCCACACACCCTTAGGGGCAGGGACTCAGGGAGGAGTCCCCCCAGCCTTGTCGCGGCGCGCTAGGCAAGCGTCACTTCCTGGGCGCGAGGACAGGGGGAGGGGTATATAGGCCTACCCCACCATCTTGTCGTCCTCCGCTCCGTGGATTTCGGGACTAGGCCCAGCGGAGGCCCATTTGGTTGGGATTGCTGCCGAGGTGCAGCGCGGGCCGAGTGGGGGAGTGGTAGAAAGGGGGCGACCAGCAGTGGTCTGCCCCCAGTTTATAATCGCATCCGCCCCCCCCAACTGTCCATGTCGGCGTGGTTAGGTTAAGGCTCAGGCCCTACACACAGGGGTAGTTAGGCCGCTGTCGGGTGAGCTCCTCGAAATCCTGGGTCAGCTGGGGGGGCATACTTTCGTTTTCCCCTCAGCATTGCGCTATTAGATCGGAGCCGCGCAGGCCCCCACTCTACCAAGGCACAACAACGTAGTGCTCCACGGGAAGTGTGGCAGGCTCGCCGTTGGGGTGAATAGGCCCGGGGTCGCCTGCTCCTTGGCGGGGTGCTTTCCGATGGTAATTAAGGTGACATAAGGGCGAGGGTTCGAAGCGGGGCAGGGTCTTTGATTTGGGCATATTAGCTAACCTCCCCCGTGCCTAACAGAATGTAATGGGCCCCGCAACGGGTCACTTAATGCTGTCATGCGGGTGATACCGGGTTCGAGGCGCGGCATGGTTCTGTGCGACGCTGCCACGCTGGTGAATAATGCTGCCATGCGATGCCACGCGGGTGAAACCGGGTTCGAGTTGCGGAAGGGTCCAGTGAGTATGGGCAAATTGCCTAATCTCCCCCGTGCCTAACAACATTTATTGGGTCCCGTAACTGGTCACGGAGAATGCTGCCATGCGCTACGGATAAGGCGGCCATGCATACTTTCTTTCGGATCCCGCTCGCTAGGCTAGGCTGCATACATCGCCCCCCACCCGCCCAGCGGGCGACCGCACTCCTTTAATTGCGTTATCCGCTGCACGCACGGGGACCTCAGGGTAAACGCTCCGGCGGTTAGGATCCCCCTATTGCGACCGATTCTGTGTACAGCGCACATCGCTGAAATGTTGAGCTTCTGGCTGCGTGATCGCTGCTCGCGGTGGGCCATACAGCACAGGGCAGAGTCGCCTCAGACCTCGAGTGATCGCGGGCACCATACTCTGTTGACATATATCCCCCGGGACAATGAATCAGTTAGGCGGCAGGAGCCGGTCGCCAGGACGCCCGCAGCGCGTGCTGATGCAGCGGGTGGTACAGCGCGCATCGGACAGGGCAATGCGCTTAAGGAGCCATGGTCAAGGATAAGACTGTGTCTGGTGGCTAGGGGCTCACACAGGAAGTATCCAGGGTTGTAAATGCGCATGGGGGGGGCTGTGATGGAGTGGGTCAAGTGAATTCACATGCTGGAATCAGACCGCTTGATTTTGTGCATCAGAGTGTCCGACCCGCGAATGCCCGCTGAGGCTGCCCGCGCCCTGGTTTGTGACGAGGGAGTGGGTCGGGGGCAGGCTAGGGGGGGCGGTGCATGCTGCTCGGCCGCATGTTGCGCGGCCCTGGCCCGAACCACGGGATTTCTGGGGTCATGCTGCCCGGTGGGGCCGTCAGGGGCATTCACCCTGATATGTAAAGGGATTATGCAGAGTGTATTGGCCGTTTCGTCCGCTTCCAATTGGTGCACGGTCCACCGGCAGCGATATTTTCGCCCGGCATCGGCACCCGCAGGGGCTTAGAGGTCATGCTGTAAGGGGCAGCAAGTGGGGCCGTAGGCCCGGTGGGGGGTTAGGTCCTTCATGCACGTGGCTGACTCTGCCAGGGCCTAATCGTGGTCGCCCAGCCCGGGAAGCTCCGAAGCTGGAGTGTGTTGTTATTCCGCGGCCAAGACCCCTGCCCCTACAGCACACGCGCCCGAGTACATGTAGGAGGTATGACAAAGGTTCACAGACTCCCGGCACCCCCGCAACATCCTGGGATACAGGTCAAATCACGGAATCTCCCTGTGCCGTAGAGAGAGGCTCAAATGTGAAGCGCTCTAATGCCCATGAGCTACAATCACATTTGTCGGAAAAATCACTTACCTGCCCATGCCCTGCGCTCCCCCGGCAGGCGATATACAATGCCAAAGGACGGGGGGGCCCTCTTTAAGGCAAGAGTGGTGTGCGCAGCGTTTGAGGGGGATCAAGCCTGGCGGATGGTGGTGGTAGTAATGGGTCGCTGCATGGGAATCAGAAGTAACGTGATCGTTCTTCGGTCGTGCAGCAGGGGTACTGTTTTGAACAGGAGCAGACGCAAGCGAAAATGGGGGATTATTAGAGGAGGTGCGTAAATGTTGACGGCTAATTAAAACCGTTTTGAGCGCTTTTGTTTTAAGGAAGGAGTCCGGCATGGTAATGTTGGCGAGCTTCCCGCAGCGCCGGGTCTGCTTGTTTTTTTTTTCCCCTGCTGCAGGTATGTTGGGCTAGCCAAGGCCAATGAGGGAGCTAAGGATGATATGGTAACCGAGGGCCTCCGGCGGCATAGCGGGAGCTTGCGGTTTTTGACCGGGCGGGGAACATTGGCGGCCGCCTCTCGCGGGAGGTGTAACTGCGGGTGGTTGTTGGCAGCGCTGAGTGGGAATGGCCGATGCATCGATGATCGCAAGCGCTTTCTGTCTGAGGTCAGACTCTGGTGCAATCGCTGTGGGTGCTTGTTTATGCACACAGCCCTGGTTAAACCTGCAAACAGTTATACACATATTTAAAGCCACTTACGTGACTACGTTCCCAATTTAGGCGGGTGGCTCACATTGTACCGACTAGACAACACTTTTAATGGCTGTCTCGATGCTCTTGCAGCGCCTGATGTTGAAGATTTTATGTTGGATCTATCTATCAGGTTTTCACAGAAAGCACTGAGCCCACCGCGGTTCAGCTTTCATGCATCCAGGCCACTAGAGGGCATTGCGACTCTATTCCCCAGCCATTTGCCGACGAAGGTGTATCATGAGTTGTCTACTTTTAAAGGCTGTCTCGATGCTGTTGCAGCGCCTGATGTTGAGGCCTTTATTTGAATCTATTTATCATGTTTTCACAGAAAGCACGGAGCCCACCGCGGGCCAGCCGTATGCATTTAGGCCACTAGAGGGCATTGCTACCCTGCACCATATAAGTACCCTCCGGTGTTCCCCATTCAATGGGTTTCTCCTGCAATTATTTAAAGGCGCACCTCGGGCCTCGCTTTTGGTACCATGCTTGCACTTGTATAAGGGCGCCGCTCCGGTTCTGAGGTAGTCTGGTTATGCTGGCGACGCACTCGCCTGGTGGGCCTGCTTGTGTGCCCTGAGGGGGCCACGTTCCTGGTGCCGGGTTGTGCGCGCCGTCTGCCTTGTGCTTGGTATATATTTTGGTTAGCTTGTCGCTGGGTGCAGGACAGGTATGATGCCCTGGTTCCTGACATGCTCGCCGCCTATGTGCTGGTCTGGGGCAGGGAGCTGTATCCCTGTAGCGTGGTATCAGCCAGCTGGTGCTGTAGGTTTCTCTTTCAGCTTTAGGAAGGCAGCAATTATTAAGTTGGGCAGGTTTCACGATAGCAACAAGAGATCTGGTGTCTTTGTAACGTTTTAAAACAGTAAATTAACACTGCCTTAGCACGTTGCGGTTACTATTCAGACAATTAGGGAGGTCTAAAACTCTATGCAATGAGCATAGTGCAGAGTTGTTAGGCCTGCCGAGCCGGCCTCCATCGTGGGGACCTCCACATGCCTGTTTGGGACAGGCGGTAATCATGATATGCGCCCTGCTGCATGTGTTCAGTAGGGTGAGCCCCCAAGGTTAAAAACGCAAATGCGTCAGTCTCATGACTTCAGCTTTGCGAGGACAAACTCCTGAGGAGTTGCCTGGGTTCAGTGGTCTTCATTTAATTAGCCTTCATGTCTACAGTTCCAGAGTTTTCATTTTCCGTTATGGTCAGGTATAGCTCGCCACCAGCCAAGGTCACATGACTGCAGATTATGCGAAGGCAGGTAAAGAAAGCACCTTATTTGAGGTTCCCTCTTATAGCAAGAGCCTTTGCACCGCATGGAGCGGTTACACTTGATATGCCTCTTTTAAGTCACTTGGCATTCTGTTAATGATTATCGGGTTTCAGATAGAAGGGACAGGTTGTCTAGTGTCTGATACGTCTCTACAATGCCCCAGAGAAACTGCCTCTATTGGTTTTGTCTGGCTATGGCTGGGTTTACACACAATTTACCTGTTTACAGGGTGGTATGGTTGATTTCAGTTGATTGGTGGTGTTGCTTAGTGTAATGGTCTCACTTGCGGTTGAGCTTGATATTCATTGAAGGGAGACATTTAATGCAATGTTCAACACATAAGGGTGACAGTCCCACCATTTCAGAATGGAAGCATTTTCAATATGCCACTCAGCGAAGCCAGAATTGTGGCTTCAGTTATCTTATACAACTAACAAGCATTGTTAAGCCAATGGTACTGGCGTGTTATACGTGTATTGTGGTTTTGTAGTATATATCCGGAGGCAATGACAGAAGCTGCAAAATACCAGCCGGCGGCACACTAAGCTTAGCACTAAATGCCAGCGTACGGGTCAGCCATGCCCAGATTGCATTGACTGCGCAACCAGGGGGTTGCCCTGGGGCACTGTGCGGCAGGAGGACCGACACTGAGGTAACACAGGCCTTGTGTGAGACAACCGTTGCCCATGTAGAGTGGTCTCACCGGCTGGGCGTGCCTACCATCGACAGTGATGGCTTAAGAAGCGATGAATGCTTGGTCGTCTCGCATTGGCAGGCGAATTCTGGGTGGGCTTAGCTTGGCACGCCACGCTGCAGTGGTTTCACTGACTGGTGATATTGGCTGGCGCAGCACACGGTCATCAGTCTGTACCCTCGTACTGGGGATCATCCAGGGAGGGGGGCACATTAGGGCTTAGTCACCCTAGAATGATATGCACAAACTGGCACACGGTGCGCTAGGGTTGGTAGCACTCAGAACTGGGGGGTGTCTCATGGGACACACTCACTGCCTGTGCTAATGGTGCAGGATAATTACTGTTTTACTCTAGGAAACAGTGATCTTATGCCCAGGTTCTGTCTGCCTTTGCCACCGGTTACCAGCCCATTGGTGGGAAAGTATAATTTTACACTTCCTCTGGAAATTACAACGCAAAGAGAGGCGCTGCGAAAGGCTGAGACTGCATTGTGCAATTGGCTACGAGGGCCTTTATGAGGAACATTGCTGGCACCATATAGAATCAGGTACCATGTACACTGGGTGGGCATTCCTCTGCAACCAAGGGCAGGTTTCAGGTCGCTTCAGTTAAGACATATTCACCCGCGATTTAGCCAGGGCAGCAGGCGGGTGGTGGTAGTTGTCAGCTAACAAGCGTGCTGCGGTGCAAAAAAGTATGGTAAGCACTGCGTTAGAGCCAAATGGCGACAGGGTATTATAGACCACTTGGCATTCCCAATATTCAGGAAAGGGCAGGTATTTGCACAGAATGTTCCCCTCTGGTTCCCACAGACTTGTCTGCCCCCTGGGTTATCCTTCCATGGGCTAGAACCTGAGACTGGAAGGGGCACCTTCTGCGACCGGTGTCCCAAATACGTTGATAGTCAACGCTGGGGTAGATGTACCATGAAGGGCATGATTACTACTTGGGTTGTCCCCAAGTTTGGGGTCAAACTAGGTTGGAGCATTAAGTCTACAGTCCTTAGGAAGCATCCAGCATTCCTTCAATCCAAATAAGGGCAGTTAACGATAGATAAGTATCAGCGAGTGGGTAACATACACCAGCTATTCAGTGACATCGTGCCCCGGGGCCACGCGCGCGTCACAAAAACACGGAGCTGCAACCAGAAGGGTGCCAAGTGGCAAAAACCAGTAAATATCCACTGAAAGTGTACTGCAGCTAACATGATACTGGGAATCTGGGATTCCGACACTTTTGCGAGTTTAAGCATCCAGGGTCAGAGACGGTTAGCAGGTACTGGCATCTGTGATCCAACGGCAGTTAAGCAAGCGAGGTGCACTGCGTAAGTTGTCACTACACGAAAGGGTGAGGTGTCTCCAATAGCGGGCATAACACATATATGGTTAAACCAGATTTCACACCAATAAGGTGTTCACCAGGGTTAGCACCCAAAGGGGTTTGTGCAATTGTCTGGTCAACGGGGTGAAGGAAGTGCACCCCAGAACCAAGGGTAGGTGACCGGTTGCTGCAGTTGAGCTCATAAGCCCCGCACGGTCACCTATATTAGCCACGCTTGGTGTGGACGCGGTCAGTCGACATAGTGTGCTGCCGTCCCAATAAATGGGGTAACAAGTTGTCAAGCACAAGGGGCTACTATGTCAATAGAACATTTGGCAAGTCCAGTGTTCAACAAAAACAAAACTTTAATGGAGCAGGTAATTTTACACCGCTGGGGATGCTCCGGGTTGGCAGTGGGTACCTCCCCCACCCCCCCTATTTGTGAATACTCTAGGACGGGGGTAAAGTAGGACTTAGTCAATCTGGAATGTTAGGCACCATATTGCAGACAGTGCGCACTGTGCAAATCAGACAGATTCTCTAAGCGGGTATTCCTAGGGGGTTTCAGGACAGAGGGAGCTGAGCGGGCAAAATTCCAATAAGGAAGAAGGGATGCAGGGGAAGTGCTGGAGGGCAGCCTTGCTCATTGTCACATTCGCCTCGCTATGAACATTCATGTGCGTCATGATCTAGCAAGCAAAGGGACTGTTCAAATGTTAAGGACAACCCTTCTCGCCCTAATAGCCTAGGTAGGCAGGCAGGTTGTGGGAGTGGTCACCCAACAAGTGGGCTGCAGTCCCATAGATGTGGGACACAGGTGTTCAGGCACACACCGTGCTAGAAGGACGGCAGCTAGGTAAGAGCAGCAAATAGATGGGGCAGCGTGAGCCAGGGTGTCTGAAACCGTCCCGCCCAGAGTTGGTGCGGGGCTGAGTCATGTGACGCAGTGGAACTTTCCCGCATGGGGTGAATAGTTCTTGGCACAATTTCACAGGCCAAAAGGGCCTTTTGTTTCATCAGACACTAGCTAAACCAGGCTAACGTCAAGGGCTATTGGGATATAGATGGGGTCATCTATAACCAGTAGGGATGGTTCTCTTTCATCTAGATTTGCAGGAGGCTCTAGACAGGAGAGGTTGCGGGTAAGACTATAGCTGTTTTGGTGGGGGGCTCTGGCGGCGACGGTGGCCACCTCCAGAGCTGTGGTGGAGTTACAGGGCGATCTGGAAGCAAAGGGGTACAGAAGGGTACCTCTGCGCGGCACCATGGTGGGTGCCAGAGCCAAATCCTAGGAGCCTCATGGGAGGTTCCCGGAAAACCGTGTCGGCGCCCCGTTAGTCCTTCGGGCGGTTGTGGGCCTGAACAACCGGGGGTTTGCTATGCTACGCTCCGCCCTGAAAGGGGCGTGAGTAATAAGGGACCATGTGTCACATGATCCGGGAAGAGGATCACCAGAAGTGGCAGCACAGATGGGGTTCGCCCCAGTGCTGCTTGGCTCATCAGGCGGGCAGGCGGCCCAGATGGTTGCCTGCCCTTGGATCGCCCGTAAGATAACCCACCATATTACATAATGGTGTATGTAATAAACCTGCAGCAATTTTACCCAAACAAGAAATGTGTTGTGTGTTTATTTATTAGCATGCATGTTACGTTGGAGGGGTGGGGAAGGTTGCCAATGATGGTACTATGCGGCCGTCCGAGGCCCCCGCAGGGGACCACTGAAGAGGTCAGCCCTCTAGCACCATCTGGGCACCCCACACCCCCTTAGGGGCAGGGACTCAGGGAGGAGTCCCCCCAGCCTTGTCGCGGCGCGCTAGGCGAGCATCACTTCCTGGGCACGAGGACAGGGGGAGGGGTATATAGGCCTCCCCCACCATCTTGTCGTCCTCTTTCGCGCGCCGGACACGCCGTCTCCTACCCTACCGCTTACCCTGCGTGGTGCGTGCAGACAGGAGACAGAGAATGTTGTAATGTTGTCTTTTTTCGTTGCAGGAGGAGTTACAGGGCGATCTGGAAGCAAAGGGGTACAGAAGGGTACCTCTGCGCGGCACCATGGTGGGTGCCAGAGCCAAATCCTAGGAGCCTCATGGGAGGTTCCTGGAAAACCGTGTTGGCGCCCCGTTAGTCCTTCGGGCGGTTGTGGGCCTGAACAACCGGGGGTTTGCTATGCTACGCTCTGCCCTGAAAGGGGCGTGAGTAATAAGGGACCATGTGTCACGTGATCCGGGAAGAGGATCACCAGAAGTGGCAGCACAGATGGGGTTCGCCCCAGTGCTGCTTGGCTCATCAGGCGGGCAGGCGGCCCAGATGGTTGCCTGCCCTTGGATCGCCAGTAAGATAACCGGTGTATGTAATAAACCTGCAGCAATTTTACCCAAACAAGAAATGTGTTGTGTGTTTATTTATTAGCATGCATGTTACGTTGGAGGGGTGGGGAAGGTTGCCAATGGTGGTACTATGAGGCCACGCCAACTGCTCACACGTACACCAAACACATACAAGATTCTGCTTTCATAGCAAGTTTCAGCAGTTTCATCCTGACCCCTGCAGCACGAGCTGGTCCACGCAGTAGTTATCTTAGTACAACTTAAGCAAATTAACCAAAAGTGTTGTCTGTGTTCTTTTAAACAATTTTGTGAGCTACTGTTCCATCCTGTTCAAAATACTTGAAAGCATTATTACTTAGTAGGCATGACTCGGCCCACTTAAAGCACTGGCTCTAACTCTCCCCAAATGCGAGACCGATTGCATTGCAAATGCTTGTTTTTATTATTTTTGGTACTGTAGCGGGTTGTGGGTTTATAGGGTTACAGGGTGGGAAGTAATTGAATTATAATAAATTAGGGGCTTATTAGGATGGCGGGCAGATGTCCACCGCCGGTGCGGCGGTGGCGACCGCCGGACCGGCGGTGGACATCCGCCCGCGATCGCAAACCAGAAAACCGCCGGTCAGATTAAGATGGCGGTGGTGACCGCGGCGGTGGGAAATTCCCACCGCCGGTTTTCCGCTGGTTGCCATCCGCACTCCTGCCTTGCGGACGGAGAAGGACCGTCATAATGGTGGCGGTGTCGATCTGGCTCCGCCGGCACGATTATGATGCCGGCGGTAGCCAGCCTTTCCTCAGCGGTCAAACCGCCATGGAAAGGCATGCGGAGAATGTCTTCTGGGGGCCTGTTGCGGGCCCCCAATGTGTTGGGGTGGGGGGGTGCACTGGGGGGTACCCATGGTCCCCCCCTACATTTCCCTGTACCAGGTGGCAGGCACTGTGCAGTGCCTGCCACGCAGTGCAGGGAAATGCAGGACATGCTCCTTTGGACATTGCGGCGGTGCTGCGTGCAGCAGCAACTGCCGCAATGTTAAAGCCCGCGAACAGACCGCCGCGGTCGGATTTCGAGCACGGACCATCGTAATGCGACCGGCGGTTATGTCGCGGGCCATGCGGGCGGTCTTTTCCCGCTACCATGGCGGTCGGGGACCGCCATCCTAATGAGCCCCTTAATGTTTATTTTTATATATATTATTTATTTAATTAATAAATAATAATGAATTTTGTTAATTGTGCAGTTATTTTTTAATTGTTAATTAATATTAATTATTTAATTGATAATTTATTATGTTATTATTGTAAATAATATTTCTTTATTTAATTTTTATATAGGGGTTGTGGGGATTATAGGGGTAGAGAGTGAGAAGTAATTTAATTGAATTTTAATTAATTAATTGTTAATGTTAATTATTTGATTGATCATTAATTATGTTAATACTGTAAGTTAATTTAAAAAAGAAATTATGAGTGGTTTGTGGGATTTATGGGTGTACAGGGTTGGAAATTATTTAATTGTAATTAATTGTTTGTTAATTAATATGAATTATTTAATTGATAATATATGTATAAAACAATTCACCTGATTAATAAATATTTTTAATTTATTTATTACGTAATTAACATCCCACCCTATACCCTTATCAACCTAGTAGCCCACACTCAAAATGTAACTAAAATAAATAAGTATAATTAATCAATTAATTATTTAACAATTAATACTTAGGGACCTATTTTGATGTCGGACAGAATTCCTTCCGCCTGACACCGACTCTGTCCTGGGACTGACCGACACCCGGTCAGCGGTCCTGACTGACTCATTTTAATGCGATCCAACACTGTTCGGTCACATGCTCCCTTTCCTCAATGGGAGCTCGTGTTATGGCCTTAAACCGGCCGTAACAGAAGCTCCCATTGAAGAAAGGGAGGTGCAGTTCATCCCTGCACCCCATGGCCACAAGGTGCAGGGATCAACAGGGGGCCGGAGAGGCCGGCATGGAAACCATGTTGGAAACCGTGCATTGTAATCTCAAGGGCGGAAAGGCCCGCCTTTGAGATTACTAGCCGGCTTCCGAGTGGCCGAGGGGCTCTCTGAGCCCGTCGGAAGCCAGCCGGAATGACCATCTGGCTTACTTTCTGACCACCTCTATCATAATGAGGCGGTCGGAAAGTAAACTGAATGACCCATTACGATGCGGCCCTGCGGTCGGAGCCTTTATGGGCCGCATCGTAATCGGCCCCTTAATTGTTAATTAATTATTACTTAATTAACTTCGCAACCTATACCTCTACAAATGCAGCAACTAGCACCCAACATATAACTAAAATACATCAGAATTAAATTATGTACATTAATAATTATCAATTAAATAATTAATAATTAAATAATTTATTGTTCATTAACAATACTTAAGTAACTTCCCATCCTATATCCCTACAAAATCAACAGCCCACACCTCAAATATAACTAAAATATATAGTTATTACACAATTCACATAAATAATATTCAACTAAATATTTAATAATAAGTTAATGTTAATTAATAATTACTAAATTAACTTCCCACCCTGTACCCCTATTAACTTAGCAACCCGCACCTAAAATATAACTACAATAAATCAGTATTACATAATGTACATAATTGATATGAATGACATACTTACTTGTGAATTATTAATTTATTCATAATTAATTATTACTTAAATACCTTCCCACCCTATCCTCCTACAAAAACCCAACAACCTGCTACAATACAATAAATTGCTATAAGCAATTAAATTACACATTATAAATCACTTAAAATTACAAACTATATTTAAATAAAAGGATTATGCAAACAATAATAACACATACAATAAATATATGAACTAAAACAAATCAAATAGTTAAAAAACGATATGGTATGGCTTGGCAGCCTAACATGGCGGACGTGCCCTAGAGAAGCTCCATCCGCCTAAGCCAAGATCCGTCAAGATCCATAATTTCTCCTGACCCCGGACCCCACATTCTGCAACGCCGTCACGGAAGAAGACACCAGGCATCGTTTCGGTGACAAGCGCCGCGCAATTGCTCTGTGCGCTGGACCTGAGGCGGCGTTTTCCAGGGCGAGTGGGAACGGCCTTCGTACCCAGCATACGTGGTGTACAACAGTGCCGGGCCGCGAGACAACGCATCCACGGCTACACCGACGAAAATATCATCGGCAGCGAGGACCTGGCGACCGGCAGACTGAGGCTGACACGACTTCACCCTGTGCACACAGCCGGTTGCCCTGTGGGAGGAGACATCGACGGAGCGTGTGGGCCCGCGAGCCGGTAGGGAGACTCGGCGGTCACCCCCTGGGCCCAGCAGCTGCCGAGATCGGGCGACCGGGAAGTCTGCACCACGGGGCCGGAGCGGAGACATCTGGCTGAAATAGCCGGGGGCGCCCCCTGCGAGGTACGTGGGACCACCCAGAAGGGTTGGAACAGTGTTGTGTGCAGGGGGAGTGCTGCCGCATTCTATAGTGAGCCAGACAGGATGCACCCGGCCTGGCGTCCTGTATTCGGGAGTCCCGCGGTGCCTCCTATGTGCCGCAGCGAGATCGACCAGGTGCAGATCTCCCACTGTGCAGGCGGAGTATCCTGAGCCACCCCTCTAGGCCTGAGGCACCTTGGCCAGTACACAGGGCACCACAAGAGGGGTCGACCTGCGCAGGCTACGCGTGCTTCATCCAGGGCCCAGAAAACAATAAAGCAAGAACAGACTTTAGAGGCCCCTGGGGCCCACTGGAACACACTGGGGGAAAACTGTGAATGAACATGAAGTGCCGCGGGCCATAGACCCCATCTCGGAGCGGCAGATGCGGCGTGGCTGTGGTGCCCCATAGGCATACGGCGGGCCACACCGCAACAGTCCCCTCTCAGCCACTGGGACAAACAACGCAGTGACCACAGCTACAAGATCGAAGTGGGAATCTGCTGGGGGCAGCTACCTGGTCGGGGGTCCGGCAAGCCTGGTCCCTGTAGGGGGCCTACTTGGCTGGCCGCTACAGGCTGTGGAGGCGGCCAACCTAGGCTTGGTGCGGCTTGCGGTCCGGGTGGCCGGATTCCTTGAGGCCCGGCCTGGGACCCTGCCCTGGGGGGGATACTAGTGACCCTCGGAGAAGCCATATATAAGACCACAAAGACTGTTGCTTTGTGGCCCGGTCCTGGGCAGCAACGTCACTGGGGAAAAAGATCATCTGCACCACCACTCACAGGATACCTTCGTCCGTGCACCCCATTTCTCTCCACCATGAGCAAAGACAAGTCGGGGAGTGCTGCGTCAAAACTGAGCACCTTGGATCAGTACGCTACATCTGCAGGTGGCCATGGTGGGGAGAATTCAGGAGGCCCTACCCCGGATAATGCGACCCTACTTGCGGCAATCATCCAGTCACGAGAAGCACTCGAAGCAAAGATCGGCGCCGTGGGTTCCGAGGTTTCATTTCTGCGCCAAGACCTCCGCAAGGCGGTAGATCGCATCACAGAATCTGAAACCCGAGTCGCAACGGTGGAGGACACGGTGACGTCTCTCCAAAAGAAGGTGAATAAACTCACGGTGGTAACGCAAGAATTGGCATCACGCGTCGAAGAGACAGAAGGCAGGGCCCGGAGAAATAATGTGTGCCTGGTCGGCTTTCCGGAGGGTGGCGAGGGCTCATCGATGAACAATTTCCTCACGAAGTGGCTCAGGTCCCTGCTGCCAGAAGAATCAATATCCACCTGCTTTGTGATCGAGAGAGCCCACCAAGCACTAACGAAGAGGCCCTCGCCCGGCGAACGCCCAGGACCGGTGATTGCCAAACTACTCAATTATGCAGATCGATATGCTACACTCCAGTTTGCGAGAACCCACGGGGACCGATTGCTCTTCAACTCACACCCAATTATGGTATTTCCAGACTATACCAGGCTTGTACAGCAGCAACAGCAATCCTTTGTAGCCGCGAAATGCAGACTCGGGGAACTTAACGTGTCTTATATGTTGCTATATCCTGCCCGGATGAAAGTGATATACAACTCGAAGTCTCTTTTCTTTGACTCCCCGGAAGTGGTGTTCTTCTGGGCAGATGAGAAAACACATCTCAAGCCACACTCTCCGCCGCCGCTGGACTCGGACTCCTCCCAGGGCTCGCACAGAGGCAGACAGAATAGAGGCAATTCGAAGCGACGGCACAGATCCCGTTCCAACTAGCAAACCCAGAACCAAGAGGAAGCGGCAGAATGACCATTACTCGAAATGACTTAAAGGTCTGGAAGCCCAGTCCGGGGCGGATATGTGTACGCCTACACACATAACTCTGGGGTCCACTACAATGGCTTATGGCCACAAACGGAACGTCCACACCCCCAGACATTTGGTATTATGTTTTATAAAGTTGGGATGGTTGGGCAAGATTGGTGGAACTCCCTGGGTCTACCCTGTTGGGGTCCTGGTGAGGTTTGTGCCACGACAGGTACTCCTTGTTTCTGGAAGTATAGGGGTGGGGGGAGGCGGGATGGGAAATGTTGGTTATATTTTGTTTGTGAGGTTGTTGACACCGAACACACACTTCGATCATACACCGTTGCATCTGTAATTGCAGAATCTGACTACATGGCTGTTAGATGACACACCATACATGTAGCCCTTCTCTGGGGGAATTGAACATAATATCTTGGAATGTCAGGGGGTTTTTGAATAAAATCAAGAGGGGTGCTGTGCTTCGATTAGTAAAGCGCTGCAACACAGACATACTCCTACTTAAGGAGACCCATCTTCTAGGGAACAAAACCCCATGCCTCAGCAGATTCGGATACAATACAGTATATCATTCTGGGTTTGTACGTGGCTCTCGCGGCACAGCAGTTCATACACCACCACATGCCACATACTATCACTAAACACTGGCTAGACCCTGGGGTGTGCTATACTGTCGTCGCGCGAACAGTGGCCGGGAAGCAGCTAACTATAGGAAGTATCTATGCCCCGCCCCCTATGGGTCAAACATTCTTGGACAGAGTCACACGGTTATGGGGAGAGCTCCCAGAGGGCATGACAATCCTGGGTGGGGATTAGAATGATGTGATGACCCCTTAAGATCGTTGGCGGGCCACGAGGCAAGATCCCCACCCTAACAAATCCAAATTGAATCTTCTGGCTAACACACTGGGGTAGTCGGATACATGGCGCGCCTTTCATCCCTCGATGAGTGGGTTCACGTATACATCGGCGGTACATGACACATTGTCAAGACTAGATTGCATATTTCTCCCCTATAGTTATCTTCACAGGGTGACGCACACATCTATTTTACCTCGGGGACTATCCGATCATTCGCCAGTTCAGCTTCGGCTGCGCTTGCAGGCCCAACGGGCCCCATATCGATGGTGCATGTCCCCCTGGCTTCTCAGGGACCCTAACTATCAAGAGGTTCCACATCAGGCCATCACAGAATACCTCTTAGCTAATTCAGATACAGCCCTATCGAGAATTATCATGTTGGAAGCTCTTAAGCCTTCGATCAGAGGAGTAGATATAAGCTTCCGAACTGGCGAAAAACGCAAATGCCTAGCTCAAATATTGGACCTTGAGGAAATCCAGCGATCACTAGAGTCGCAGGTGGCATCTGGGTCTACCCCGGGATTGCAGCGCAACCTTCAGTTAATCCAGCAGCAAATCCATCAACTTCTCACCGATGAGGCTAAAGAGACCTGGTTGGAAACACAACACAGGATATCTCAATGGGGCGACAAGTCCAGTAAAATGCTGCACCAGCTATGTCAGGCCAAGACAGCCCCTGTGCCAGTACCGATACTTTGAGATGCGGATGGAGTGCTGTGTGCCTCTCCGGAATCGGTAGTTCAGGTATTCGCAACATTCTTTGTCTCACTATACCAACAGAGGGAGCTCATCTCAGAGGCCCTTATTGATGAGTTCTTTTCAGATATCCCCCCGCAAACTCTCCGATCAGGTAAGAGACATATTGGACACCACCATAACATTAGATGAGTTAAGAGCAGCGCTGACTAACACCCACCCTGGTAAAGCGCTGGGACCTAATGGGTCCCCCAGCGACTTTCTGCGGCCACATATGACAATGCTGGGCCCGCACTTAGTAGCAGCACTCCAAGAAGCCCTCGAACAACACATTCTACCCACTGACTGGCAGCATGCCGAAATAGTAGTTTTTCTAAAATCTGGTCGCCCCCCAAAAGATCCTGCTTCATATCGCCCTATCTCATTGCTTAATTTTGAGCCCAAACTTCTAGGCAAAGTTCTCGCTGATCATCTTCGATCATGCATCCAAGACCTTATCCACCCAGATCAGTCTGACTTTATGCCACAGCGTTCCACCAGGCACAACATCAGACGGGTCCACAAGGCCATTGCCAGGGCCTAGGAGCTTGGCCGACCAGCGGCTATTCTTCTGGCTGATATTGACAAGGCGTTCGACTCCTTAAGCTGGACCTATCGCTTCAAACTTCTCCGTGCCGTAAACTTAGGACCCCGCTTTATTGCATACACACATCTGCTGTACACAGACCTCTCGGCCTCAGTGCGAGTAGCGGGACATCGGTCGACCCCCTTTTCCATCCATCGGGGTATGCGACAGGGCTGCCCTCTGTCCCCGCTGCTCTTTGCCCTGGCCATAGAGCCCCTGGCCGTTTGGGTACGACAAGACCCGCTGATTCGGGGGTTTGAATGGTCACAGGAATCTTCAGACAGAATTGCACTCTACGCACACGATGCCCTTTTTTTTCTGACAGATCGTGTTCCTCCGGACTCCGTATCCTTCAGATCCTTCGAGTATTTGGGGAAACTACCGGGCTAGGAACTAACCCCTCCAAGTCCATACTTTTTCCCATATGTGGTGACCAGAAACACTAGACCTGGGCCTCACAATTATCCTATCCCACAGATGGTTTTAAATACTTGGGTGTATACATATCGCCGTGTCCCTCGACCTCGAGGACGCACAATATTCTTCCACTGCTCCCCGCGGTCCGCAGTGAAACTGCGGTTTGGTCCCAACTGCCTCTATCTTTATACAGACGTTCAGCCATTTTCAAAATGGTGTCTCTACCGCCTCTACTATACTGGCTACAGAACTTCCCATACACTATCTCCCACTCATGGCTCACACAATTAAATGCAACCCTAAATAAGTTTTTATGGCAAGGAGGGACGTTCCGAGTAGCACTCCACACGTGCACACAATCAACCTACTGAGGTGGTATTGTAGCTGCAGATATATATGCATATTATTCTGCATCCCATCTCCTAGTTATAAATGAATGGTGGTACGGATCTCAGTCAGACCCAATGTATGTAGTAGAGCGGCTGGCAATGAAAGACACCCCCTTGCAGAAATTCCTATACAGTAGGATCAATCTAGACACCCTCCCTGCGGCCAGTAAGATTGTTATACAACTATGGAGGCATGCAGTGAAATCCATGGGCTGGTGGGAGAGACTAACGCAAACTACTCCCCTTTGGCAGGGCACATACATACGCTCAGTCTCTACTGTGGCTGGTTTCCACAAATGGGACCTCATTGGAATCTCCACCTTAGGAGACATCATGCATGGCTGCACACTTAAGTCCTTTCAGCAATTACAAACTGAGTTTCACTTACACAATTCTCAGTTCCACCAATATCTGCGATTGCGGCATGCTCTCAACCCTCACATTCATCAAATGGCGACCCTACCCGGGTTTCATCCACTAGAGGGTCGTTTATTAATGGGGAACATTGAGCCACATAAGATTAAACAAATTTACCAGACATTAATCACTCACTCACACAATACACTACATAAGACCAGAGCGGAGTAGGAAGCTGATATGCCGATCTTGATGGACGACGACTGGACGGAAGCCCTAGCCAGCCCCCGACATGCAGCGGTTTCCTCGTGATACCGCTTTATACAATTTAAGTACCTTCACCGAGTATACTACACTCGATCCCGGCTATGGAGAATGGGAGTGATCCAGTCCCCCCAATGCCTTCGATGTACAAAAGAAGAGGGCTCTTTTCTCCACACAGTGTGGAGTTGCGTAGTACTACAGCCATTATGGGAAAAGGTGACGTTCTGCCTCGGCCATGTGCTGGCCTGGACCATCCCACTCGATCCCAGACTGTTGCTCCTCCATAGCACAGAGGAGATTGGAGGAAACCATTATAAGCAGCACCTCCTGTTTCTGGGCCTGACTCTAGCTAAAAGGGACATAGCCCAGAAATGGAAAACGACCTCCCCGCCGAGATTAGGGGATTGGAAGAAGGCAATGGATAGGTGCATGGGTGCCGAACTTGTAGTCTTCCAAGCACGGGGATGCCCACAGAAGCATAGGAAAATGTGGTCCCGCTGGGCGACATATCGGGGCATTGATCTACCCCCCTTGCCACATTCAGACCCTTCATAATCCCATCAGGCAATACATGGGCTATAATAATACACCATGGACAGACAGAATTGACAGTTAAAAGACATTTTTTTGGTAACTCGCAATTACGAATAAACAACAGTGTTCGGTGCAGTTTGTTAATTATTTGGCCTGGTGTTCTACAGGCCAAGTTGTTATGGAATTATAAAATTAGGTACACTGTACTGTTTGCATTCTATGTAATATACTTGTCGGGCTCCGCCCATTTGGTACCTTTAAAAACAAATAAAATTTGTTGTGAAAAACCCCCCCCGATATTTCTTAAACTGTATTATGGGAAACTATATTAACAACAATATTCTTGACAACAATATTTCTGCATCACATTATTTTTTTTATCACAATATACCTTCTCATACTCCCCCACTCAGCTCCTTCACACCTTTAAAACTTCCTACCACCATCTGAGGTGAGCGGATACCTAATTAGAAAGTAAGTGACTGCATGAGTCTGTTAATTTAATGAAGTGCATGATTGTGGGCATTTAGTGAGTTGGTGTGACTGGGGGCATGAGTGCAGTGCCCTGAATGCATGAGTGAGGTTAACACTGGAGTTAGTGTGACTGCCTTTTTAATTCTGCTGGTCATGTGCCTGAAGACGTTGATATGAGCTAGTGCACAAGTGAGGTTCGCAGATGAGCTGGTGTGAATGTATGAGTGTGAGACAGTAAGTGAATGCATGAGTGCATTCATGTAAATTACTGCATGAGTAACTCTCTTGAATAGGCTGATTATGGTTTACTGAATGAGTGTAGGTCTTTATTACGTTAGTGTGAGTGGGTGACTGTTGAGTCAATGAATGGATGCAAGAGTGCATTGATGTCAGCAAGACAAAGAGCTAGCGACAACGGTGAGTTAGTGTGAGTTGGAGCTTGATGAGATTGAATGAATACAGAGTGTGCTGTGAAGTGCTTTCTGATGTAATGGAAGACAACCTACATCCCCTACTTACCAAAGTCTGACGCGATTTACAGAAATGGTCTGCCCTGAACCTGCCATTGTGGGGCAGAGTACAAGTTGCCAAAATGAACGTGATTCCAAGAATTAGTTATTTGTTGGCAATTATCCCATTAGAGATACAGAAAATAATCCTTGTCGATCTCTCCCGTATGATCAAGCTGTTCATCTGGGAGTGAAAAAATCCAGAAAGAAAATGAGCAAATCATATGCCAACACCGGAATGCGGCGGTCTCCAGCTACAAAACCCAGAATATTCTGGTTGTCATTGTAATTGGGACAACTACGCTATTTCCTACACTCCTCACTGGAACACCCGAGGTGTGTCTCCATCAAAAACGCCTCGTTGGGTACAATTGCTGGTTTGGGTACGTTACACTTCGCAGATAAATATAAACTTGTTAAATCTCACTCAATTCTGTGAGTCATGCATGGTGCAAGGCGCATCGAATACTGCATGCAGACGGACAGATACATGAAGGCACCCTTGAGGGGCAATGGCAAAATTAAGACTGCAGGCCAGGAACCCATATGGATGGACTTCATTCAGAAAGGGGTGACAAAATTAGACCAAATACGACAGACTGATGTCCTGCACAGACGCTCGTACCAGATAAAAGCTTTTGGCCCATTTATCATGGAGGTTTCGTCTTTTGGCACATTGCCAAACTGGAACCATAGAGCCGTTCCCTATTACCTTGTTGAAGTCTCCATTGTGATCTTATATCCAGACATGAGGAACCTAAAAGGGAATGGTCTTGGGGGTTGCATAAACTCTTCAGTGATGCAACCTTCTCAACCCAAACTTGGACAGAGTTGAAAAACTGGTGGTCCAACAGATTACACCTTGACTTTACTGACGAAGATTGGACTGACCTCTTACTGCATCACAAGAAACATTTGCAAGTGGTCAGACTGAAGCTGGGATATTATAAAGTACTACACAGAGAGAACAGGACTCCACACAGACTGGTACAGGCAAAGATCTCAGGCAACTCCAAATGCTGGAGCTGCCAGTGCACTGAAAGCTATATAGTTCATATTGTGTAGGAATGCTAGAAGTTGAGACACTATTGGGATGGTGTCTGTTTCGAAATGCAAACCATGGCGGGATTTACAGGAAAGTTAGAAGACTCTGTTTGCGATGCTTCACAACACCTCCCCTTATCCAGAGATCATGCCTTCAGCTAGCCGGTAGCACACCACAGTGCTGGGTGGACACCTTCCCCACAGAGGAACTGTGACTCCGGGAAAGCCATATTTAGACTGGAAGACCAACTACTCATCTTCAAATAAAATGGTGGTCCCTTGCTTCAGTCTAGAGGATGAGTGCTCTGTTCATAGAAGGGTTAGGCCAGATTCCACATATACGTGCCACCAGCCCCAATAGCCTTCTGATGCCTGGAAATGTTGTCCCACAGTTGTTTGAGGACCGACAGATGTCTCAATCCCCCAATGATTCAGGCCAGGGCAGCCATTCTTAAAGCAGCATCCACACAATGTGGCATCTCAGAAGTGGGACACTGGGTCTATCATTGCTATTTGTTTTTCCTTTATTTTCCATCTCCTTATTTTGTTTTTATTGTTGGTATTGTTACAATGAGGTAGGAACCACTTAATGACAGTGAGGGTAGTGGGTGAGGGCTGGTGGGGAGGAAAGTAACAATTTGTTATGGCTGGTTTTGGTACAATGCCTCATATCAACAATTCAATGTTTTGCATCAAGTGAGCATTTCAACGCTGAAGAATTGGCTAAAGATCACAACTTACTCTCTCTGAGTTTATCCACAGAACTATAATAGGTGAGCGTGATCCTCTTATGTAAGTGTACCAAATGTAAACTGAGTGGCTGTGTCCACTACCATTCTATTAGTTCATTATCTGCTCAATCAGCTCCATTTGTTATGCACCATGCTGTTAAATAAAAAAATTGGTACACAGAGAGTGTTGTGAATGCTGAGTGAGCATCATGTGTGAATGGGTACACAGTGAGTGAATACATGTGTGTTGATGTGAATGAGTGCATGAGTAAGGGTATCGGGTGAACTGCTGTGAGTGGGTGCTTGGTGAGAGAGTAAGTGCATAGATTTGAGGGAGGTACATTGTGAGCTGGTGTTTGTGGGGACATGGTGAAGCGTGAAACAGGGAATAAATGCATGAGTGAGGCTCATCAATGAGTGAGTATAAGTGAGGGTCTTCCATGAGCTACTGTGAGTTGGTATTGGCGAGAACCTAAGTGAGTGCATCAATGTGTTGCTATGAATGAGTGCATGTGGCCAGCACCGCTAAGCCTGTAAAAATGCTATGGGCATAATGTATGAATATTGAATTTGCAAAAATTGGTAGCAAATTGCTCACCAAAGTTTAGCAAATCCAATGAGATTTTGAGAACCGATCAATATATGTACTGATAGGTCGGTTCAGAAAATCACCATTTGGAGTAGGTCGTAATTCGACCTAGCTCACCAACGTTCATGAGGTGGGTCACAAATTGTCTCTCACTGATTGGACGCCATCACAGGGATGATGGCCTGCCAGAGTCAGCAGACCATCAGGACTGCCATCGCGTTTAAATAAAGTCTTTTAATAGCCTATTTTCTTTATAGGAAACTGATCTACATTTAGATAAAAAAAAAATCAAATTAAAGTTTGTGAAAGAGTTGGCAGTGGTCCCCTACATTGTCAATTGAAATAAGATATCCTTTTTTAATTTGACAAATCGAATGCATTTCTAATAAGCAGTGGCTAAGCCAACAGCTCTGCTTGTATTTGAAAATGTATACCAGATGTTAAGGCTTTGCCACGGCTTGTTTTACATTTAATGTATTTTATTTTGTCTCTATGTCAGATACAACAACAAAAGGAGGGAAGCACTTTTTGGAAGACGACCTCGTTCATTTTGTGTCAAACTTTATTCAGCTTTCGAAAGCAGTGTACAATAAATAATACAGGAATACCGGAGGGAGCAGATTAAGGCATACTAATGCAGGCTTAAGATGATCAGTTCAATACAGATTCACTCAAAAGTCAGATAATAATGTACTTAAAATGTATAACTATAAGCAGCAGAACTCCTTTGAAAGATGTCCATTAATTGTAATAAAATCAGTAGCTGAGACGACATACGTTTAGCCGGAGTCCATTTTGAAGATCAGAAAATGCATTTATACATTAATGCTAAAGGGAACTTCATATATTTAGAAACTCTAGCATTCTCAAAATATGTAATTCCTTTAAAGAGAAAATCCTAGTAACTTCATATGTATAAATGATGGTCTTTATTAAGAGTGGGCAAAACAGCAAGGCTGGGCATTTCAGTAGTATATGTAGTGGAGTTTCACTACCATGTCAGCACAGCCTACATGTATGTGTGCAGACTGCTGCGGAGGTCTTCAATGGAGCCCACTCTGCAAAGCATCCGCAGCTGAGATGGAAAGGAAAGGGTTTCCAACTCGCTGTGTGATGACGCTTCTTCACTAGGTCACCGTGTGACGAAGGGTGAAACTGTATGAAGCTGAGTGTCACATGACGGCGCCATGTGAGTTGGCAGGCATGCACCAAGGCGGATTCATGATCTTTCTCGACTGTTGAAAATTCATTCTGCTTTTGTGATGTTTTCCTAATCTACCAATTGGATTCACTCTGCCAGTCCTTATTCATTAAGTCGGAAGTAATAATTACAGAGCAACCAACACATTTGAGAATGGTCGATTTTTTCTAGGCCTAGGCAAAATTTCCTTTACCAAGGGGAAATATTGCATAATTTCCTTAATTTCATGTTACGCTTGCTACGCATAATTCCTGAAACTGCGATGTTACACCATGTTGCATAATTGGGTGCAGCTCGTGGCAAATGTTTATTAGCATAAGTGCAGGGGAAAAACTTGAACGACAAGAACAAGGAGCGGCTGCTGGTTGTGATGCTTGTGTTTTTTTGCCCTATTTTGTTTTTTAGCTCAAAATGTGTCCTCGTGTCGAAAATGGACGTGGGGATGCATTTTGCATAATTTTGTGTAGTTTCCCTGAAATTGCACAAAAGTACACAAATCTGGCACACTCCCAATTTTGTTTACATTAGTTATCAAGGTTGGACCCTTGCCTGATGCCTTCTAATCAAATAGGCACATCATATTTGATGTTCTACCAGCAGAATGTCCTCTTCCACGCGTATGGACATGTTAAAATCAGCAGCCCTATCAGAGGTGGAAAGGTAGATAAGACTATGCTGTGCGGCGATTGTAATCATCGACGATTGATCGCCTGATCTGTTTAAGACTAGAACAAACTATTCTGGTGCATGACAGAGTTGCACAGTCCTGGTGATGATCAATCTCATGTATTGCCTTTATGGATCAGAACATGGACAACTGTTTGGATTCTGAATGACTTTAACAAATCTATCTTTATTTTGTGCTGTCTGAGACCCGTATTTGTATAAATGTTAAATGAGATTTTGTACCATAGGTGGATTTATCACCCACTGACATGCATCCTCTTTCTTTCAACTAATCTTCTACAATAAATATTTTACAAGTATTTTAATAGTTTGAGCATTTGTTATGGCACCTTGATAGGTCCATTATAACAATGAAGATCTAATATGACTTCATTACAAACCTATATACATTCTTCATAAGTGGTTGAACTTTGGGAATCAGCATTTGTTAATTCACACTATTTGGCTCTGCGTACTGACTTATTGGATGACAGAGTGGTGCATTCACCTTTAACATAGCATCTACTTTTTATTCTACTAATCTCCTCCCTGTTTGCCTCAACATAAACTGAGGGACTTTTACCCTCATTTCATCCTCATATATTCCAGACTTCAACTTGCCTGATTTTAGAGTTAACCTCAGATCATACAGAGGTTCCAAGAACTTAAAGTACTATAAAAGTGATTGCTTTTTCCAGAAGAGTGCCAATGATTTTGCAGCACTAGTAACTAGAAAGAGAGCATGTGTAATATCTTGGAAATTGCCACTACGTAATCTAGAAAGTTCTCGTTAACTGTGTAGGTCATCGAGGCAAAACAACTTCTTATGAGATTTAGGATTGCGCGTCAGATTTTCTAACTCCTGGCAGCCTACGATGCCATATATTTTGATGACGAAGAGCTTGTCAAGCATTTGATCCACACTGGAAATTGCAACATGCATAGGTAGAGGGTACATCTTTAACTTCATAGCCTTCAACATTGGGGTAAAGGTGTTCCGCCATTATGCTATGTGAAATTAACTCAGCCTGTCTAATACAATTCATACCTTTGACCTTACACTAACTTGACCAACAGAGCAGCTCATCATCAAATTGCCTCAACCCTCTAGGTATGAATAGTTGGAAACAGTGACCATTCTTTGCTGCCCCCAAACCTGCTGAATTTGGGTCCAAATTTGTCAATAACTATTGTATTTCAATTGTGATGCCCCCCAAAGGGAATGCATTGTCCACATGCATTATACACTCAAGTGGGGCATTGCACAGTAAGGAGGGAGTAGTTAAGTCTTAAATGGCACATGCCACTGGTCAGCAGTGTAGAGAATGAAAGAGAGTTGCTACAACACACCACTGCTTTTGGTATTGTAGAGTTGCATCTTGGGTGAGGATTGACTTTCTTGGCCAATACAGTATCACTACTGAGTTGGGGAAACCATGGTGTTCAACATTGTTATTTGGGACTGTCACCTGAACTGAAAAAAATAAGGGCCCTATTTAAAGTTTGATGCAGAGAGCACTTCATCGCCATGGCGACAAAGTACCCTCTTTGTCAAACTCTCATTGAACCTGTGAGATTTAGGGCTGGGCAAAACAACAGTATGCTGACAACAAAGCTTACTCTTGCTCTGAAGTCGACATACTCTTCCAACAGCCCGACTGATTAAAGGCCATCAGAGGTAAACCATCCACCCAATTTAGAGTGGGCAGTCTTATGGCTTTTTTTGCAGCACATCACTGCCAGGTAAAACATGGCGTGAGGGACAGTAAAAATAAAATAAGCATTGATAAAGCCCATAGGTCTGGCATTGCCAACTCCCTTTTGGTTTTGGCAATTCTTGTTTTGTTCTGTTATGGTTTCTGCAAAATCTTATTTTTTGGGGAAGCAGTCAGGCCATCATATAACTATCTGAAAAAATCATTGGTTAAAGACAAAAAGTTTCTGGGGTTTAGATAAAGCACAAGTTACCATACTAGTCCTTGACACTGAAAGGGACTGCTTTTGTGGAGATGTACTCTTTGTGAAAGAGCAGCATGCTGTAAATCATAGCAAAGTCAACCAATGGATGAAGTGTGCTAACCCACCGTCTCATGATGCATGCTGCAGTGACTTGAAGAAACATGTGAATGGCACAACAACAGACTAATGGATGAAGTCTGGCTGAAACTCTGATGAGTAGCTATGTTATACACATAATTGTAGCAAAATTAAAAGGTCTTGGCTAACACCAGACCTAAAAAAGCCAATAGGTCTTGCATTGGATGGCAGCCTCTTGCCTTTGTTAATGCTTTTTTGTAATATTTTTGGAAAACGTTCTAAGAAATAGATAGAGAGGTTTGCAAAGACAGATAGCGGGGGCTCTATTGGTAAATAGTGGATAGATAGATCACTGAAATCAACCCAAAAAGCCATACAAGCAGGACATACAGACTAAATTGGTTTTTCAGATATAATGGCATACAAGGGCACTGAAAGCAAACTAGAAAGCTATAGTATTAGGTCATATAGACTACAAAAACAACTGCAGTGCTCAGTTCAAATGCACACCAGCATGAATACAGGAGTGCAGTTATAAATATACTTCATTGCGTGCACACTAAAAAAAACTTGGCAACTTCATGAAGAATAGTTTCAAATGGACACAATGGGGCTTTTTTACAAGCCCCTTGCACTGCTGGTGTGTCACTTTTAATATGGGAAAAAGTGACATACTGGTGGCACAAAGGGCTTGTAAATTACCACCAATTTGTTATGCTGTGAAATAGCAGAAGCCAGATAAAGAAATGCCACTCCAAAAGGAAGTTTACAACACCATTAGCTGGAGACAGGAACGGATAAAGCTGGAATGTGCCAGGTGCTCAACACGGAAGAGCTGGCAGAAAATGTTCTGCTATCTCATCAGACTCTAAACACAAAGGCAAAGGCAATAAAGTAAAAACAAAAACACTGGCACTGAAGAGAACTATTTTGTGTCGGTGTGCTCCCTGTGAAAGAGCAAAATACAATTACTCATAGTGAAGCTATCTAGTGGCTGAAGTGGGCTGGCCCCATGCTGTATGCTGTAGTGGGTGAAAGCAAAATGTGAATGACACACCAACAAACCAATGAATGAAGACAGCTGGCTGAAACCGCTTTAAATAAGTATAATAATATTATATTTTTTTTAAATCAAAAAGTCTTGGCTAACGCTAGACTTAAAAATGACTCACACATCATGAGAGAAAACTCCCATGACGTGGGGACCAATACTTTACATTTTTGTAAAACATACTCCTGCATAGGGAGTTTGTTTTTGAAAAATGTAAAACTTTCAACGGTTTGGTGTAAGTATCTGCCACCAATGAAAGATGCACACCAAACATTTCAGTGACTTCTAGTGAACTGGATCAGCGGTGAACTCTCAATTTGGCGGGCAGAATAAATACAGGATGGCGGGCATAAAGTCCTCCACCACCCTGACCGCTTTAACTCTGTCCACCAAATTCTAAGTTGGGCCTGAAGCAGAACCAGTGTGAGTATCTCACATATTTTTATTTATTTTATTGTAGGTGTTTGTAGAGCATGCACTCACTCATGGATAGAATCCATGGGTGCTTAAATTCAGATGTAAACATGGCTCTTTGAATAACTTGACCAATCTACTTAGGTTTCTAGTTCCTTCAGGACACAGCTGCTGAAGCAACTAAAAACCTAAGTAGATTGGTCAAGTTAGTCAAAGAGCCATGTTTACATCAGAATTTAAGAAGGCTAGGTCAAGCTCTCAAGAAGAACAGAAGGAAGTTCCAAAGGGTAGCACATTGGTAGCATTTGCAGCCCTGTGCATTTAGCCTAGAACTAGAAAATTCAAATCTGAAGCTGTTAATTGATCTCAACAGGCTGTTAGGCAGATGTCACTTGAGGTTTCAAGAGAGAAAAGAAGTGCTGTTCCACATTGGTAGCCCTTTGTTTTGCAAATGCATTACCACCAAACTCTGGAGTCAGTAAGGTTTCAATTCTTTGCAACCAGATTAAGGTTGCTAAGCACTGATACTTCACACACCAATTTGCAGTTTGGGAGGGATGTCTACAGCATGCCTCCTCCAAAAAACAAATTGGTATCTATTTGCAATCTGTCTTAAGAGTCAGTATAAGTTTCCCAACTCCTAAAATGGGATTTGTACACAGTAAAAACATATTTTGTGGTTGCAACCCACCTATTTAGCAAATCACAACATTTACAACAGCAAAAAAGGTTTGCACATCAGGCCTTAAATTTTGTATTTTTACCTGAGGCCTTTCGCAATATTATTGCGAGTCCATCTGCCTTCCAAATCTACTTCTGCTTTGTGAATCTGATGGAGCCAGCTATCTGGGAAAGAACCAGTCAATCCCTATAATAAATGTGACTGCTCAACTGCGTAAATTCTTCCAATTTTGAAAATCCTCTAATCTCTGGTCTATTTTATCCTTCAATCTTTATTTCCAGAAAAAAAACATTTCAGATGTGTAAATAAGTGCCACATTGATTATTTTTTGCTATATTCTCATCTTTAAATGCTGGATCTCAAGTTTCAGATCTCCTTGCCATTGATTTTCTCCCAACATGTATGTAAGTGCAAAGTCCTCAAAGGTCATTTGGAACTTTTTGGTTGTACTAGGGAAAAAGGAATTCTGTGGTAACTATTTTCTTCACAAACCGCAGAGCCATTATTTTAAAAGAAGTTGCTGTTTTTAAGCAGCTCCCTAAACTTAATGGAATGGTAAGGATTGAGAAAAATAACTTCATTTGACACTGTTAAAGCTTGAGAAAAAATTAAATGAATAATAATAACGCTTGGATTTCAAATGGACAACGTCCATGAGCAAAATCTGTGGAAGGATAATTTTGAGATTGTTGTTGTTTTTTGGTAGATTGCAAAATGTCACAGTCTAATTCTTGCTCAACCATTGTCCTCTGAAACATTTCTTTTCACCAGGTTATTTGAAGGCTTCTAGTCTTGAATACTAAATATCAAATATTGTTATACCTTAATATAGTAGCTAAAATAGCGGAGACAAAATTTCGAAAGGTAAGCTTATATATGGAAATATAGATTTACTATTCTTAGCTTCACATCTATGTATCTTGAAGATATATACTGTTAAGATACATAAATGCAAAGGTAAAAACAGAAAATCTATACAAACTTACCTGTCAAATTTTTGTCCTCAATGTGATTCTGCGTTGTTAAGTTATAACTTTATTCCCTACTTGATATATAGGACCCACACCGTTTGAAGAGTACAATATAAATTCAGTGCTACTAAATTTAGTTCCCTCATTTCAGTGAACAAAACACTTCCTGGTGGAGCTTTACAGCTCACAATGCCCAGTGAACTCCATTCAGAGAAAACTCAACACCTACAACAGAGTGTGATACATCATGTTAGGTCTTTTGATAGAAAAACAGATTGAAAAAATTTATTCAAAACATTTTGTTTGGAACTTCTTTTGTAATGAAAACATTTATTAGTGAAGCTTTTTAAAATGATCACAGCAATAACAACTTAACATAATAATTTGCTATATATTAAGGAATGGTGAAGAACCAAAGATCAGTGGTAGGCACCTTCTTCAAATAATCAAGGACTGGAATTAATTTGGCAATTTATCTAATTGTGTTATTTCAAAGCTAGCACAGTAAAATTAACCCTAGCATAATATTTTATTTTGTTTTATGGTGCAGTGAAGAGTACTGGATCAACGATGAGCGAAAGGAAGGAATCAAAGCGCCTTCATATAAATAGATAAATAAAATGAAAAATCTGAAAGCAAGTGCATCAAAAATAAATGTTTAATTAAAGATGCTGCAATCAGACTGCTATGTTGTCAGTACTCTGATTGTGCTACAGTAACATGCTGCTTTTTTGTTTGATTCGTTTAAAAACTGAACTGAGGGTGATCTGTGCGGGAGAATTCATGAAGGTCTCTTCAGAATTGATGTATTTGGCCAATGGCGTCCGTGCATAAAAGCCTGTTATGGCAAAAAATCTCTTTACTCCTGCTAATCCAGTGCTGCTCCTTTTGATGTCTGTCATAGCTGAAGGAACACTACTGGCATCCACATACATATAAGCCCCAGTCTGTGCCAGTGTACAAACAACCTCATTGGAACCCTTTGTGTGCGTGGAGCAGATTGGGATTGTGTGCCCAGTTACTTAAGAAAATGCACACTCTCCATTGCAAGCACAAATATGGAGTTTATGCCGGTGCTGGTGAGAGTATATTGGGGCTTATTTATAAGCTCCTTCCACCACCAGTGCGTCACTTTTAGTGTAGAGAACACCATCCTCCCAGTAGACTTCGTGGAAGTCATTGCTATCACCCTTCTCTTGCCTGGAGGACGTCTGCCTCAAGCTCTCAAGGGTGGGGCACTCTCTCTGTTCCTGGCAAAACTCCTCTCTGGAGGTTCCACCAGTTCCTTGCAATTCTGCCCAGTCGAACAGATCTTGCCGGGGTGGAATCGATACCTCAGAGGTCCTTAGAGGTACCTTAGATTCCTGCTGCACCTCTGGAGTTCCTGGGGCTGGCTCACCAGACCCATTGATCTTTCCCTTGTCATTGGATACTTGTCCCATTGTTCCAGGGTCCAAGTGACCAACATTTCCCTTTTGCACAGTTTGTGACCTGGTCACAGCACATACCCACTCAGGGAGATCCAGCATCCGTGCATGGAACATTCTCTCCAACTCTGACCAGTCAGATGCTTCAAGATCATTTCCCAGTAGTTAGTCTACTGGGAGTGATGGAGACACCTATCTGCTTAGGGATTGTCTCACCTCCCCATTCCAAACTCACCATTGCCATGGGATGGAGTTTGGCACTGCTGTCCGCACAGGTTACCTGGTGATAATAACCAGGAATGATCTGCCCTGGGGAAACCAGTATCTCTGTGAACATAGTCACACTGGCTGTGTCTCTCGGAGACTCAACCTCAGTTCCACTGATTTTAGGCCTCTGCTCTCCATTCTGGGAGGCAAGATGGCCAGGGTTGCAATTTCCACCACACCAGAGGGCACTAAGGTTGCCTCTGTCAACCCTTTCCCCATCTCTGGGACAATCTCCACCCCTACCCCAATGCTGGCAATCCACTGGGACTGCTCACCAGTGGGGGGCTTCTTAGTGCTCTTGTGTCCTGGCTGCGAACAGTTAAAACACTGACCTGCCTTCATCAGGTCACTGAACTTTCCTGCCTTTGCAGGGTCAAAAGACTTCCCCTGGCACCTCTCTTCTTGAAAGTGGCTTGGCTTGGGTTCCCTCCCCCTGCGCAGGTTTTTGTGGATCATGTGAGGACTCTTTCTGTGTTTTACCTTCTTTCCCCTGGGCTTTCCCCTGGGGGGGAACCTCTCATCCCTTTTTCTGCTCACCTCCCTGATGCTGATAGGAAACCCAGGTTCTCAACCACTCATCAGCCATCTCCCCCAGCTCTCTAGGGCTAGTGAGCTTAGAGTCCACTAGGTACTGGCGTAACTTCTCTTGGGAACAATGACTCAGGATGTGCTCTTTTAACACTAAATTGTACAGCCCCTCATAGGTGCTCTCTTGGTTACCACTAATCAAGCCCTCTAGTGCCCTCACTAAGATGTCCACAAATTCCACCCAAGACTGTGTGTTAACTTTCTGGGTGTCCCTGAGCCTCACCCAGTACTGTTCTTGGGTCAGACCAAATTTCTTGACTATGCATTGCCTCGTGTGGAGTAAGATTTTGTCTCATCCCCCTGTAGAGTCAGGAGCCTGTCCCCCCCAACTACTGTGATTAGTTCCCACAGGAATATACCCCAATATTTAGAGCAGACCCTTCTCATCTCAAGGGCCCTCTCAAATGCAGTCAGCCATTTGTCAATATCATCCCCCTTGGTGTACATGGGAACTATCCCCTTGGGTAGCCTGGAATTAAACCCACCATCCTTGGCCATCTCAGCATCATCTTCATTATAGCTGCCACCATTCCTTTTCATTTTCACCTCTTCCCACTACTCTCTAGCTTGTTCTAACTTCTTCTCTTCCAGGGCTATAGACGCCAATGGATCCTCAAGCTTACCTCTCTCTAATGGACATCGGGGGGCCCTGTACAGGGGAACCCGTCCTCCTCCCATTGGCTGGAAGTATGAATGGTTATTATCATCCAGCTCCTGGAGATTATTGGAATTGGAGGGGTCACCCTCCCTTTCCTTCTCTGGAGCTGTCTGTGACCAGGCCTTAAGGGACATAATCCACTCTGCAGTCCTGATCTTGTTGCTATTAGGTAGCCCACTGGACCTACAGTGATCCCTAACATCAGGTATTGTGAGTTTGTTCAGTTTAGCCAGCTCCAGCTCCATGGTATCCCTAGCTTTGGGTCACACAAACTTTACAAATCAGCAATAGAACAAATTTAGGAAAATGAAAAAAAGATGGATTAAAAATCAGTTTTAGCGCAAATTTCAAAAATTCAGAAATCAACAGTTTTGTTCTAAGTCAATTTAGTGGATTTTTAAAGATCTTAACTTACTTTACTGTATGGTGTAATGTAAACACAAGATCGTATCCACTCTGCTGAACACCAATTATTTTGGAGGATGGGTTATTGGTAGGGGTAAGTATGCACCTATCACTAGCAATAACGCCACCCACACAATATAAGCAGGAAGGGGTGGGAGCACACTGCTTCACCTCCCAGCACAGTTCGCCCCTTGGCATTCTGGTCAATGCAGTTCATGGTACATGCTTACTTCAAATTTCACTGGAGTATTCCACCAAAGTTGGTGCAGGTTAGTGCTGTAAATCTGTAGACACGTGTTTCTGGATATCATCCGTCATCAGTACAGATATAAACAAATTTAATTTGGGGTTGCTGAGCAGGCTGCCACAATCTTTTCAGGTCTCAGTACCTCTCACAGGCGCACAGGTGCATCTCCACAACCTCGTCAGCTCAATGGCTCAAGGGAGCCTTTTCAAACAGGAAGGGGTGGGAGCACACTGCTTCACCTCCCAGCACAGTTCGCCCCTTGGCATTCTGGTCAATGCAGTTCATGGTACATGATTACTTCAAATTTCAATGGAGTATTCCACCAAAGTTGGTGCAGGTTAGTGCTGTAAATCTGTAGACACGTGTTTCTGGATATCATCCGTCATCAGTACAGATAAAAACGAATTTAATTTGGGGTTGCTGAGCAGGCTGCCACAATCTTTTCAGGTCTCAGTACCTCTCACAGGCACACTGGTGCATCTCCACAAGCTCGTCAGCTCAATGGCTCACGGGAGCCTTTTCAAACAGGAAGGGGTGGGAGCACACTGCTTCACCTCCCAGCACAGTTCACCCCTTGGCATTCTGGTCAATGCAGTTCATGGTACATGCTTACTTCAAATTTCACTGGAGTATTCCACCAAAGTTGGTGCAGGTTAGTGCTGTAAATCTGTAGACACGTGCTTCTCGATATCATCCGTCATAAGTACAGATAAAAACGAATTTAATTTGGGGTTGCTGAGCAGGCTGCCACAATCTTTTCAGGTCTCAGTACCTCTCACAGGCGCACAGGTGCATCTCCACAAGCTCGTCAGCTCAATGGCTCAAGGGAGCCTTTTCAAACAGGAAGGGGTGGGAGCACACTGCTTCACCTCCCAGCACAGTTCGCCCCTTGGCATTCTGGTCAATGCAGTTCATGGTACATGCTTACTTCAAATTTCACTGGAGAATTCCACCAAAGTTGGTGCAGGTTAGTGCTGTAAATCTGTAGACACGTGTTTCTGGATATCATCCGTCATCAGTACAGATAAAAATGAATTTAATTTGGGGTTGCTGAGCAGGCTGCCAGAATCTTTTCAGGTCTCAGTACCTCTCACAGGCGCACAGGTGCATCTCCACAATCTCGTCAGCTCAATGGCTCAAGGGAGCCTTTTCAAACAGGAAGGGGTGGGAGCACAATGCTTCACCTCCCAGCACAGTCCGCCCCTTGGCATTCTGGTCAATGCAGTTCATGGTACATGCTTACTTCAAATTTCACTGGAGTATTCCACCAAAGTTGGTGCAGGTTAGTGCTGTAAATCTGTAGACACGTGTTTCTGGATATCATCCGTCATCAGTACAGATAAAAACGAATTTAATTTGGGGTTGCTGAGCAGGCTGCCACAATCTTTTCAGGTCTCAGTACCTCTCACAGGCGCACAGGTGCATCTCCACAAGCTCGTCAGCTCAATGGCTCAAGGGAGCCTTTTCAAACAGGAAGGGGTGGGAGCACACTGCTTCACCTCCCAGCAGAGTTCGCCCCTTGGCATTCTGGTCAATGCAGTTCATGGTACATGCTTACTTCAAATTTCACTGGAGTATTCCACCAAAGTTGGTGCAGGTTAGTGCTGTAAATCTGTAGACACGTGTTTCTGGATATCATCCGTCATCAGTACAGATAAAAACGAATTTAATTTGGGGTTGCTGAGCAGGCTGCCACAATCTTTTCAGGTCTCAGTACCTCTCACAGGCGCACAGGTGCATTGATAACGCTGATCCTTATCTTATCTTTTCTAAGGATCCTCAGGTCGCCAGGATCTTTTTACCTGCTGAATAGTGTGAAGGAAGAAAATCTTTCAGTTATGCAATCATTTCCTTCGAATCTAGTGCACCTGCAATGACCACCGACTCCGAATTCAATCTTGGGGTTTTATTACAGCCAAGAATAACTGCACATGCAAGCACCTCAACACGAAGTTAAAGAAATAGATGGGCACTAATACAAATAGCATCCTACGCAGGAGTCTCATCCGACTCAGGATAAGGAGAATCGTTAGCTCCAAAAGTATTAGACAAGCGATGACAGCTCCAATCTCTACGTTATTCCTCATTTATCTAAACAAGCATAAACCCATTTGCTGTCCCTACTCTTCTACTAAAGTGGCATACCTACTTAACGAATTTCCCAGGCACGAGTAAAAGAAAAGGTGTCAGCTGTGAAGACTTCCTAAGAAGTACACTCACATAGTACTTAAGCTCAATTTCTAGAGGCTCCTTCACCGAATCTCTCTCTGTCCTCTTCTCTGGTCTCCCTACCTCTACTCTACTCTCCACCCTCAGGTCACTATCCCTAATACAAAACCCAAATACAATTGAACATGCCTTTTGTCACGCCTCTTCGGCCAGGTCTTCCTTCTTGTAATTTTCCATCGAAACTCTTACTTCATCCAGGATGGTTCCAACGACCTTGGGTCTCAGGCCTTCTCCGCGGAAAGTATCATCCCTACATTCCAGTATACTCCCATCTAAATGCCTCCCACCAACCTAGCTCCTAAAACAAAGAACCAGTCTTTCACTAACGAGGCATGTGTCCTTGCACCTGCAATGGAAGATACAATTCAACAGAAACCCTCTACTGTACTAATTAAATCTACTGTCGGTGCCCAGAGAGCCTTTCCAAGAGAACCATCTCTGCCTGCAAAATAAGCTAACATATGAACAAACAGGCCTTTCCTTGGCGTATATGCAGTCAGGCCTTTACACAATTTAAACACACAAACCTTAATTACTTCTATAAGCATTGGTTCATTACATTTCATATACGAAAAAGTGATCTACATGTGCGACTTAATATGGTACACGTTTGAACTACTGCATCTTGATTACACATGGGCTAATTCATTTATGCATTATTCTTTTTTTTTTTTTAAGTTTAAGTTTATTAAGGAATGACAAAATTTAAAGGAACAAGAAAAACAGCATATACCGAAAAATACATTACATCAAGAATATAGTCCTTACATAGTAACAGTTTATAATAATGAAGAGGAAAAGAGGGGGAGGGAGGGAGGGGAGAGAAAAACAAGGGAAGAAAAATGCATTATAATAGATTTATTTCTGAGAGCATAAAAGGCATTTTTTTTTTTTTTTTTAAAGTAAAAAGTAAACTGTAATATGAAATACAACGGAAGGAGTATTAACAAGAATTTATGTAAGGGAATAAAAAAGACAACTAGTAAATTATGGCGGTTTCCGGACTTCATCCGAAGAATTAGCCGGTGCAACATAGGATGCGGCAAAGCAAGTTAAGTATGTGGATAGAGGAAGCCATAAAAGGTCTCTTTTAATGGACACAGATATGGGAGTAATGTAACTAGTGTCAAGTCTGTGATGGAAACAGACGGCGTTCCACCATGCCCTAAAAGTAACTTTATCAGCCTGTTTCCAATTGGAAGTTATTAAATGGAGGGCTACTGCTAATAGTAAATCTATTAGTTTGAAGTTAGATGGTGATTGGGGCCAGGAAGATGATAAAGATCCTAAGAAAACGTTAGAGGGTGAGAATAATACTTTGGTTTTGAAAATTTTATTAATTTGCGACCAAACTGATTCCCAAAAACGGTGTATGGGAGGACAGTCAAAAAGCATATGTTTTAAATGTGCATTTGTGCATGGGCAAGACCAGCAAGCCGGAGAAAAATTTGTAGAGAAAGAAGCCAACTTTGCAGGAGTAAACAAAAGGCGTTGGTAAACAAAATAAAGAGTTTGAGAAGTGTTAGCTGCCCTAGATGTTTTATGAATTTTGAACCATATCTTATCCCAGAAGGAAGTCGACCAACATTCTGTTAGATCCCTTTCCCAAGCCAATTCAGCCTTTGTTTTGTCTCTGTCAGAGGAAGGAAAAAGACACTTATATAAAGATGAAGCAGAGGGAGAAGTAGATAGTAAGGGAAAGAGAGTAGAACATCTGGCAGGAGGAGTGGGAGTAGATGGTACGGAAAGAAGATATTGGGAAAGAGCGGGAATTAGTAGATTGTAATGCGCTCTACAAGAAGATGGTAAGGAAAACTTTTTTTGAAGATCCAAAAAGGATAGAGGAACATCATTGAATAATAATTGTGAGATCCAGAGTAATCCCTTGAGTCTCCATGATTTCCAGTAAATAGTGCGATTATTAATGCGTAATAAGTTATTATGCCAAATGGGCTGTTGATCTAATGAGGAATGAGAGGGATATGAGGAAGGTAAAAGAGGAGCGAGAATTTTACGTGTATAAGAAATAACAGGGGTGCGAAAAGAGGAAATCTTATTTGTGAAAGCAAGAGATTCTTTAAAATCAAAAGGGGACATGTAATACTTTTCTACAGACATCCAGATGGGAGGGTGTATACACTGATTAGGAGAAAGCCAACGGGAAGATTGCTTTAAAGAGAAAGCATAATGATAAGACTTGAAATCCGGAAATTTAAGACCCCCAGAGGTCTTGTCTGTCTTCAACGTAGACAGAGCTATTCGGGGGTTTGTTCTTCCAAAGAAATTTTATTAAAAGAGAATCAATTTTCTTAAAATAGAATCCAGGAATACTAACAGGAATCATAGAGAGAATATATAAAATCAAAGGAGAAAGCATCATCTTGATGGAATCTAGTTGTCCCCACCAGGAAAGAAAAAGTGGGTGCCAACGATCAATAGAGTCAGATAGAATTTTGATAATATGGTCAAAATTTAGTTTTATTGTTTCCGGAATGTTTGAAGAGAACCATAGGCCCAGATATTTTATCTTAGATATTTGCCAAGCGAAGCCAGTAGAAGCAAAATCTTGCTTAGGGCAAAGCACATTGAGAGGAAGCACTTCACATTTGTCTGGGTTAAGGCGATAGCCAGACAATTTGGAAAATGTATCAACCTGTTTTATAAAAGAGGGAATGGACGTAGAAGGGTTAGAACAATATAGGAGAATATCATCCGCATAAACGGACATTTTGACCTGAGATGTTCCAAGTTGAAAACCAGAAATTTGAGTATCTTGCCGAATTTTGGTCAAAAAGGGTTCTAATGCAATGATGAATAGGAGAGGTGAAAGGGGGCAACCCTGACGTACTCCCCTGGAGAGAGGAAAATAGTCCGAAGTTTTGCCATTAACGAAAATAGAAGCTCTAGGATTAGAATACAATAGTCAAATAAAAGATATTAATTTAGGAGGAAACCCTATCCACCTTAATGCCCGAAACATGAAATCCCACCCAATCCTATCAAACGCTTTTTCTGCGTCCAATGCTATAGCTGCAATGGGGTAATCAAGAGAGGAAGCTTTGCTAAGAATATTAAAAAGACTCTGGAGTTATCGGATGATAGACGACCTTTTACAAATCCCGATTGTTCAGGGCCAATAAGGTTAGGTAAAATAGGATCAATACGAAGAGCGAGGATTTTTGCAAATATCTTATAATCCATATTGACTAAGGAGATTGGACGATAGTTTTTGCAAAGGGAGGGGTCCTTATTCTCTTTTGGTATTAAACAGATCATGGCCTCCTGAAAAGTTCCAGAGGAAGAGCCATCTGAAATAAAAGAATTAAAAAGGGATAAGAGATTCGGGAGAAGCAGATTAGCAAAGTGCGCATAAAATTCAATAGTGAATCCGTCCGGACCTGGAGCTTTTCCTCTTTTTAATACCGAGACTGCATGTGTGATTTCGGATAAAGTGATATCGGATTCTAATGAATTAAAATCCGTATCATGAGGAGGAGGGGGTTCAATAGATTGAAAATAAGAAGAGAGATTGCTTGAAGACGGTTGCTGCTCAGGGGTATATAAATTTTCATAAAATGAAACAAACTCGTTTAAAATATCGTTATCTTTAAATAAAGAGGTACCGGCAGTACTCCGCAGAGATTCTATTTTGGTCCGTTCGCGTCGTATTTTAAGGTAGTTAGCTAGTAATTTCCCCATTTTATTTTGGCCCCCATAATAACGAGCACTGCTTTTTAAAAGATAAGAAGTTGCAGCTTCAGTAGATAATTTATTAAAGGTAAACTTTGCGTCAATAAGGTTTTTTAACGAAATTTCAGAATTTGAGTGATAATAAATATATTCAAGTTGCTTGATCTTGGTAAGTAACTGGGAGTTTTTGGCTTTAAGATATTTCTTCTTTTGTGAGACAAAGTTAATAACAAAGCCTCTAGCGGCAGCTTTGAAGGAATCCCAGATCATTACGGGAGGAGAGTCCGGAGTAGTGTTGAAAGAAAAGAACTCAGACACAAAGGAAGTGAATTGGCTTGAAAAATTAGGATCAGATAGTAGAGTATTATTGAAACGCCATCTACCTGCATGGGGGAAAAAGGTAGCAATTCAAAATCAACATAAACTGGGGCGTGATCTGATATTAGAATAGAGCCAATTTCGGAATGAGAGACCTGTTGAGATAGGGATTTGCTAAAAAGAGGTAATCTATTCGGGATTGTGATTGATGCGGGGTGGAATAAAAGCTATATTCTCGAATGTCTGGATTGCACAGCCTCCATATGTCAACTAAAGATTTACGACGTATGGTGGAAGTAAATTGTGAATGCATCTTGGTGTTAAAGAATTTAACAGAAGAATGCCTGTCTAATATAGGGTCAATAACCTGGTTACAATCTCCACCGAAAATAACATATTCATCATCAAACATAAGAAGTTTATCAGATACATAAGTCCAAAAAGCATTGTCGACAGTAACTGGTGCATAAATATTAAAAAGAATTAAAGGTATTTGATTTATGAGAAGTTTAACAATTACCCAACGACCCTCCGAATCTGATTCTTGGTGAACAACTGAGATCTGATGTTTCTTATGACACAAAATAGAGACTCCATTCTTCTTACCTAGAGCTGGAGAAGATAAAACATTACCCACCCAGCCTCGTTTCAATTTAGATGCTTCAGCATCCGACAAATGGGTTTCTTGAATTAGTGCAATGTCCGCATCTAATTTAGCTAAATGGGTTAAAATCCGTTGTCTTTTTATAGGATTATTTACTCCTTTAACGTTCCATGTAATAACTCTGAATATAACCAATAAAGTTTAACATGCACAGTTACTATGCAAATAACAAGAGAACCAAATTCATTAGTGAGAGAAAGAAGAAATGTGGATAGAAAAAGATTTAAAAGGAATTTCAGAATTAGAAAGCGAAAAGAAAGAGGAATAAATACACTTTCCTTGAATACAAAAAAGAAAAAAGGGAAAAGAGAGAAAGAAGAAAAGAGGGAAAGGAGGAAAAAGGAAGAGGAGAGAACATAACAAGAAACAGAAATATAATTAAAATCCAACATATGGTAATAACGAAAAATACCAAAAAGACATACCACATAGAGACAATGAGAACGGAGATGGAGGAGCCACATGAGGGAGGTAGCACACCGGACGGGCGACTCTAGGAGAAGGCGGCAAAGGGAAATCCTCCAGGAATAAACAAGAGGGAGCATACATCAAAGGACCACCGAACCGCACCTGATACGAGGGAAAAGAATTAAATTAACAGAGGATCTCAAGACATAACCAAAGACAACAAGAAAGAGAATAAAAACATGCAACGGCAAACATCCTTGAAATACTCAAGACTATTATGATCGAGGAATGTCCATGGATTCATCTCTGCAGGTGTCCAGAAAGTGTTGAAGAAGAGCAGGATCCTCATAGTTTGTCGTTTTATTGTTATAAGTGACCTTGAAGAGGCACGGATGAAATAAGCCATATCTAGCGTTTAGGCTACGGAGAGTAGGCCTCATATCCAGAAATTTCTTCCGACGGTCCGCTGTCACTTTGGCATAGTCCTGAGCGAAAAAAGACTACAACCATTCCAAGTGATCCTCCCTTTTGTTTGCCAGCTTGAATGACTTTAAGCAGATCTGTGTATTCTAGAAAGTATAATATTACACCTCTAGGTTTCATTGGAGAGGACGAGGAGCTGGCAGAGCGAGATATCTGACCTAAGCGATGAGCTCGTTGAATGTTCAAAGTGGGAGAGTCTGGAAGTCCCAGAAGCGTTGGCAGAAAGGATTGAAAAAAGGAAATAGGATTAGCACCTTCAAGACCCTCCGCAAGACCGTAAATGCGTAGGTTGTTCCGCCTGTTACGGTTTTCCAAGTTTTCAACTTGTTGTTTAAGACGTTGTACTTCTCTGTCCAAGTAGGGAACCTGGTCGGTGATCACTTGGACTGAAGTAACTCTTCTGTCAAGGTCTTCAACTTTTTGTTCGGTATGAGACCAGTTATCCTCAAGGCTTTGAAGACGAGAATTTGTTTCCGCCATATAAGGCTTGAGAGAGCGGATTTCTTCAAGTAAAAGTTCCATAGAGATTGAGGAGGAAGAGTTGGTGGGGGAAGGAGGGTTCGTCTTCACTCGTTTACCTGGTGTAGAAGTAGACGCAGAAGGTATTTTGGAATTAATTTTAGAGCCAGAACGAGAATTATTAGGGGATGAACCCTTTGTTGCAACAGCATCCTTGACCACCTCATCCATGTTGTCTTGCAACACACTGAAAGGATTATTGTCTTCTAATGATGCGCAGCTAGTATTAATGGGTTGAGCACCACTGCGATTGGAGCGTAACATTGTCGTTGAAGGAAAGTGAGGAGAAGAAAACTGGAGTGTGAGTTCCAAAACCTAAAATGGCGGCGAAAAGTACAATATGCACTTCTGAGGAGAGTGGAGACTGTGCCCTAAATCAGCCAAAAAGAAGCACTGCAGGTACAAGCTCAATAACAGAGGAAAATGAGGTGGAAGCTCAAGTATATTTCCTGTGAAGCATATCTCAGGGCGGAACGTGCATCAGATTATCAAGCGGGAAGCAGGGGGAGCGAAAAAAAAAAAAAAAAAAATGGCGGCCGCGAGTCATGAGCGAGCCGCGATCCATAAAAAAGCTGAAAAAGTCATTTTTCGCTCACCCCATGCAGCCGCGAAGGTCTCCTTTAAGGCAGAAGAGGTTCCGCTACATAGATTTGCGGTTCTGCGGCTCGTGCAACCGGGTTGGAGTCCCGGAGGATTTCCGCCGCGTTATATCCCCACGGAGCTCTCCAGAGCGGCGGCCATCTCCTCTGGCTCCTAAGCCACGCCATTTATGCATTATTCTAAACATGATTCAGTTAAGCATTACATTTGCATGATTAAAATAGCACAACTACGCTTCTATTTACTCTAATAACTGCAATTTAGAACTACATCTTATTGGCCATTCATTGATATATATATCTGGATATATGCGGGTACAGACTAACGGTGATTATGATGCACCCCTACAAATTTCACGAGAACATGGCGCTCTATCAGTTCCCCCCTTTGATGACTCCTGTCATCACATTTTATTCAACTCCCTTGGAGAAAGAACCGACCTAAACAGAACTCGTTGCCATTCTACCTGGTCTGTGATTCTCCAATCTCTTGAGTCTTTGATATTGACTGTCCTGCAGTCTAGCCATTCTCGTCTCAATTTCTCTCAGAGCTCTCTCAACTCTGCCTGCTCGATACCATTTGTAGGCTTTGATCAGACCCCACAGACAAACCACACAAACCACCAAGATAAGGAGAGGTCTCAGAACATAGCCAAGGAATCCCTTCCCCAAATTCGCAAACCAGATCCCCACTTGACCAAATCTTTTGCCAACTTTCTCCCATGTCCCCTCTTCAGTCAAGTCCGCTATCTTCGTGTGGATAGTAGTGATGTTACTTATATATTTCTCCAGATCCTTGCTGTGGTCTGGTATATAAGTACAGCACTCTTGAACCTTCAATAATTTACAGACTCCGCTCTCTTTTGCCAATAGGACATCCAAAGCAAGGCGATTCTGTAAAACCATTGTCCTTATTGACAACATCTCCCCCTCTAAGTACCTTGCTGTATTCATCGATAGCTCGTCTATCACAGTCGCCAGTCTCCGAATCTTCACATCATTCAAGATCACTCCCAAACTTGGTATCATAGCTCCAAAGATATCTCCCACTACTACCCCTGCACTCGCACTTCTCCTCACCCTCGAATGCTTTCCACCTTCCAGAAGTTCCAAATCCTCAGTATGGTAAATTTTTGGAAATATTATTCCCAAATAACATGTACCATACCAGTTCGCAGGCAATCTCACGTATGCATTCCTTCCACACACAAAATACACCGTAGGTATCACTTGTACAGGGCCTTGGAGAAAATTCTTTGCTGCATCTGCTATAGTGAAAACATGGTCACACGTACTCTGTCCCACTGGAACCTTTTCATAGTAGGTCTGATATCGTCTAACACACAGCTTTCCCCTCTGCTCTTTGTCCAAAGCTATAGGACCATAACTTCCCCTTGTCCGGTGCAATTTCTCCTCCTCTGTCCAATCCACTTTACTATGCCCTGTATCTCGTGTCTGTGTCAGTTTTCTATATCTGTCTTCTACCTGATCCACACATTTTTTCTCTATCTCTGATAATGAACACGTCAAATTATGTCGGTGGGCATATGCTGTGTCCAATTCCAAAGACGGTATGAAGAACTTCCTAAGTCTATCCTCCGACTTATAGTAATCATACTTATTCAAATGTTTATAAGCGGGGACTTCAGGAAGCACTGCATCGTAATTGGAAAAGAAATACTCAAACTGATCTCTTTCATAGAATATACTAAGCAACAGACTACATGAAATTCCATATGTCAGTGGAAGATGGTGATATCTAATACCCTCATCCACTGAAGCAGGCAACTGCATACACACATAACAACCCTTCGCATCCATCGCATCCACATACTCGTATAGCAGCTTGGCGTATGCATTAAGCTTAAAGTCACTTCTAGATAAATCTACATGCAATCTACGACTTTCTTCTATCAGCAAAGCTTTGTCGGCTCCTAAGTTTACCTCTTGTTGGCTAGGTGTAGTAGGTGTAGGAGTCCCTGGCACCCCCTGCACTTCTAGCTTATGTGGAACTACATATGAAACTACAACTACTATGATTATAAAAACTATCACACATCCTATAAGTATGCCTACAATCAATTTGGATTTTCGATTTGGATCTCCAGCCTCCATGATCTCAAAAGTTCTCGAAAGTTCCTAGTTTCAGCAATGAGCACTCAAAAGTCTCTGTCTTCTCCACACGTGACTTGCTTAACCAGTTCGAGCAGCACTTGAAACCTCTGGAAATCCCTTTCAACAACAGTCTCTTATTTACATAGTCCAGAAAAAGACTTCCCTAGGTTTTCGTTCCTCTTCTGTGGAAAGTCCCTAAGTTTATTCTTCTTCCACTCGGATCTAGGTTATCTTCTTCTTTAGACTTTTAAAAAAAAAAAAAAAATTTTTTTTAATTTACAACAGGTTATATTTCGTCCACGATAAGATCATTTGTAAGCGCCTCCAAAACATGATACAAAAGTTCAAGACGCAGGATTACCATTTCATGTGAATACGGCTCAAATCCAAAGGACGGAAAGTCGAGTCGATGCAAAACCAATTCTCGGACTTTACTCAGAAGCGGGGGATTCGGAATGGTGAGGGTCAGTATTCCTTCGACTTCGAGCCCTGGCAACAACAGCACCACCTTCACCACCACATTCGGGCTCTTGCTGACCACCTGCACAGACCTCAGTCTCCCCGAACTCACTACCCCCTGCATCAGTCACTGTGTAAGTCCACTCAGGGGTAGAGTATCTCTGACAAGGAATCCTAGTTCTTTTCGACCTCCTTCGACCCTCTTGAGTCTGCTCTTCGTCACTTGCTTCTGTTTCAGACGTTTCAGACACTGGAGCAAGATCTCTTTCGGGTGCCAACCTCAGATTCAGTCGCCTCTGTCTTTCAGGCCAACCTTCCTCGATTCTGGTCGTTCTTCCGCCTTCCCCTGCTATACCCAGTGCACCACTTCCTCCTTCGGCTGAATTTGACTCTACTCCACCCACTGTATCACCTCTGTCATTTGAGTCCGAGTCGAGGTTCTGGTTGTCGAAACCCCCTTCAGCTTGCTCTGGTGCACCACCAGCTGCGTCAGCGACCCTCACAGCTTGACTTGTCCTCTCATGTGGTCCTGCCACATCAGCTGGATTTTTGTTTCCGAGAGGAGCTGTTTCTTCCAAGGGTGCTGAAACTCTGCGGGTATGGGAGGCATGTACCCAGTTCGGCAATCCTCCACACTTCACTGCGGTATTCGTTACCAGTATCACCTGGTACGGGCCTCGCCACCGAACATCCAGACAGCTCTTCCTCACGTGCTTTCGGACAAGCACCCAATCGCCAGGTCGTGGCACAGATCACTCGAGGCCGGAACAGCTGTAGCTTGCACCTGCTGGGACACAGAACGGACCACATCAGATAGTCCTTTACAGTAATCGAGAATCAAGTCATCAGTGATGTTTATCAAGGCTGTAGCTGGTACTCCTGGCAACCGCATTGCCCTTCCCATTAATATTTCATGAGGGGACAACCCGGTCCTCCTATCTGGGACACTTCGCATGCTCATCAGTACGAGCGGCAAAGCATCAGGCCATTTCAGGGACGTTGATGAACACATTTTTGCCATCCGGGCTTTCAAAGTTCCATTGACCTGTTCCACCATCCCAGAAGCCTCTGGACGATAACTACAATGGAGTCTCTGATCAACATTCAATGCAGCACAGAGTATCTTCATGATTTCACTATGGAAGTGTTTTCCTCTATCTGATTCCAAAGAGGTTGGAATCCCGAATCTCGGGATGAGCTCTCTCAATAATAACTTAGCCACTGTGAGGGTGTCACACCTGCGCGTTGGGTAAGCCTCCACCCACCGTGAGAATACGCATACCAGCACCAAAATGTATCTCAACCCATTGCACTTAGGCATTTCCACGAAATCTAGCTGTATCCTATTGAAGGGCCCTCCTGACCTCCCAATGTGACTCAATGTGACTACTGTTTTCTTTCCAGCATTCATCTGCTGACACGTGACACACCTCTGACAAACTGCTTCAGCAATTGCACGAAATCGTGGGTTATACCACGTCTGTCTAAACACACGCATCATGGCATCTCTTCCAAGATGTACAGGTCCATGTATCAGTCTTGCCATGGGGCTCAGCATACTTTCTGGCAACACAGCTCTCCCATCACTGGAAACCCAAACATCCACATCCCCTCTTTCACATCCTGCTTTGACCCATCCATTCCTCTCCTGATCTGAAACTTCATCTTGCAGTCGCTTGAGCTCCTCCCAAGTGTCTGCCATGGTCAACATCATGTTGAGCTCGGTTCTTTCTCGGCTCTCTCCTGTGTAACCCTCTGTGAATATGCATCCTTGTTCAGCACAGAAACGGGCGACTTCGTCCGCATAATTATTTCCCAAAGACACAAAATCCTCCCCCTTCATATGTGCAGTACACTTGACAACTGCGATTCCTTCGGACGCATCATGTAAAACAACTGTTAGATGCATTGCAATAATGCATCTAACAGTTGTTTTACATGTTCTCCATTCCTAATGGGTGAGCCAGATGATGTCAAAAATCCCCTCTGGGACCACAGCTGTCTGAAGTCATGAACCACACCAAACCCGTACTGACTGTCCGTGTAAATCGTGATTCGAATTCGATCAGCGGCCAAACAGGCACGAGTCAAAGCAATGATCTCAGCTACCTGCGCGGAGCGTACTCCTTCTAGGCAAGCAGCCTCAACCACCCCGGAAATGGTACATACAGCAAATGCTGCTCTTAATTGACCAACACTGTCTCTTAAACATGAACCATCGACAAAGAAAATTTCATCTGGGTCCGTCAGTGGTTCATTGACAATGTCCGGTCTTGGTTTGGTGCAAAGTTCAGTCACGCCAAGACAATCATGGTCTGCACAATCTTCATCATCTACATTCGGTATGGGCATTAATGTCGCAGGGTTTAAGACGGAGCACCTTTTCAGAGTCACATTCTCTGCGGCAAGTATGACCTGCTCATACCTTGTCAACCTGTTATTCGTTAGGTGCTGGGTCTTAGTCCTGGTCATCAACAATTCAACCGAGTGTGGCACATATACAGTCAAAGGATGACCCATTACAATGCTTTCACATCTTTCAATGCTGACACCTGTTGCAGCAACGGATCTTAGACATCCGGGCAACGCAGAGGCTACTGGATCTAGAGTAGCTGAAAAGTAGGCAACTGGTCTACGGACACCTCCATGGTTCTGAGCTAAGACTGCTAATGCACACCCCTCTCTCTCGCAACAGAACAATGAAAAAGCCTTGTTGTAATCCGGCATTCCCAAAGCTGGGGCTCTACACAACTCCTCTCTCAGTTTTAGGAATGACACTAAGCACTCCTCGTCCCATGGTACCGTATCACTCACATCCTTGTGCGTAAGCCTCTGTAAAGGCTTAGCTCTCAAGGAAAAGTTGGGTATCCACTGCCGACAATAGCCGACCATTCCCAAAAACATCCTGACTTCTCTCTGAGTGGTGGGCACTGTCATGTTCATTATTGCCTCAATTCGGTCTGGTGACACCTTCCTCTTGCCTTTTTCCAATCTGTGACCCAAATACTGTACTTCATTCAGACAGTATTGCAACTTGTTTGGGGACACCTTGTGCCCATTCTCCGCTAAATGGTTCAACAGGGCTACTGTGTCTATCCTGCAAGCATCTTCCGTTTCTGAGGCAACAAGCAGGTCGTCTATGTACTGCACGAGAACCGAGTTCTGTGGCAATACCAGACTCTCAAGATTCTTTTTCAAGATCTGATTAAAGATCGATGGGCTTTCTGTATACCCTTGAGGGATACGACACCATGTTAATACACAATTTTCCAGCCGGAATGCAAAAAGAAATTGGCTTTCCTCATGGAGTGGTATCGAGAAGAATGCTTGACACAAATCAATGACGGTAAACCACTTGGCTTCGCATGGGATCTGAAACAGTATCACTGATGGATTCGGTACCACTGGACAACAAGGGACCACTATCGTGTTGACCTTTCGCAGGTCTTGCACGATCCTGAATTTCCCGCTCAGTTTCTGTAGCCCCATAATAGGTGAATTACATGGGCTACCTCTGATCTCCTTCAGAATACCTTGGTTGATGAAAGACTCGATTACAGGCTTAATCCCTGCGATCGTTTCAGGTGACAGATTGTACTGGGGCAGTCTAGGGAACTCAACATTCTGTTTCACCTGGATCTGCACAGGTTCAATCCCCTTGATTAGTCCTATCTCTTTGCCGGTGAAGTCGCACACCTCAGGTGACACGGTATCTCTCAAATCCGGTGGAAGTTCCTCCATGGTCACCATTGGATACAAGTCTATACACAGATGCTGATTCGCAACTTTAAATGTAGCATCATCATCCCTCGTCTGAACCTCCACTCCCCTGGGCGTGCAATAGATATTGCAGTTTAATTTATATAACAGATCTCTTCCCAGAAGACAAACTGGACTCGTATCGCACACCACAAACTGATGTCTAGTTTGGAAAGAACCTATCCTTTCTGGAATTGGTTCGGTCAGTGGGCTGTTTATTCTTTTGTTCGCTACTCCAACAACTTGGATTGATTGTCCCGAGAGGGGTAGGTTGGGGACTACTGCTGATCTTACAGTAGACCGGGTAGCACCAGTGTCGACCAAAAGTGTGGTAGGATGACCATCAATGTCTGCCTCCACAAAAGGTCCTCTCTGGTCTACCTCCAAGACTGCTCCAAGGGTGCAGTCTTCCTCCCCCCTCAGGCACCGTCAGGATGTAGTATCTGGGCTGTACTCATCATACCCTTCGAAAAGGGGCATCTGCTGGTAAGTCCGTATTCCCTGCGAGATCCTTGGTGGCTGTGGGACCTGTACTTGTGGATTATATGTCCCCCCTTTCATTGGTCTAGGCTTCATCACCGTATTGACTACCTCCGGCACAGGTGCCTGAACCCCTTCTCCCTCCTGTTGTACTTGATTGGCTGGGTTCAAAGGGCACTCACGCTTCCAATGCCCGATCTGGTGACAAAGATGACACGCAGTGGTCTTCTTCAGTGTCGCCACATCCACCCCCGTCTTGGGATCTTTGGGTTTCCCCTTTCCCTGACCTTGCCCATTCTGGTTCCCTTGGTAATTTCCTTGTCTTCTTCCTAAGGTCCCTCCATTAGGCTGGACCTGAGCTGTCTGCATCTGAACGAGCATCAATTTGTCTTTTAGCTTCCGATGCTTCGAGTCCACTTCTACGCTACAATACCTCGCGTACCGCAAGATTTCATCTACCGGCTTGTTCTGCCAACAGATCAAATGGTGCTGTATCATGAGGCTGACTTCGGGTCTCAGGCCCAGCACAAACTTTGAGACAAACTGTCCCATATCCTTAGGGTCTAATGCATCTAATCCGCTATACTGTTTAAAAGCTTGCAAGAGTCTCTCATAATATTCGTGCACCGTCTCTTTGGGTTCCTGCACGATTCGGTCTATCTTAACCCAATCTATATCTTGAGGAGAAATCTTCAGTTTCAACCATGTAATCACTTGCTCAAATTTTTTCATAACAAGGGGTGACGGACCATTCGTGACAGCATCCCTTTCAGGTTTCAAAGTCGGCCACTCGACGCCGATTTTACAAGCTGTCCACAAATCTCCCGGCACCACTATGTCAAACAAGGTGTTCAAATCAGTCCACAGCACCTTCGAAATTTTAACAAACCGCTCAACCTGCTTGTACCACTCTACGGGTTTCTCCCTCAGCTGAGGAAAATCATTTGTAAATGCAGCCAAGTCACCTCTACTCCACGGCACATGTACGTACCCTCCGTTCTGTACTTCCCGTAAAGGAAAGTTTCCAACGCCCATCGCCCCTCCCCCCGGAGGCGGCGTTTCTCCCGCTATTTTCTTTGCTATTTTCTTCTTTGACCACCTTTCCTCCCATTTGTTCAACAAGTTCCATATACGCATCCCTACAATCAGATCTTTAGTATGCGTCCTCAATCCTGTGATCCTTTTCTCCTCTAGTTCCTGATCACTATATTGCAACCTATGCGGTCCTTGCAACGTTTTTGTTTTATTCAAATCTACCTCATATCTCCTGGCTAATGCTGTCAATTTCTCATGTGCTATCCTGGCTTTCCGAGTTACATCTTTTGCTATGAAAATCAGCTCATCTGACCCATAAATTTCTATTCTTTCCAAAGGCAGGCTTCCGCTAATCATTTCGTCTACTTCTGCTTTTAACCTTACTACGTCCAGCAGCCTTGCCTGTACTGCACTCTTTAGTATTTCTCGACAAGCTGCGCCATTCTGCTCATCATAGTCACCACTTTGTTCTTGTGACTTGCTCTCTTCTATCGTATTCCTGAAGCTTGGTCTAGTTTTGGAAATTTCTCGTTCCCTATCACCTGGCATTCTATCACTCTGGTTCCTTACTGTTGGTGTCCACATCCTCAAAGCTGACTTAGATTCGCGTAAAGGTCTTGGTCCGACCGGTCTGTCATTCTCCTGCCTAAAAGAGGAGTCTGCTGTGGCTGGTAAAAGCGTGCTTGTTTCTAATGGCTTCGGAAAGTGGATCACTTGTACTCCGAAACCATTCCCTCCAGCACTGGTTCCCTCTTCCCCAGTCGTCTGCTTTGAACTTCCTTCTCTTATTCGGTCTGGGTCATATACCGGTACTATAGGACCAATGGTAACCGGTACCGTCAAGGAGTCCGGTAACCGGATATTCCCGATGGAAAGCGGTGTTCCCTCTCCCTCTGTTCCTGTAGAAATTTTTCCCACTACTCTCATATTAGTCTGATTCTGCGTCTCGCCAGTTTCTACTGCTGACGTTGATTTTCCCTCTTCTGAATCTGGATTAAATGGAGGTGGTCTCTCTGCTAGCAACCTATCTAACAGGCTGTCATCTGTATCACTGTCGTCCTCTTCAACCCCTGTTATTTTCCCATCTTTTATTAGCAGTGGGTACAACCTATCTCCTTCGATCGTATCCACCCTCCACCTTTTCTCCAGTGCATCCCATCTCGCATCTTGAAATGCCCGTATCGATTTCTTCACCCTTTCCTGGCTTTTGTCTCTTTTCCTGTCGTACGCTGCCCTAATCCATGCATGTAACGCCTCAAACTGTGTCGGTCTAGGCAGTGGTCGCAAAGAAGCCATTATGGTCTTTAGCTGGTACAACACTTCCAACCTGAAAGTGCCATAGCGTGGGAAAGTCAATTCTCCTTCCCCTTCTGTCATTTTCTGCCAGTTCTCAAGCCAAATTATAGTATGCAGCCCTACATTCGTAGCCATGTAATGTGCCGGCGTATCCTCGGGAGGGGCTTCCTCTCCACCCCGAGTAACCACATGTCTGTCACCTCTGCACAGTTCTCGTAAAACTTTAAAACATTTCATGGTAAAGCAGATATCTGTTCACCCCCAGTATTTAGTTTCTGCTTCCTGATTCAATCCACCAATGCCAGCGCGGCACACACCAACCGGCCTATCGCTGCGCGGCACTGTCTGACGTCACTCTTCCTCCGCTCGCAGCAGTTCCCTTCTTTGCTAATTCTCTCGTTCTCGTCCACACGTGTCCCAATCACACTCTGAAGCAATGGTCCGTACTACCGAACAATTACCTCTCTGACTGTCGGTCCTCCAATGACCGATCAGCCTCTCGAAATTGTTGACCTCAATCTTGCAACTGTCTGTCCGCGAACGATCGGACAATCACCTCTAATACAATCGATAGGATTCAATCGCTCAATATTCTGCACACAACAACCTACGACCAGCGTCGATTATTCACACACTCACACATGTACTCCCTATCTTCAGTGGTTTGATCAATGACGTCTCATGATCCCCACAATCTCTGGTCAACGCTCTCAATTCTGGGTGTCTCCTACACCACAATATCTCTCGGCCCCGCGCGCGCTCACGGTCCGATCCTCAGTCACACGACTCTCATTCCAACTCCGCAAGACATTACACAACAATCAAACACCGCAATCTAACAAACATCACCCTGTTCATACTCACTCTACCACGGACTGCTACTTCCGCCACACCGTCACTCTCCGTCAGTTTTCAGCGACCGCCGACGTCCTTCTCTTACGATCCACTGGATCACCATCACTGGGGTTCTATGGGGCAACTAATCTCTTCTCCTAATCTAGATCTCCCCTTACTATCAGAGGAAACCATCCTACTCTGCTACCAACTGTGAACGCTGATCCTTATCTTATCTTTTCTAAGGATCCTCAGGTCGCCAGGATCTTTTTACCTGTGAAGGGAAGAAAATATTTCAGTTATGCAATCATTTCCTTCGAATCTAGTGCACCTGCAATGACCACCGACTCCGAATTCAATCTTGGGGTTTTATTACAGCCAAGAATAACTGCACATGCAAGCACCTCAACACGAGGTTAAAGAAATAGATGGGCACTAATACAAATAGCATCCTACGCAGGAGTCTCATCCGACTCAGGATAAGGAGAATTGTTAGCTCCAAAAGTATTAGACAAGCGATGACAGCTCCAATCTCTACGTTATTCCTCATTTATCTAAACAAGCATAAACCCATTTGCTGTCCCTACTCTTCTACTAAAGTGGCATACCTACTTAACGAATTTCCCAGGCACGAGTAAAAGAAAAGGTGTCAGCTGTGAAGACTTCCTAAGAAGTACACTCACTTAGTACTTAAGCTCAATTTCTAGAGGCTCCTTCACCGAATCTCTCTCTGTCCTCTTCTCTGGTCTTCCCTACCTCTACTCTACTCTCCACCCTCAGGTCACTATCCCTAATACAAAACCCAAATACAATTGAACATGCCTTTTGTCACGCCTCTTCGGCCAGGTCTTCCTTCTTGTAATTTTCCATCGAAACTCTTACTTCATCCAGGATGGTTCCAACGACCTTGGGTCTCAGGCCTTCTCCGCGGAAAGTATCATCCCTACATTCCAGTATACTCCCATCTAAATGCCTCCCACCACCCTAGCTCCTAAAACAAAGAACCAGTCTTTCACTAATGAGGCATGTGTCCTTGCACCTGCAATGGAAGATACAATTCAACAGAAACCCTCTACTGTACTAATTAAATCTACTGTCGGTGCCCAGAGAGCCTTTCCAAGAGAACCATCTCTGCCTGCAAAATAAGCTAACATAAGAACAAACAGGCCTTTCCTTGGCGTATATGCAGTCAGGCCTTTACACAATTTAAACACACAAACCTTAATTACTTCTATAAGCATTGGTTCATTACATTTCATATACGAAAAAGTGAACTACACGTGCGACTTAATATGGTACACATTTGAACTACTGCATCTTGATTACACATGGGCTAATTCATTTATGCATTATTCTAAACATGATTCAGTTAAGCATTACATTTGCATGATTAAAATAGCACAACTACGCTTCTATTTACTCTAATAACTGCAATTTAGAACTACATCTTATTGGCCATTCATTGATATATATATCTGGATATATGCGGGTACAGACTAACGGTGATTATGATGCACCCCTACAAATTTCACGAGAACATGGCGCGCTATCAGCATCTCCACAACCTCGTCAGCTCAATGGCTCAAGGGAGCCTTTTCAAACAGGAAGGGGTGGGAGCACACTGCTTCACCTCCCGGCACAGTTCACCCCTTGGCATTCTGGTCAATGCAGTTCATGGTACATGCTTACTTCAAATTTCACTGGAGTATTCCACCAAAGTTGGTGCAGGTTAGTGCTGTAAATCTGTAGACACGTGTTTCTGGATATCATCCATCATCAGTACAGATAAAAACGAATTTAATTTGGGGTTGCTGAGCAGGCTGCCACAATCTTTTCAGGTCTCAGTACCTCTCACAGGCGCACAGGTGCAACTCCACAAGCTCGTCAGCTCAATGGCTCAAGGGAGCCTTTTCAAACAGGAAGGGGTGGGAGCACACTGCTTCACCTCCCAGCACAGTTCACCCCTTGGCATTCTGGTCAATGCAGTTCATGGTACATGCTTACTTCAAATTTCACTGGAGTATTCCACCAAAGTTGGTGCAGGTTAGTGCTGTAAATCTGTAGACACGTGCTTCTGGATATCATCCGTCATCAGTACAGATAAAAACGAATTTAATTTGGGGTTGCTGAGCAGGCTGCCACAATCTTTTCAGGTCTCAGTACCTCTCACAGGCGCACAGGTGCAACTCCACAAGCTCGTCAGCTCAATGGCTCAAGGGAGCCTTTTCAAACAGGAAGGGGTGGGAGCACACTGCTTCACCTCCCAGCACAGTTCACCCCTTGGCATTCTGGTCAATGCAGTTCATGGTACATGCTTACTTCAAATTTCACTGGAGTATTCCACCAAAGTTGGTGCAGGTTAGTGCTGTAAATCTGTAGACACGTGCTTCTGGATATCATCCGTCATCAGTACAGATAAAAACGAATTTAATTTGGGGTTGCTGAGCAGGCTGCCACAATCTTTTCAGGTCTCAGTACCTCTCACAGGCGCACAGGTGCATCTCCACAAGCTCGTCAGCTCAATGGCTCAAGGGAGCCTTTTCAAACAGGAAGGGGTGGGAGCACACTGCTTCACCTCCCAGCACAGTTCGCCCCTTGGCATTCTGGTCAATGCAGTTCATGGTACATGCTTACTTCAAATTTCACTGGAGTATTCCACCAAAGTTGGTGCAGGTTAGTGCTGTAAATCTGTAGACACGTGTTTCTGGATATCATCCGTCATCAGTACAGATAAAAACGAATTTAATTTGGTGTTGCTGAGCAGGCTGCCACAATCTTTTCAGGTCTCAGTACCTCTCACAGTCGCACAGGTGCATCTCCACAATCTCGTCAGCTCAATGGCTCAAGGGAGCCTTTTCAAACAGGAAGGGGTGGGAGCACACTGCTTCACCTCCCAGCACAGTCCGCCCCTTGGCATTCTGGTCAATGCAGTTCATGGTACATGCTTACTTCAAATTTCACTGGAGTATTCCACCAAAGTTGTTGCAGGTTAGTGCTGTAAATCTGTAGACACGTGTTTCTGGATATCATCCGTCATCAGTACAGATAAAAACGAATTTAATTTGGGGTTGCTGAGCAGGCTGCCACTATCTTTTCAGGTCTCAGTACCTCTCACAGGCGCACAGGTGCATCTCCACAAGCTCGTCAGCTCAATGGCTCAAGGGAGCCTTTTCAAACAGGAAGGGGTGGGAGCACACTGCTTCACCTCCCAGCATAGTTCGCCCCTTGGCATTCTGGTCAATGCAGTTCATGGTACATGCTTACTTCAAATTTCACTGGAGTATTCCACCAAAGTTGGTGCAGGTTAGTGCTGTAAATCTGTAGACACGTGTTTCTGGATATCATCTGTCATCAGTACAGATAAAAACGAATTTAATTTGGGGTTGCTGAGCAGGCTGCCACAATCTTTTCAGGTCTCAGTACCTCTCACAGGCGCACAGGTGCATCTCCACAACCTCGTCAGCTCAATGGCTCAAGGGAGCCTTTTCAAACAGGAAGGGGTGGGAGCACACTGCTTCACCTCCCAGCACAGTTCGCCCCTTGGCATTCTGGTCAATGCAGTTCATGGTACATGCTTACTTCAAATTTCACTGGAGTATTCCACCAAAGTTGGTGCAGGTTAGTGCTGTAAATCTGTAGACACGTGTTTCTGGATATCATCAGTCATCAGTACAGATAAAAACGAATTTAATTTGGGGTTGCTGAGCAGGCTGCCACAATCTTTTCAGGTCTCAGTACCTCTCACAAGCGCACAGGTGCATCTCCACAAGCTCGTCAGCTCAATGGCTCAAGGGAGCCTTTTCAAACAGGAAGGGGTGGGAGCACACTGCTTCACCTCCCAGCACAGTTCGCCCCTTGGCATTCTGGTCAATGAAGTTCATGGTACATGCTTACTTCTATTTTCACTGGAGTATTCCACCAAAGTTGGTGCAGGTTAGTGCTGTAAATCTGTAGACACGTGTTTCTGGATATCATCCTTCATCAGTACAGATAAAAACGAATTTAATTTGGGGTTGCTGAGCAGGCTGCCACAATCTTTTCAGGTCTCAGTACCTCTCACAGGCGCACAGGTGCATCTCCACAAGCTCGTCAGCTCAATTGCTTAAGGGAGCCTTTTCAAACAGGAAGGGTTGGGAGCACACTGCTTCACCTCCCAGCACAGTTCGCCCCTTGGCGTTCTGGTCAATGCAGTTCATGGTACATGCTTACTTCAAATTTCACTGGAGTATTCCACCAAAGTTGGTGCAGGTTAGTGCTGTATATCTGTAGACACGTGTTTCTGGATATCATCCATCATCAGTTCTGATAAAAACGAATTTAATTTTGGGTTGCTGAGCAGGCTGCAACAATCTTTTCAGGTCTCAGTACCTCTCACAGGCGCACAGGTGCATCTATCTAGATCTACAGCACTAACCTGCACCAACTTTGGTGGAACACTCCAGTAAAATCTCAAGTAAGCATGTATTACGAACTGCATTTACCATAATGCTAAGGGGCGAACTGTGCTGGGAGGTGAAGCAGTGTGCTCCCACCCCTTCCTGTTTTGAAAAGGCTCCCTTGAGCCATTGAGCTGACGAGCTGTGGAGATGCACCTGTGCGCCTGTGAAGGTACTGAGACCTGTAAGGATTGTGGCAGCCTGCTCAGCAACCCCATATAAAATTAGTTTTTATCTCTACTGATGACGGATGAAATCCAAAAACATGTGTCTAGAGATGTACAGCACTAACCTGCACCAACTTTGGTGGAACACTCCAGTAAAATCTCAAGTAAGCATGTATTACGAACTGCATTTACCATAATGCTAAGGGGCGAACTGTGCTGGGAGGTGAAGCAGTGTGCTCCCACCCCTTCCTGTTTTGAAAAGGCTCCCTTGAGCCATTGAGCTGACAAGCTTGTGGAGATGCACCTGTGCACCTGTGAGAGGCACTGAGACCTGTAAGGATTGTGGCAGCCTGCTCAGCAACCCCATATAAAATTCGTTTTTATCTCAACTGATGACGGATGAATTCCAGAAACACGTGTCCAGAGATGTACAGCACTAACCTGCACCAACTTTGGTGGAACACTCCAGTAAAATCTCAAGTAAGCATGTATTACGAACTGCATTTACCATAATGCTAAGGGGCGAACTGTGCTGGGAGGTGAAGCAGTGTGCTCCCACCCCTTCCTGTTTTGAAAAGGCTCCCTTGAGCCATTGAGCTGACGAGCTTGTGGAGATGCACCTGTGCGCCTGTGAGAGGTACTGAGACCTGTAAGGATTGTGGCAGCCTGCTCAGCAACCCCATATAAAATTCTTTTTTATCTCTACTGATGACGGATGAAATCCAGAAACACGCGTCTAGAGATGTACAGCACTAACCTGCACCAACTTTGGTGGAACACTCCAGTAAAATCTCAAGTAAGCATGTATTACGAACTGCATTTACCATAATGCTTAGGGGCGAACTGTGCTGGGAGTTGAAGCAGTGTGCTCCCACCCCTTCCTGTTTTGAAAGGGCTCCCTTGAGCCATTGAGCTGACGAGCTTGTGGAGATGCACCTGTGCGCCTGTGAGAGGTAGTGAGACCTGTAAGGATTGTGGCAACCTGCTCAGCAACCCCATATAAAATTCGTTTTTATCTCTACTGATGACGGATGAAATCCAGAAACACGTGTCTAGAGATGTACAGCACTAACCTGCACCAACTTTGGTGGAACACTCCAGTAAAATGTCAAGTAAGCATGTATTACGAACTGCATTTACCATAATGTTAAGGGCGAACTGTGCTGGGAGGTGAAGCAGTGTGCTCCCACCCTTCCTGTTTTGAAAAGGCTCCCTTGACCCATTGAGCTGGCGAGCTTGTGGAGATGCACCTGTGCGCCTGTGAGAGGTACTGAGACCTGTAAGGATTGTGGCAGCCTGCTCAGCAACCCCATATAAAATTTGTTTTTATCTCTACTGATGACGGATGAAATCCAGAAACACGTGTCTAGAGATGTACAGCACTAACCTGCACCAACTTTGGTGGAACACTCCAGTAAAATCTCAAGTAAGCATGTATTACGAACTGCATTTACCATAATGCTAAGGGCGAACTGTGCTGGAGGTGAAGCAGTGTGCTCCCACCCCTTCCCACACAATATAAGGTTCAGACAAGTTCTCAATACATTAACCGCTGGCTCAAACTTTGGTAGCTGACTGCGAGGAGGCAGTCTTAATTTAAGAGACAAATATGAAAAGCATTTAAATACACCAATACATTAAATAAGTAACACTCAACACACAATAAAAATCACACTACCACGTCATAAAAATAGGAAATATTTTTATTTTTGAAATGACACCAAAACAACAAAAAACCAATATAGGGAACCGGAGATATGCATTTTTAAAGAGTAACTACTTTATAGTGGTTTAGAACATATACCGCCAACTTGGGACATATGGTCGCGCTTGACTGAGAAAAAGTCAAAGTTTGAGGTAGACTGCTATGGAGCCCTGGTCGGATACACCAAACCGGAGGCCCCGGTCAAATTTTTATCTTTGGTCAAAACTTTTTGGAAGGATTTTCTCTTGACGTCATGCAGTCCCCTCCAGCAGGCCGATTTCGATGTGATGTCGTCATATTGCTTTTCAGCGAGTCCTCAATCAAATCCTAGAAGTCTGGAGATCAGTAGCTTTCAGCGGGACGAACCTGAAATCCAGACTGGGTCGCGCTTGAAGGTAGTTGGCTTGACTCTCGACATTGGGCCAGTCCACTTACGGAGCTTTTTCCAAAAATTCGCACAAACTTCTCCAAACTTCTGGAACTTCTTCCAGAAGTTTCTCTTGAGGGTTCAAAGAGGCCAAAACACAAATCCAAGGGTCTAGAAGCTCTGAGATGGCCCTTGGAAGTCTGGACTACAGTTCCCCCAATACACCTGGCCAAATCCTTAACAGTCCACCTGACGCACTCCAGGCTAGGGACCTCTTGAGGGAGATGGTGCAAGGAAGCTCTGTTAACCTGTTGCTTTCAGGGAGTCAGCTCCTTAAACCTTTTTGAAGCAAGACAAAGTCCTCAGGGCTGTAGTTCCAAGTGTGCAACAGGAGCAGTGCTTCAGGGAGCAATCCTGTGTAGTGCAGACAAGGGTTCCAGCAGGGAAATCCTACTCCTTGTAGATTCAGGCAGCAACTTTGAGTTGCTATGCAGCTCTCACATATTTATTAATTGACCTGGCATGACAAGCAGGGGGTCACCCCTGTCCAATGAGGTGCCGGGTGCCACCCAAAAGCATGACTCTTCCTCCAAAGTATGGCATATTCTTGTCCTACATAGCACTGCACTTTAAAATTCTAGATGTAGATTGTTTCTTCTTTGGAGTAAGAGCTGGCTAACCCAACCTACTAGTGTGTCTCACTTCCATTAACACTCCACCTCAACATCCCTCAAATTCCATTCCCAGGCCTGCCATCTGGCTTGAGTTACAGGAAGAAGGGGTAGGCCTGGCTGGCATTTATTACTGCCCTGCTCTCTTTGAAGCCCAGTTTGATTTACCCAGCCCCTGACCTGGCCTGTTTTCTGCAGCTGCAGAGCTCTCCCCATCAGATAAATTCTGCTCTATGTAGGCCACTTATTACCTCATCAAAGCAGCCTGGCTAAGCCTGTTAAGGCTGACCAATCAGTAAAGGCTGCTAGAAGGCTGGAGTTTGGCTCACAGAAAAGAAAGTTCTATAACTTCTTTTCTGTACTGTTTATGATACATTAAACAGTGGCAAGTTGTTGAATTTATCATTGCCAATCTTTCAAGTCTTTGAATAACATTTTAGCCCCTTCCTAACAATATTTATACGTAAATAACATACCCAATGTTAGCCTATAGAGCTAATAATCTATAATGGGGAAAAACTGAATTGGCAGTTTTCCCTAACCAGGGTTTATAAAACATCTTTTATAATGGAGACCTTAGGGGTGAATTATATGTAAAAAATAAGGTAGATTACCATTTTAGAAATACCTTTAATTCCAAAGTTTAATTTGCATATAATTTACTTTTAAAGTCAGTCTGCAAGGCAAGACTGCCTTTAAAAATGACAGCGGGCAACAATGTAGTGCACACTACAGTGCAGGAAACCTGCTGGCCTCTAAACGCACCTGCCCTATTATATACTAGGTAGGTTGAATTCCCCTGCCCTGTTATATACTGGGGACATAAAGGGTCTGTCATAGCCTATTGTAATTATACCTAATTACCATATACCATTTTCATCAGAGCACTGGCCCTGGGCCTGGTTAGCACAGCCCAGGGCACAGTCAGAGTCAGTTACTACCAGTATCAGTCAAAAAATAGGGGTGAACAGGGCCAAAAAGGATGACTTTCTCACAGGCGGAAAACAACGACATACTCTCTGATTTACAGGATGGTTTTTGCAGAGGTCTGGAGACAATTGAACAAGGACTCAATCTCAATTTGATAATTTGAAAGTATACTCTAATCAAGTAGGGCCACTTGTTTTTAGCATTTGTTGATTTATCTATCACGTTTGACTGTGTTTTGCATCATAAATTTTGGACTATTATGCCAGAGCTTGAAGTAGACCCACCGATAATATCTTTTCTCAGAGAGTAGTACTCGGGGAGTAGGGCTAGGATACGCTATGGTCTCAGGGGTGAATATACTCATGCATTCGGCATAGAGAGAGGGGTTAGGCAGGGTTGTGTCCTTGCTTCTTTTTTGTTTACTCTGTACATTAAAAGCTTGGGTGCTATTTTGACACAAAACTGCAGGGACCTCCCTCAGATTGGGTTTTTCCCAAACCCAGACCTGCTCTATGCCGAAGCTGCCGTTCTTATGTCACATACCCCTCTGGGCCTACAGCGGTTACTCATTTGTTTTTTTAATCACATTCAGTATTTGGTCCTAAACGTAGACCTGAGAAAAACATAATGAAAGTTGTTCTTCTACTTTTTCCTATCTGGGGATCCTGTTTGAGGCACATAGCTCATGGAAAAAGGATATTAAATCCAGGATGTTGCACTTCATGAAAGCTTCAACAGTGCTGTTAAATTTTCCTATCAAACTTGGCAAAAGACCTTTGAACGAAATGTTAACTATTTATAAGGTCAATTGCATGTCAGCAGCTTTGTATGTGGTGGGATTTGGGGGATACAGCAACATCAACCCTCTTCAACTGGTAGAAAATGCCTTTTTTAGGAATCTCCTCTCAGTCCCCAAGATTTGCTCCTCATTTGTGTGCCATTCCGAACTTGGGGCCCCTTTTTTAACTGACACGATCAGAATCCGGCCGATTCTTCTATGGCACAAGATTTGGTCTTGTGGTGACTCTGTACTAAATCGTAAGATCATTGACGACTGTCTTAAATTGTCCTCGTCTCTCCAAATTCCCTGGCTGAATTGTTTTAAACAGACATTTTTGGATTTAGGGCGCACTGAACCCTGATACATTACAGCGACACAGTAGGAAGGAGTTAAAAATGTTATGTTCACCTTTTCTTGAGGAACGCAGACTGGCCAAAGAACTAGTTAAACCTACCATTGTCAAAAACCAAATGATACTTGTTACCAATGACATGCAACCCAACCTTGTCTTGACTCGTTTTAGATTTGACATTCTTCATCGCACGGTAACATTCCCTAAAAATAATGGTGGGCAAAAGTTGTAATTAAATGTCCTTGTGATCATTCATCTAATCAAAGCACTTTGCATATTTTGTTCTTTTGCACATTTTATGTGTTATCGGCTATCCTACCTGATTTAAAGTTTAAACAATGTCGCCCTGCTTTCCTGTTCCTGCAATCACTACCTACTCTGCCAATTTGTTACACATTATCCAGTTACTTGTGGTCTGTGATTTATTTTAGGAAGAATCTGCCTACGCAACATGCACTTGATGATATAATTTACTTCAATCTTTTGCTGTTTTTAGCCTATTTATGTAACACTGTTTTACTTATAATCTATTAATATTGTAATTTCTTGTACGCTTTTATGACTTTTGTCATGAAAATCGAATAAAGATAATTGAATTGAATTATTGTTAAAATTATGTTTAGTCGGGATAGACAATGTATTTAATAACTTTTTCTTGCCACAGAATTAAAAACCTGCAGGATCAGGTTATTAGGACCCTTCCTGGCTTCTATTTGCTGGTCAACATATTTCTGCCCATCTATCTCGCCTAATTTGCTTGGCGATGGAGCGGCCGCAAGGTAAATAGTTTTATTTATTTATTTACTTACCTTACTCCTGCCCGTCGTATGTCCGACTCCACTACCCCCCAGCCCCTCCCCCGCCCCATTGCCCCACAGCACTCCCTCTGCGAGCCGCCACTGACCCTGTGCACCCGTTTTCTCTCTTTACTTGTGTAATAATGACGTGAGTATGTCGTTTCAATCTGGTTTTTGCAGAATTCCTGTAACGAAATATAAACAAAGTATGGTCCTTGTTATAAAAAGTGTATTGATAATTAAGAAACTCCTAAAACAGAGCCATGCTGCAGCTTCTATGGTGGAGTCACCTGCTGCACATTAGACATTAGCACGCGCACCCCATTCAAATGTGATGCTATGTCTATAAAGGGAATAGTGCTCACAGCGGGGATATCATATTTTCCTTACCTAATGATTTCCTTAGCTCTGCATATCTTGAGCTATCAAAATACCTCACCTTACAAAGTCCAATACCAATGCCAAAAAGACCAGTAAGAGAGCCCTCTTAGCAACATCTATAGCTGCCCCAATTTGAAGCATGCCGCCTAGTGTAGGTGAGATCTCGGTTTCCTTTTTCACGAAACCATTCAAAAATACGTTTTCTCTTTGACCTCAAGATCATTGCATTAAAAAATATATCACTTTCCTACATCCAAATATAGAAATCTGTGTATTACAAATGATACTTGTATAAATATGTAGGCAAAAAATACGCAATGTTATATATGTTCAGTATACTATAACATACTCTCACTCGTAAAAAAAAAAGTTCCATCAACATTCTATATAGCATACATATAAAAAAGCATTGACAATCCATAGTAATGCCCTTCTCACATAACAAATTATTAGACCTTGTACAATTTTTCAGGAAAGCCATCCACTAAAATGTTTTTTCAGACAACAGTTCACTCAAGAAGTTGAAGCAGGTAATACAATATTTCACTTCCACTTCTCAGGGCTTGGCACTTTTGGTGATTATACTTTGGTGTTGGGAGGACGTACTAAGTACCTTTACTCAGTGACGGCTGACTTGTATAGAGGGTGGTAGGGTGTTATATTTCCTATAGGTACCCCGGTATAGGTCTAGGTATCATCATAACCCTTCACCTACATTCTCTCCTATACAACATACATAACGGATTTGGACGACTGACCTTTTACCCAGTTACAATACTACACATAAGTAAGTAGGGTTTTTCCCTGGACACTGGCCTCATACATTATGGATGAGGATTCTTAGTTTCTTGGAATCACAGCAGGACCAGCATCTCCTGCATAATAACTGTGTATAAAGTTCATTGCCGACGTCATCCTAAGTCCGGCACTGGCATAGCAAGGTAGAACCCCTGGGGATACCTTAGGGTATATAAACATCACATCTTGCTGAGATAGGGAGAGGAGATCACGACTTCCATGCCGACACACTAACGCTAGACGCTGAGGTTCCTGCATGCAGATACTCCAGCTCGCAGTGGTCTGACATCCCTTGCGGGGTGTTCAGCTCGAGACCAGAACGGGGTCCCGCAGTCTCACATCAGGTAATGGAGTTGGCTTTATCCTAGAGGGATTCTTGGCTTCACACCTACTCACATGCTAGGTACACTTAGGTACATGTAGTTAGGGTGCATCGTAGGAGTACGCATTTTATTGCCATGTATTTTATATACTTGCCTATATTTATGATTTTAGCAAAATGGTAGAAACCTACCATCCGTTTACTTTCCTAGTGCTGCTACTCATTTATATATGCTACTGTCTACTGGTGATTTCAGTGCACTTATTTTATGCTAGAATAACGATTGTTCAATAAATACTTATTGGAAACGTCCCAACCGTTTATTCTGTGTATCTCTCTAGGAACAAGTGAGCACGAGTGACGGAGCGAAAAGTAAGTTACTGTTTCCACGATCCTGAGGGATCAGGGTTGTCATGTTCGATAGTTGCCAAGAACTATTCTCTCCTTGGTAAGAGGAGGTTATAGTGGCATTGTGTGCTAGCTGGTACACAGGCCAACATACCCGGTGGGGGTGTCTGGAATCATTCTGGACACCAGCCCCGCAGTGTATGTTGTCTAAACGCGCAGATCCTATATAGGTCTTATAGTAACTACACGACAGAGGGGGCACAAAAAAATAATAATTAAAATAGACTTACCTTTTATCTTGCAGCATGACGTCCTCCTCCCTCGGGTATCTTCTCTCCTCACGGAAGCTCCTGATGCAGGAAACTCCACTACCCAATCCTGGTGCTGCTTTCACAGCATGAAAGCAGCAACAAGGGTTGGATAGAGCGGCCTATCCCAGGGGGGCTCCTAAGAGAGTCTAACACAGCAAGGTTAGGGAACTTTAAAATGTGCATGTCTGTCTGGCCCCCCAAAGACGGCCTGCCAAAGAGACATGCCTACTTTAAAGCGCGTAGCTCTCTGCTGCTACCACTCGGCAGCGCTGGCCCCCCCAATCCTGACACTTAGTTCAGGATAGGTTGCTGAAAAATAAAACAGTAATAAATTAACTTTATTACCATTTTTTCAGCTCTGGGGCTTGTGGGGCGACGCTTCCCCGCTCAAATGGAGGAGCTGTCCCTGCCTTTACTCACTTTCTCTCCCTTCTAATGTTTTTTCAAATATACAGAAGAGTATCCCTGGTATTTTTTATTACCATAAAAAAAAAAAAAAATCCGTATTTGTAAAGCGCGAACTACTCACCCTTACGGGTCTCAAGGCGCTGGGGGCCGTCGTGGAAATTAAGTGAGCTATTGCCCAGAGTCACATGGTGCTGAGCTGAGCTGCCGCCGGAGCCGGTGATCGAACTGTGAGCCCTGTGCTCCGAAGTCAGCTGCCCTGGCCGCTGCACCACACCTCTCCACTATGATGATATATTGTAGCACATTCGTGCCTGCAAGTAACCCCTAGGTTACACAGAAGTTGGGTAAAGAACTCCGACTGATAGGATAGTGTTACGTAATTTATCGTAACAGAATAACATGGAATGATATATCTTAGCATTTTCTATATACCCCACCAGGGTAACAGAATAACATGGAATGACATACCTTAGCATTTTCTATATACCCCACCAGGACCCAGTTTAGAGCTTCTGCCAACATGTACAAATACTATTTTTAAGAAATAATAATTTGGTTTCCCACGACCGCATTTTTGGAGGTTATTTTAGTCCACTTGGGGCAATTAAAATTGTAAAAAAAAAATTAAAGTTCAGTTGAGAAGTTCAGACTTAAAAAAAAATAGGTTTTAAGTAGGAAAAAAAGTTGATATGTGTAATGTTGCGGCGGCGTGAAGTCCTAGAAGGGGAATTGACCATTTCATCTTAAAAAATAGTATTTCAATATTAAAAGCACATGGACATCAGGGTAAGTGCTCCAGCCATTATCTTCGTTCGGCGTCCTTTTCAAGGTTCGACCAGCTGGCACTGTTTCTACTTTTAACTGTTTAACATCGTGCCATAAATAGAAGCTGGAAACAATTTCATTGTAGACCTGAAAATGGACGTCCTTAGCTAAGCCACAGTGAATTGCACAAGGTCAGCTATATTGGGATAATGTTTTATTTGAAACTAAACTGGGTATAGGATCGGGTCAAAAGTAGCCTTTTTTTTTTATTTTTTTTTATTTAAGTCCAGATTACAAACACTTTAAAACCCATAAATACATCCATAATTTTTTTTTTCCTTTTAGGTAAGATATTAAAAATACAAGATCGATAAATAGCACAAATATACAGAGAAGTCACGAACAATGAAAAAAGACAAACAACCTCGAATTAAGCCTCTGTGCAGCAAGCATAGAGCAGTATCCACTCCCAAGCATGGGCGTAGCCACCGCATCAATTCAAATCTCAAAAATTATTGTCCACTCTAAATAGCACAGAAGATGATACAAAAAGTCTTAATCAAAATAGGTTGCCCAGATTTTTTCAAACTTCTTGAGCCCCCCTACTCGTAAAGCGTAAGTTCGTTCACTCTTTTTAACTAATTTCATCTTTCGGGCCCATTCATAGACAGAGGGTATGAGATCTGTACGCCATTTTTGCAACAAAAGTGATCTGGCTACCGCCATTGCAATGTATACAAATTTAACAAGCTTATTAGGCAGAAGAAGATCTGGGTCAAAACCTAAAATTATTAACCAATTATTCAATCCTAATACAATACTGCATTCACATTCCAAATAACAAAAAATGTCATTCCAAAACCTCTGAATCCTAGGACATTGCAAAATAATATGTGACCAGTTGGCTGTGGGATGGTTAATACAGCGGAAGCACTGTGCCGATTGATTGGTATAAATTTTCGAAAGGAAAAGAGGAGTTTGATAAAGTTGCCATTTACTGAAGAACAACATCCTTCGCCAATTCGCTCCTCTTAACGTGCTGAAATTAAGATTATTAATTACTGACCACATACTGGCTGAGATTTCTAATCCTTCATGTTTCATCCATTTTGCAATTGCCTTCTGCCCAAGATCGGGGCCCTTAACTAAGGCGAGGCATTTTTTCCATTCCCCAGGTTTTTTAACAGCCGTATCCTCTAAAAGTTCATGGACAACATGATGTTGATCGCAAATTTGGGCTCAGTCTAATTCACTAAGGAATTTACTGAAAATGCTATATGACCGTAAAAGAAGAAAATCGTTAATAATCAATTGTGACATTTCCGCCATGCTCAACCATCTACCATTCCTCAAAAAATCTGAGACTTTACGGAATCCAGCATTGGCCCACTTTAGTGTGAGTTCTGAGGATTCTCTAATCCCTGACAATAACATAGGGCCAGATAACAAAGTTGAGGAGTTAATTGCAGGGATGGAATATCTTTTATAGAGAGCCTGACGCTTTTTAAAAAACCATTGTAGGCACTTATACCGCACCAATTTAGGAGATTTAAAAATTGATAAAGGGGAGTGGATCTGGCTTTCCTTACACATTAAATTCATAAAACTATTGATAAAAAGATTTGATTGTTGTTGAGGCTTAAATCTGGATATATATTTTGCAAAATACGCAAAATAATAGTCCCTGAGATTCGGAAGAGCTAAACCTCCCTGTTCCAACTCTTCGTATAAAGTGCTAAGTGCAATTCGCGGGGTTTTTTTTGCCCAAAGAAAAGTTGTAAACATAGACTCTATTCGGGTAAAAAAAGAACCAAATAAAATACATGGGATGGCCGAAAAAAGAAAGTTAAAAAGTGGAAGAACAGACATATCTGAAAGAGACACGTTAGTGACAGATTCCTTACCTTAGAATATCCCCAGGCGTCAGGCTGGATCCGGAAAGTTTTTGCGTAGCAGTACCCTTGCGCGTCGGAAGGCGGCGTCGTGCGGCTCCGCGTCCGTCGTCGGCGTCGTGATCGCCGGGATGACGTCGCGGGCAGTCCTTAGACGCCGCCCCTGCGCGCTGACGTCAGTTCTTCTTTTTCCGCGCCAGTAAGCGCAGATCCGGGAAGAGCAGTGCCCTAGTCACTTTTTGACTACCCTTTTTTGTGAATTTTTTCACTGTTTTCTTCTACGAGTCTTCACGACTCCTAAGGTGTCGTAGGGATGCCCGGCTTTAAGCCCTGCAAGGTCTGTGCCCGCATGATGTCCATCACGGACCCGCATCTCGAGTGTCTCTTCTGTCTCGGCCGAGACCACGACACGAAGTCGTGCCCTGACTGCCGGAAACTTCATCCGAAGGCTTTGCGAGAGCGGTCTCGAAAGCTGCTCGAGGTCCGGCAGTCGGCTCCGTGCCGCACCAAGCCCCGGTCACGGGAGAGGTCGAGGGGCCGGTCGCGGAGCTCCCATCGTTCGTCGGAATCCAAGTCTTCGCGCTCCTCCGGTAAGTCGAAGCACAAGAAGTCTAAGCAGCGTCAACGCTCTAAGACTTCGCCTCGCCGGTCTCGCGACTCGGCTGAGGCCCCTGTCGGCACCGTCCCGCGGCCCCGGACGTGCCTGTCGAGTCACCCCCGCATTACCCGTCCTTCCCGGGTTCGGGGCGACTCCGGCCCAAGTACAGGAGTTCCTGTCGGCCATGGCCCGCCTCTTCGGGCCTCAAGGTCCCTCCGGTGCGCCTTCGGGCCCCGCGGGCCTGATGGGGTTGCTCCGGCGTCGCCGTCGACTCCGGTCCCGGCGTCGCCTGTCCCACCAGCCTTCATCCCGGCCTCGGCTCCGGCCCCGGCCTCGATCCCGGCTCCGGTGGTGCCGCAACTCCCATCGACGCTGGTTGACCTAACCACGCCTCCGCCGACGCCGATGTCCCCGGTGCCGTTCCTGGCGCCGTCCGGGGCTCCGGACGGCGTCGTTCCCCGGCTCTCTCCGGCTCCGGACATGGAGCCGGACCGAGCGTCGCCCGACGCCGGTTCCGGCGCCGATGAGACCTTGGGTCCCTAATGTCCCTCCTCCTCCATATTATGAACCTGAGGAGGACCAGGAGAGCTGGGAGGGGTCTGAGGACCCTCTCACACAACAGTGCAAGTTTGACCCGGACTGGGTTGAGGAACTTGGGGATGCCAGTGGTCTGGACACCTCCCTGACTCTGGCATGCTGTCTCCTCCCGTGGCTACGGAGGAGGGGCTAATTTTGCAACGGTGTTGCGTAGAGCTGCTGGAGCCTTGAATCTCCAGTTGCCTACTGTGGCCGTCAGGACTAACCTCCTGACAGAAGTGCTTCAGCCGGCGGCCTCCTCTTCGGAGACTGTGCTGCCGTTCAATGATGCACTCACTGACGTTCTTTTGGGTGCCTGGTCCAAGCCCACCACAGGGGCTCCTTTGCATAGGAACGTGGCCCGACGCCATCGCCCTGCTCCGGGCGACCCCCTGTTTCTCTCCCAACACCCCACCCCTGAGAGCTTGGTTGTCCAAGCCTCTGCCTCCCAAACCGCCTTCCCTACCGCCTCTCCGGATAGGGAATCCAAGCGCCTGGACCACTTTGGGAAGAAGGCTTTCTCTTCCTCCAGTGCTGGCTTGCGGTCCGTCAACACCGCTTGCCTCTTGGGCCGATATACCCACTCCCTGTGGGATTCGGTGGCGACTGTTTTGCCGCAGTGTTCTGAGGAGGTCCAGACACTGCTTACCCGCGCCATTGCGGAAGGGCGAGATGCGGCTAAATACACCATACGTTGTGGCCTTGATACCGCCGACTCGCTGGGCAGATCGCTTGCAACGACGGTGGCGCTGCGTCGCCACGCCTGGCTGAGGACCACTGGTTTTCGGGTGATGTCCAGAATACACTCATGGACATGCCCTTTGATGGAGTCGGTCTTTTTGGTTCAAAGGCAGACCATGCGCTGGAGCGGTTTAAGGACTCACGGGCTACTGCCAAGTCCCTGGGCCTTGCTGTTGTGCGCCCTCCGCTCACATCTGCTTTTCGCCCCTTTCGTGGCCACGGGAGGGGCGCCCAGTCACGTCAGCAGCCCGGCCAACGGCCCGCGCAGCAAGCGCCTTCGCGTGGCCGAGGACGTGGATACCGCCGTGGCGGTTCGGGCAACCAGCGTGCGGGTAAGGCCACCACCTCCAACCCGTCCGCGGCCTCAAAGCCCTCCTAGTCCCTCCTTTCAGGTGCACGGCACGCCAGTAGGGGGCAGGGTCCGCCATCACCTTCACCACTGGCGTCCCATCACCTCGGACAGGTGGGTCTTGGACATTGTCCGAAGGGGCTACTTCCTCCCCTTCCAGACCACCACCCCAGCCATGCCACCTCAATTCCACCGCATGTCAGGGGATCACTTGGTGCTTCTGAAGAAGGAAGTCACGGCCCTCTTGGCCAAGAGGGCCATCGAACATGTTCCGACCCCAGAAGTAGGACGTGGTTGCTACTCCCACTACTTTCTGGTGCCCAAAAAGGACAAGGAGGACATGCGTCCTATCTTGGACCTCCGGAACGTCAATCGCTTCCTCCGGAAGGAGAAGTTCAAGATGCTCACCCTAGCTCAGGTCTTGACTGCCCTCGACCCTGGAGACTGGTTGGTAGCGTTGGACTTGCAGGACGCTTATTTCCACATCCCCGTCCTGCCGGCCCACCGGCGTTACCTACGGTTCACGGTAGGCCTCGAGCATTTTCAGTTCACCGTGCTCCCCTTTGGCCTTACCAGTGCCCCTCGGGTGTTCACGAAAGTGATGGCGGTGGTCGCAGCTCATCTGCGCCGGGCTGGGGTTTCAGTCTTCCCCTACCTCGACGACTGGCTGCTGAAGGCGGGCTCGTCCCAGGCAGTCGTCTCCCACCTCCAGACTACGGCCGAACTCCTGCACTCGCTGGGGTTCTCCATCAATGTGCCGAAGTCGCATCTGATTCCTTCTCCACAGCTCCTTTTCATCAGAGCAGTTCTGGACACGACGCAGTTTCGGGCCTATCCTCCCGAACGGCGAGTCCGGGATATTCAGGCTATGATTCCGATCTTTCAGCCTTTATCCTGGGTTTCGGTACGGATGACCCTGAGGCTGCTGGGCCTCATGGCCTCCTGCATCCTGCTGGTCAATCATGCCAGATGGCATATGAGGGCTCTGCAGTGGGACCTGAAGTTCCAGTGGGCGCAGCACCAGGGCAACCTGTCTGATCACGTCCAGATCTCGGAGGGGACTGCAAAACAGTTGCAGTGGTGGCTCACGGACCGGCAATGGGTCATGGGCAGATCCCTCTCCCTTCCCCAGCCAGAGCACACAGTTGTGACGGACGCGTCCCTTCTGGGATGGGGTGGTCACATGGGAGAGGCGGAGATCAGAGGCCTCTGGTCTCCGGCGGAGTCCCCGCTCCATATCAACCTTCTGGAGCTCCGGGCGATCCGACTTGCACTCAAGGCATTCCTTCCCTCTGTCAAAGGGAAGGTTGTGGAGGTGTTCACAGACAACACCACCGCCATGTGGTACTGCAACAAACAGGGCGGGGTGGGGTCGTGGACCCTCTGTCAGGAGGCTCTGCGCCTCTGGACATGGCTGGAACATCAGGGCATGTTCCTGGTGGTTCAACACCTGGCAGGTTCCCTGAACGCCAGGGCGGACGAACTCAGCCGCAGGTGCATGATGGATCACGAATGGCGTCTTCATTCGGAAGTGGCGCAAGGACTCTTTCTACAATGGGGAGAGCCTTGGTTAGATCTATTCGCCACCGAAGAGAACGCGCAATGTCATCAGTTCTGCGCGTTGGAATTTCCAAGGCGGCACTCGCTCGGCGACGCTTTCGTCGCGAGTGGAGTTGCGGTCTGTTGTACGCCTTTCCGCCTATACCACTTCTACCCAGAGTGTTGAAGAAGATTCGGCACGTCCGGGCCCAAGTCATCCTTGTGGCTCCGGACTGGGCTCGAAGAGTTTGGTATCCCGAGCTACTCAGTATGAGCGTAGATCCCCCGATCCGTCTGCCTCTTCGGGAGGATCTTCTGTCGCAGCAGCAGGGGACGGTCCTCCACCCGAACCTGTCCAGCCTCCACCTGCTTGCGTGGAGATTGAGCGGCGGCAGTTGATTCCTTTCGACTTGCCTCCCGAAGTTTGTGATGTGATTCTGGCAGCCAGGCGTCCCTCCACTAAGGTGGTATACGCCTGCAGGTGGAACAAATTTGTGGCATGGTGCACAGCAAAAGCTGTGAACCCCCTTTCTGCCCCTCTTTCTGAGGTCCTTCTATTCCTTCTTTCTCTGGCCCAACAGGGTTCTGCCCTGGGTACCATCAAGGGTTATCTCTGTGCTATCTCGGCCTTCCTCAGGCTCCCTGATCAGCCCTCCCTTTTCAAGTCCCCTGTTGTTAACAGGTTCTTAAAAGGCATTACACACCTCTTCCCTCCTGTTCCGTTTGTGATGCCTCAGTGGGACTTGAACTTGGTTCTTACCGTTTTAATGTGCGCTCCCTTTGAGCCTCTACATAACTGTCCTCTTCGTCTTCTGACTCTGAAGACAGCCTTTCTGGTGGCCATCACCTCCGCTCGGCGGGTGAGTGAGCTCCAGGCTCTATCATGCAAACCTCCCTTTCTGTCTGTCCATCCAGACAAGGTTGTTCTTAGGACGCGTCCGTCCTTCTTGCCAAAGGTGGTTACTGCCTTCCACATTGGGCAGACCATCACTTTGCCTACCTTCTTTTCGCCTCCGCATCCTTCCAGAGAGGAAGAGAGGCTCCACCGTCTGGACCCAAAACGTGCGCTCTCCTTCTATATCGACCGCACAAAACACTTCCGGGTGGATGACCAGCTCTTTGTTGGCTACGTGGGCGCCAAAAAGGTCGGGCGGTGCACAAACGAACCATCTCCCGCTGGGTTACCTTGTGCATCAAGGCCTGCTATTCTTTGGCTAAGAAGGAGCCTCCTGTTGGGCTGCGTGCCCATTCCACCAGGGCAACGGCTGCTACCACGGCTTTGGGCCGCGGTGTTCCGCTGCAGGTTATCTGTCAGGCAGCTACGTGGGCCTCGCTGCACACGTTTACAAAGCATTACTGCCTTGACAGTCAGGTCCGGAGGGACGGCTTCTTTGGCCGTTCTGTCCTCCGGGACTTCCTTGTCTGATCCTTGTTCGCAGACCCACCACCGGGGTTGGTATTGCTGGGGTATCTATTCTAAGGTAAGGAATCTGTCACTAACGTGTCTCTTTCAGATGCACAAGTTACTAACTTGTGTAACGATATATCTGTAAGAGACAGTAGTTAGTGACAGATTCCTACCGCCCACCCATCCTCCCCGTTCTGCGAACTGATTTCTAGGGTTAAGGACATCCCTTTCAGGGCCCTAGTATTTTTCAGACACCTATGTCAGCTTCTTGCATGGCTCTGCGTTCCTGGCGCGGAAAGTCGTGTACAGAACTGACGTCAGCGCGCAGGGCGGCATCTAAGTACTGCCCGCGACGTCATCCCGGCGATCACGACGACGGACGCGGAGCCGCACGACACCGCCTACCGACGCGCAAGGGTACTGCTACGCAAAAACTTTCCGGATCCAGCCTGACGCCTGGGGATATTCTAAGGTAAGGAATCTGTCACTAACTACTGTCTCTTACAGATATATCGTTACACAAGTTAGTAACTTGTGCTTTAATCAGTGCAACCCTGCCCAAAATAGATAATGGAAGAGAGTTCCAACGTGAGAACAGATCCTGAATTTTTCGTAGAAGCGGGACAAAATTTAAATGATATAAGTCGATTATGCGTTCTGAGAAATAAACACCCAGATATCTCTTGGGTTTGGTGTTTAAGCAGGAGAGAATATCAGGGTGCAAATCCAAGCCCACTCCACCGCACTGTATAATTTCAGTTTTCTTTTTATTAATTCTATACCCACCTAGAACTTCAAATTCCTCAAAAATCTTAAAGGTTTTTACCTGAACCTCTATCTCGGGCTTAACAATAAGCATAATATCGTCGGCGTATAATTTCAATTTCGCCATAGTTGGAATTGGAGGACGGATATCAGCGCTGTTCCTAATTGCAATCGCCAATGGCTCAATAAAAAAAGCAAATAAAACTGGCGATAGAGGACACCCCTGTCTGGTCCCCCAATTTACCTTAACCTGGCCGGCCACCGACGTGTTAATAATTACATTGGCTTCAGCATTAAGATATAGATTTTGGACCAGCCCCGTGATCTTGGAAGATATACCAAAGTTTCACAAAATAATAAACAGGGTCTCCCAGACAACAAGGTCAAATGCCTTCTCGGCATCTAAAAGAAGGACTAATGCGGGTATCTTCTGGGTCTCAAAATAATCCAATGCCTCCGTTAAATAATGTGTATTTGTACCAAGCTGCCTGTCAGCGATAAAACCATTTTGGTCCGGGTGAATCAAATGTGAGGCATATTGATTAAACCGATTAGCTTAAAGTTTAGTAACAATTTTGTAATCCGAATTTAATAACGTTATAGGACGATAAGAGTTCGGATCTTCACTATCTTTTCCCTTTTTTTAAAAACTGACTATATTGCCTTGTCTAAAAGACTCTGGTATTACCCCACCTTCTAACATTGAGTTTACCAACCGTAAAAAGAAGTCCGCCACGGAATTATAAAAAACTTTTTAAAATTCTGCCGGAAAGCCATCCGGACCGCAGGCCTTACCACTTGGTAGGTTCTTAATCACCCCGTCCAGCTCATCTTTAGTAAAAGGTCTTGCCATAGTTGATTTCTCAATATCTGAAAGTGTCGGAGATCCATTTTTCTGAAGAAAGTCTCTCAGAGATGTAATATCGACAGTCTGTTGTTGACCGTATATAGACCCATAATGCTGTAGCATTATTTCACTAATTTTCACAGGATCATCCATGCGGGAGGCAGTTAAGGGGCGTTTTAATGCGTTGATCTGATTAGAGGCAACCTGCTCCCTTGCTTGCCAGGCCAAGAACCTACCAGTAAAGTTGCTTTCTTCATATATTTTTTGTCTATGATGTTGGAAAAAAGATTCACTTTGAGTGTAATATCTTGCGCTAAGATCACGTTTAGCCTGATCCAATTGGCGCTGGTTAAGAACAGTAGGATTATTAAGAAATGCAGAATAAGACCTTTGTACCTTCTGCTCCAGGACTCGCTTTTCTACCTTAACTTTCTTTACATTTTCAGCATCTTTTCCGATAATTAGCCCCCGGATAAAGGCCTTAAGTGTATCCCATATCACATTTAAGGGAGCAGAATCATGATTTCGTAAAAGGAATTCCCTAATCTCAGTCTCAATAAAACCCACCCAGTCCTCCTCTAATAAATATTGCCTATTTAACATCCATCTTTTAGGGGTCCTAGCACGTTCCCCAAGTTGTAAGTCAAGTACCAGCATAGCGTGGTCAGAGAATCCATTCTGCAGGAATCTCTGCTGGCTAAAACTTAAACTCCGAGAAACCAAAAACAAATCGATACGTGATGAGGTGTGGAATCTACCTGACAGACAAGTATAAGCAATTTTAGTTGGGAAAGCCCTCCGCCATGGATCCAGTAGGTCAAAAGTTACCCCATAATGTTGTATAGTTCTTAAAGTTTTGGGTTTCATTTGTTTTTTAGCCAGCGCTGAGGAATCGATTCTAGGGTTCATTAAAACATTAAAATCTCCCCCCAAAATCAGTTCCCCGGGTGTTTGAATTAGAGATTGAAAGAATTCCTCATATATCTTTGGGTTATCTTCTACAGGGGCATATATACTGGCAAAGGTTATCGGTCTCTGTCCAGCAATATAAGTAACCCAACACCAACGACCATGCTGATCTTTATCAAAGCTGACGACTTCCGCCTGAAATCTTTTACTTAGAAATATTGCCGTCCCTCGAAGGGAGGCTGAGGATGAGGAAAATCCCCTATAGGCAGCCCAAGACCTAAACATGGAAAAATCTAACAACTTCACAGCTGGTATGTGGGTTTCTTGTAATAAAATCACCGCTGGATTTTCTGAATCGAGAGGTGGGCTATGGTGCCTACCGCTAGCGCGTAGCCCCAGGTGATGCTCCTCCCTCCTCCTATGATGGCGTCCTCAATGTTTGGTGAAGCAGGAGCGAGAACGGACGCTAAAGACTGCTGCGGCTGCTGAATTCCGCCGCGTATACACCCTCGGATACGGCGGCTGCATTCCCGGCTGCATTTTTGGCGGCTTTTCGGCTTTTCGGCTCCGCGGTTCTCCCGTAATTAAATTGGACAACTGCTCCCGTTGACTGGATGCTGGCGGCTGGAAATTGATTTATGGGGGTCTGAGTTCATCTGCTCAGCCGTTCAGCTGAGAGTGGAGGAGAGTGGAGGATCCGGCCACATTTTACCCGATGTAGCAGTTGTTGCTTAGAGACTCTCCATGGGGTTAAAAGCTCAGCATTCAGAAAAGTTGAGAACCGGAGTGGCATGGGTTTTCGACTAATAGACAAACAGACGCGTTACTAAAGGAACAGATAAAACGCAAGATGGTGATTTTTGAAGCCTAAGAATTCTGGAAAGCTTAAAAATTCTGGAAAGTCAGTTAATTGGAGAGAGAGACCGTGACTGAGTCTGGGACTGATGCTGGAGGAGGGCGGCAGGAGGGTGAGTCTTGATGTATTTATAAATTACCTGGCGAGAGGCTTGGGCGGTTTGGCATTGGTGTTTTAAGCTGGGGTGTCTCGACAAGAACTATATAATGAAGAAACAGTTGAGACTTGCCGCGGCTGCAGCGAAAGTGGATGCTGCAATTATAGCAAAGGCTAAAACACGCACAGCCAAAGTGAAGCTGAATATGACTGCAATTAAAATGGGAGGTAAAATGCGTCATGAGGAGTCCTCATTCAGTTCACAAAGCTCCGAAACCGACGATCTGTCTCTAAGGGAGATAAGTTTAACAGAGGCTTCAGGAATTAAGCCAAGGGATAATAACTTAGCTAGCTCACTAGGAGGTGGCGCACTTTATAAAAATCAAGAGCAAAAAAATGCCAGAGACTTTCCTCTCTTTGCTAAAAAGATGTTACCTCCTGTTACCTCTCCATGCTCAGATAAGCTCAGCCAAACTTTTTCAACGCAGAATACTCAAGACATATTAGAAGATACGATAACGTCAGCTGCAACACTAGAGCCAGTAATAGCTCTAGGTCCAGTATCCTCCTCTCCTCCAGGGGTCTCCTCTCCGGACGTTCAAAGAGCACAGGCACAAGTTGAAGATCCGCTGATGGCTTCATTTGATTTGGAACAGCTTAAAAATACTGCGTCAACTCTGGCAAAGGCTGCTGCGACTCCGCTTCCTCAGTCCCCGCCTTCTCTTCTCTCTTCTCGTGAAAAGACCATCCAAATTCAATCCAATGAAATTATGACAGTTCGACAAGAGCAGCAAGGGCAGCAAGATCGGCAAGGCCAGCCAGTAGCCTCGGCCTTAGCTTTAAGAAAGACTAAATCAGTGGGCCCTTCGATGTTCGAACATAACAACGAGACTCAATCTGGAATTAAAGAATGCGATCTGGTTTTTGAGGATGAGAATGAGAAGGCTATGTTATATCAGCTGGATGTTAAAAATATGTTAAATATGATTCTTGAAGAAATTCGCGATATGGAAAAAACACAACAAACGGAAATCGCAACGATACAGCTGCGCTTGGAGAAGATAGAGGAAGCAGTCGCCAGCCTCCCAACTCGAATCCAGGAGGCTGAAGCAAGAATTTCTCTGGTTGAGGACCAAATGAATGGTATTCTGCAGCAAGTAGATTTAGCCTCCCGTGAGAAAATAAGAATGGAAAATAAGATCGAAGAACTTGAAAATTTCTCACGCCGCTCAAATCTTCGTATAGTTGGCGTTCCGGAGCGGATTGAAGGCACGGATACACTTAACTGGGTTGATTCCTTTCTGAAGAAGGTTGTGATTCCAGAGTTCACGGGCGATCTGACTGTAACTAGAGCTCATCGGGTCCCAGCGCATCTTCCTCCTAATCTGAAGTTTCCCCGCACTATACTTGTTAATTTTGCAGACTTTCGTATAAAGGAAAAAATTTTGTCCAAGGCAATTTTGTCTAGACAGTTCGAGATCGAGAATGGCGCAAAATGCAGAATTTTTTCCGACATGTCTGCGGAAGCGGCAAGAAGACGCAATGAGTTTGTTAAGTTATTGTATCTTTTCAAAGCCCAAGGGGCACAAGCCTCTATTGCTCAACAATCCAAGCTCAAAGTCCTTGTGCAGGGGAAGTTTCACTTATTTACACGCATTGAAGAGGCGCAGGAACTTCTTAAAGCTATTTCAGCTGGAAAATAACTTGGGTTTGTTTGTCTTTAGTAATGTCCTTTCTTGTTTGAAGAAGGAGAGTACTATCTAGATCCTGCTACTTCTCTGTAAATTTTTGGTTTTTCACGGTTGTTTTTATGTTCCCTATTTTCTTTGGAGGCTTTGGGATTTTTTTTTCTGTTTTGGAGGAGGGGTAGGTCACCCTAGGTGCAACTTCAGGGCACCAATATTAGTATTTGGGGGTAGGGAGAAGGTGGGCAGCGGGGCAAGCCGCTTTCTCAAAGGGGAGGGTGTGGGTCACCAGGGTGGTAAAGGCTGCATAGCCAGAAAACGAAGTCCATTTTTTCTAACCTTTATTTTTATACATCCATTTTTTAGATCGATGCTTTGTCAATTAGTACGTGGGGTGCCGTTTAGGTGGTTAAATTTGTTTCTTATTTATTATGGCTAGTAAGGAGATTCTGAAAGTGGTCTCCTTTAACGTCAATGGTCTCAATAATAGAAAGAAAATGCGGGCAATTGAAATGTGGATCAAAACGGGTCAAAAGTAGCCTTGTTACAAAATCTCTTCCTCCCTCCAGCATTCAGCCTTAAATTCAAAACTAACACACAATTGAGGGTAAATTCCCCAAAGAAGATAGTTTGTTTTTTGTTTTTTTACTTTTAAATAATTTGCCTAATGATGCAGTGGGAGTCGATGGATTTGTGTCGACAGAAGAGGCAGCGGCGCATCCAGTGGCAAACTGCTGCCCATACAGAGGGAGGGAGGGTGCACGCAGAGAAATCCGTGGTCGGGTATCAGAGTGGAAAAGGCAAGGGGGAAATGAGAGCGGCGCAGCGGGAGATGAGCGGAAGAGAAGCCGAGCGCAGCCTGGACAGTGAGAGGCAGCGTAGAGGTGAGGCGAGTTTAGAGGTTGGGAGGAAAGGCAGGCTTGAAGAGGCACGGGCAGGGAGACAGTGAGATGAAACAAAAAGCAGACGTAATTAAAGAGCGAAAGATGGGTACCGGCAAGCAGGAACGGCGTGAAGAGAAGTTGTGTGCGATGGAGCAACATGGGAGGAGGAGCCATTGCAAGCCCGGGAGTGGTGCGCGCGCGCGCTTGGGAGAGCAGTCTTCACTCTTTCAAGCACTGCACTCGTGCTTGTGGCGCGCCGCTGCGCGCTCCCGCAAGGTGGATGCCGCCACAAGCACGAGTGCAGTGCTTGAAAAAGTGAAGAGTGACGGCTAAAGGCCCTCCTTTGCAGCGCATATGCGCTGCGTAGGCGAGACCTAAAAAGCACTGCGCTTCAGCACTGTTCACTCACCAGTGTGAGAACCCTATGATGAAGCATGTCACATACTAGGTAGGTGAGTGGGGGTTCTTTTACAAAACCTTAGGGTTTTTTAGGCAGTACAGACACCTGGCACGTCCACCCAAAATTAGGGGAGCGGCGTATGTATAATAGCTAAAAAGACCTCGTCTTTTTGTTTTTCATATTATTTTTTGGGAAGAGGAATGGGCCCGTCTCCTGACTTCTCACTCTCGTATTGTTGTTGAGACTTTATAGTGCAGCGCACAGCTGTGAGAGAAAGTAATTATCCTTTTAAAATAAGAATAGAAAAAAGAAAGAAAGAAAAAAAATTATTGTTGCTGTATACACAGTGGGAAAGCAACATCGCTCCGCTTAAGAATCATTGCTTACTCAACTCTAGACAATCCCCACCATGACAGAGAACCAGGGCCTTGCATTCACAGATGAGGATGTGGAGGAGATCCTCTCTGGCCCTCCCCTAATGGCAGATCTAAAAGTGGCCCAAACAATTGCACAGACAAAAGATTGGGACACGCTAACGGAACAAAAGAGAAATAAAATTCATACCATCTTACATGGGGTCACAATGACTGAGTATCTAAGAGCAAGCACAGTATAGAGGGGGCTAATAGTGACTAATGACCCTAGAATTGTCTTGGAAGACCGAACCTTCAGGAAGAACTGGGCTCAAATCTCTTGCCATTGCACTCGGGACTGGCTCATCCTAATCATAAAAACTGTCAAACGACTCTCAGAAGCAATGTTAATCGAGATAAAAGTCATGGAAACACATCTAAAAGCAACAATAACCTCACACAAAAAGAAATTGGAAGAAATCAATGAAGAACTAGCAGAATATAAGTATTACCTAACGCAATCCAAAATAGATAAATTCTAAAAGGATCTAAAGAAATTCTCCTTCACTAAGGTCTACCCCTATTCAGCACCAGACTACACCACATCAGAGAAGGAGGGATATTCATCAGGTAATTACACCTCAGATGATGGCACATCAAACACAGGGAGCTGGTCCAGTAATGATGATAACCAAAGAAAAACAAAAAACAGACAAAGAGGAAGGAGATGGCAGCAAAACATATACATAAATCCGATGTGAATACCACAACAACCATTCTTCCAACCAGCAATTCCACTGCACTTCTTGGGATGGAACACACCTTACCCTAACAATGCACAAGGCAACTTCAACCAGAAACAACGCCTGCCTTTTTTATGGAGAAGAGGGCGAGGGAGAAGAAGAAGGGAAAATCATGTCCACTGGGAAGACCCACAACAGAGAATGAACACCAGGAGCATGTCAAGGGACAACCAACAGGGAACAAACAGGGGTCCGATATAGTGACAAATCTATCAACCCTGGTACTGACGGACGCACATAAACAAGTTCTGAACAAGGGGCTTGGCTTTGTGTCCACTGCTCGCCTAGATAAATTTCGCCTCCACTGCGAACTAGCAGAATTTTTCAGAAAATTGAAACTGAAGGCCTTTTTTGAAAAATCTGTCTCTACCACAGAAACACAAGCCCGAAAGGTGACACGGATTTGAAGAAGAAATCTACATACGTCAGAAATTCCAGAGGAAATTGCTGTGTTTGAACAGGCAGTATATAATGAAATAGAGATGTTGAAAGATAAAGAACCTTACCACAACATGACGAAGGAAGAAACCATAGCACTAAGAGAACTCAAGGAACAAACAACGGCGATCATAAAACCAGTGGACAAAGGAGGCGGCATAGCCTTACAAAACCAAGAAGACTACCAAAAAGTATGCCTTCACTTACTATCAGATGAAAAGAACTACAGAGTCTTACAGGAAGACCCTACAAGTGAACTACAGTCAGAAATAAAACACCTGGTGGAAGAGGCAGAGGAACGGAATTGGATGTCCAAGAAGGAAGCAGAATTCCTCATCACACGAAATCCAAAAACACCGTATTTTTACACACTGCCAAAAATTCACGAAAAGAAAACTCTCCCACCAGGAAGACCAATTGTTTCAGGCATTAGATCATTATTAGAACCACTGTCTAGGTTCTGTGACTTCTACTTAAAACCTAAAGTACAAAAACACCCACGTACCTAAAGGATACCAAGTACTCCACCTACTAGAAAATATGGATTTTGATCCTGCAAACAACACCCTGCTTACCCTAGATGTAGAGAGCTTATATACCAGACTCCCACAAGACGACACATTAAAAGTCATAAAAGAGACACTGAACCAAGGAGAGTGGAACTACATAACACCAACTCACTTTATATTGAAATGTGCTCGCCTGGCCCTTAAGAAAAACTTCTTTGAATTTGAAGGCAAAATATACCTACAAACCTTCGAAACATCAATGGGCAGCACTTTTGCACCGAGTGTGGTAGGCCTCCATGTATACAATTTTGAGAAAAAATACATATTGGATGACAGAAACGCATATAAGGAGAACATACAACTCTGGAAACTGTACATTGATGACATCCTAGTGATATGGAAAGGGAACAGAGAATCGATGCTCACCTTCATAACCGAGCTGAACGAGTGTGACCCCAATCTGAGATTCACACACACAGACAGTAAAGATCATATCACCTTCCTAGATGTCGAAATATATGCGGAGAATGTGAAACTAGAAACAATGACCTCTCACAAAGAAACGGATAAAAATACACTGTTAAAATTTTACAGCTTCCACCCCAGAGCTCTCAGAGAGAACCTCCCTTACCGCCAATTTCTCTAAGAATGAACTGCTCCAAGAAAACGGATTTCATCAAACACTAGGAAGACCTAAAAACTAAACTGAGAGATCGGAGTTATCCAAGAAAAATTATCAAGAAAATTACAAAAGAGCAAACAATCAAAACAGAGGAGGCCTCTTAGAACCATCAAACAAAAACAATAACACCATCCCATTACCATGTGTAACAACTTACAACACGGTCTCCAATGAAGTAAAAAAAATCATCAATAAAAACTGCTGCATAAAACAAACTGGAAACCTCAAATGGGACAAGCCCTTGTTTTCCTTCAAAAAAGCAATCAATTTAAAAGACAAACTGGTGAAGACCAGACCATGTACCAAGAGGAATGAAGGACGGACTACAGTACGTAATATGTGGGGTCTCCTGGAGATCACAGGCCACTATGCCTGTGGCAACTGTAGTGTCTGCCATTTAACAAAAAACACAAAGACTTTGGAACTGGAACCCAGAAAAACATGGACGTTGCGAAAACACATGAATTGGAACACTGTGATTGTAGTCTATCTAATTGTTTGCAGTTGTGGCCCTAAATATGTGGGCATGACAACAAGGAAAATAAAAACCCGGATATGCGAACACCGGAGTAATATAAGATGCAAAAGAAACACCACAAAACTAACAGACCACTTTATCAACTCAGGCCACACCGCTAATGATTTATCATGGTGTATCATTGAACAGTTACAAAATACTGTAGACAACATAGAAGGACGCCTCTTTGAAAAGGAACAACTTGGATTTATCGCCGGTCCACCAACAAAACTGGGCTAAATGATAATATCCTGTGGAACACGGTACTATGAGCTGGCCCTGAACCTTTTGAGTCTCCTTCGTCCAGAACTTTACACTTTGAGAAATCCTTCTGTGACCGCTGCTCTACAAATACAGGGTCATTAACGACAAATAATCATGACACCAATGTATGTAATTCTTCCGCATACAGGTATAATAATGTAATGAGACCCACCATAGAGAATACAAAATAAAAGTGCAGGCTAAAAAAAGACCCACCATAGATACATGTCCGCATGGCAAATAAAATAACACCATACAGTTTATTTCCTTTGTTCTCTTTTCCACTCACCAATATATGCGAAAAATTAAACACAGGACTGAGCAATATACAGGTAAACGTACAGGCACCCTGCTATCTCTACACTCAGGGTGGATAAACATCATAATATAACTTTGAATGGGACAGCTGCAGCGTAAGTAACCTTATGGACACCATATAGAGAACTGCCACTGTTCTCTGGGGGATTTCTTACCTACAAGAATATAAACTAGGCTTTCCCTTTTCCACTCACCAATATGTGCCAAAAATTAAACACAAGACAGAGCAATATACCATTATACGTACAGGCACCCTGCTATTTCTACACATAGTGGCTCATTAGGATGGCGGACGGACTGGAGTCCGTCCGCCATCCTGGTGTAAACCAGGACCGTCCGCCATACATGCGGCGGTCCTGCACCACAAATCAGGATGCGTCCGCCACCATGGCGGACGCATTCTGCAGTTTAACATTGCGGCGAGTGCTGCTGAAAGCAGCACCCGCCGTGATGCGTAAATGCCGGGTTATGCATTCCACAGCACTACGTGGCAGGCACCACACGGTGCCTGCCACTTGGTGCTGTGAAATGTAGCGGGTACCATGGGTACCCCCCCCAGTGCACCCTCACCTCCCCCCTACACATGGGGGGCCCGCAATGGGCCCCCATAACCAATCCCCATCAGCCTTTCCATGGCGGTTCCACCCCCATGGAAAGGCTGTCTCCAGCCATCATCATAATTTGGCGGACGGTGCCTGCTAGGCACCGCCGCCATTTTACCGGTGAAGACCGCTCCGCTAGGCAATCCTAAGGATTGACTGTGGCGGTTCCGTGGAGGACGGTCTTTGCAACCGCCACAGTCGCGGTGAGATTCCCCCCGCCATCCTAATTTGGCGGGGGAAACTCGCGGTCGGCGTACGGAAGGACCGCCACCGCATGGCTGGCGGTGGCGGTCCTTCCGCCATCGTAATCGACCCCATAGTGTTGATAAACGTTATAATATAACGTTGGATGAGAAAGATGACACGTAAGTAACCTTGACAAACGGGCAAGCTTTGCCTGACCTACACTCGCGGAGCATGCGTCACACGTTCTCAAAAATAATCCCCGCCCCGCGCACTACGTGCACATAGGCACGTATTGAACCAGGCAACCGGCAAGGCCCGACTGCTTTTAAATGCGCCCCCGAGAAACACCGACAAGACGCGGGACGACCGAGGCAGATCAGGTATCACGGAGGGTGAGATACCTTGATGAAGTAAGTGAGCATGCTAATGGGGGGAGCCTGTTGAACCCGGAAAGACATATGGGAATCTAAGGAGATATACATTCTTTCTTGCAGAGTGTGACTACAGGGTCCACCCCCTTGGCCGATCCCAGGTGGCAACTAGCTACTGTTGCTGAAGTCAGTATCCATTCTTATCATTTTTTAATGTTAACATAAGGGACATATGAATTTTTAATAAATGCACGTCTCTTTTAACGTAAGGGACGTATGAATTTGTAGCTCACCCACAATACACACACAGTGTCAGCATCGCCAACATAACGGTGAATAAGCGTAGTCGACCGAACTTTAGAGGTATACGTAGGACAAATGCATAGATGGCATCGAACTCTCAGTACCACTATGTTGGTCCACATGCAAGAAAAGAGAATGAATGAAATTTTGGAGCAGAAATCACAAAAAACTAAAAATCGAAAACGCAGGGCACAATCGGAGAATTATAAGCACCAATCACTCTACACTTCCATGCATGTATGTCTGTATGTCTTGTATTAAAAACGAGGCCAGTTCGTATTTTTTTAGATTGCTACATGACCCAAATGAATTCTAAGATATATTCTCATAGGAGCCATCTCAGTGCATGCCTACAAGGATAAACAAATACAAATAGAATTTTATGTTTATATGCCTGTTAGTCTTGTATGCCTCAGAAGAGTTGGAAGGGTTGGAAATGAAATAACAATGCGGGTAGACAGCAGGCGAGAAACAATGATTCCTATACATGTACGAACCTGAAATGTGGCACAATAACAACAAAAAACATAATTACATAAATAATGGATTGGCACACCGCCGAATCTAGGACCAGGGAGGTTCTGTCTCCCCTCCTGAGTCTGATATTTAATTTACCACTGCTTATAGTCAGTCAGTCAAGAAACTTTATTCGGTCGATTTGACCATCAAAGTGTAATGGGTACAGGATAGTAAATTCACCAACACTTACAATGAATACGGATGTTACTATATACAACATTAGCTGACAATAAATGCATCTTCATTAGAAGGTTAAAAATAGATAAAACATTGTGAGTTTAAAAAGAGAAAAGAGAAATTGGAACTTGTCGACTAAAAACATACATTAGCAATAAACAATTATTAAAAACATGCAACTAATGTCTAATAGGCGCAGTTTCCTTGGTTCATCTGAGTAGCTCCTTTAGTTGAGTCGACTAAGCTTACAAATATCATAATAAAACGAAGCTTCATATTGATAAAGTTAAGCGCAAAGATGAGCTCCAAACAGTGTTCTCAGACATAAAACATCAAAGAGGAAGATGGAAAAGAAAAGTGCTAGTGCTTATAACACAGGAATACCACTGTACATACTTGATATTTAGCTAGTACAAATGCAGCTTACAGTGTTTTACCCTATTAAAGGGGAAACAAATGCGCAAATAAATAGGGCATATATACATAATAGAAAAGTCCGCTTCGTTTCCATAGCATCTCAAGCCCGTAGTACAAATCGTGAACATTTACTTTCAAGAGCAGATCCAAGATAACAGAACTACAGATACTAGTGCTAATGGTGTAACATGCTCTAACTATATCTGTAAACTAAAAGGGCCGGGTGAAGTTAGAGAGCTACAGTAGGTAGTTTAGGCATTCTTCAGTCTAAGGGGCCGATTCCGATTCGTGTCGGTAATTTCTCCGACCGAGCCGTCCTCGGAGAGATTTCCGACCGAATCGGACCCGTGCAGTCCGACCGAACGAGTCCGATGCATTCGTATGCCACCGGACACGAGTCGGTCGGACTCCCATTGTACTCAATGGGAGCCGGTCGTACAACGCGTACGCGGGCTCCCATTGCCTCAATGGGTGCGAGGCGGACAAGAGCGCCCCCTACAGCGAGTACGCCGCGAGCGCTTGCGGCGTACACGCACAGGTAGGGGGACCCTTGGGTCCCCCTGTGCGCGCCCTCGCACGGGTACGCGTACAGGGGGTCCGACACGGACCCCAAAGTACAGCTCCGACAGCGAGTTCGAGTCGGACGGCGCGAGTCGGTCGGAGCGGTCGAGGTGCGCATCGTACTTACCCGGCCAGAAAACGTCTCCATTGCGCGGTGCGAATCGGGTCCGAGCGAGTCGGTCGGAGCGGTACGATCCGGGTACGAGTCGGTCGGAGCGGTCGGGTCGCCCGGACGAGTCGGTCGGCGAATACGCATCGTACTCGCTCGCCCGGACGCACGTACGACTCGGTCGGAAAATAGGGCTCCGGATCGGATCCGGTAAAACCGAATCCGATTCGGAGCACTACCGGCCGAGATCGGAATCGGCCCCTAAGTCTTCTTATAAGCCACATTTTCCCCAGAAATTTGGCCACTGCACAAACTAACAGTGGCCTAGAGTCTGTTTTTAGAATATGCAGCGCCTCTTGATGGCATTGGGTACCCATCAGCCTACAGACGGGGGCTAACCACTTGAGCCTCGGGATTTGTACAGTGGGCATGCAAAAAAAACGTGGTTAATCGTCTCATGAGCCCCTAAACAGTGGGGACAGCAGCGTAGTGCGTCGACAGATCCCCGCTGCCAGTCAGCTGTAAATGAATTCAGTGGGAGAGTACCAAATCTGAACTGTATGTATAGCTTTCTATCATTTGGGATGGTGATTACCTCCATATACTGCTCATACATACTAAATAGCTTAAATTCGAGAAATTCTGTTGTAAGGCGGCCACCTGCTAGTGATACATTTCTCTGGTCTACCCACTTCCAATAACAGGTCTTGATACAGTCCCTACTAGGTAGCAAACTAATATCAGACTCAGCCCACAGATTCCCCACACCAACCGCAGAGAGGGATTTTTGAATGTTACTAAACCACCCAATTTTTTTCGAACGGTCTAGGCTACAAACTTCTTCAAGGGCAGCCACATAGTGGATAAGCTCAGGTGCTTTTTTCAGACGTAACCAAAAAAGAATGGGGCGTAATCTGACTTTGTCCACTATTGTGGATCTATCCATGTCGTATCTTAGAGGGAGCAGTGGAGTACTCTGCGGGAGGGAGCAAAGGGACCTCAGGAATTTATTTTCAGTGCGGAGAAGACCCTCAAGGTTATCAGACCCCCACAGTTCAGCTCCGTAAAGAGCAGAGCTTACCACTTTCTGATCATAGATTTGGAGTAATGCTGCTATCGGCCTAGTTTGCGAAGCCCTGTGTTCCTTCAGTAATGCCCCTGTAGTTTTCCTCTGCTGGAGGGACCGTTTCAAGATGTGATGTTTCCAGGACATTTTCTCCTCAAGCGTTACGCCCAAGTAATCGAAAGTGTCCACTCTCTCTAGGGGCGTCCCATCCAGCAATAGTTTGCCCTAGAATGATTTATATGGATTTAACTGCATGAGCTTGGTTTTTGAGCAGTTAATCTCTAATCCTCTAGATTTACAGACGGACATAAAGTGATCAAGCAGCAATTGAAGCCCGCTGGGGGTTTCTGAGACCAAGAGGGTATCATCCGCATACAGTAAGGTTGTAATTTTCACTCCTCCAATTTGGGGGCGTCCGCGTGAACCTCAGCTAGGTACTTCACCACTCCGTTTATGAACAGTGAAAAAAGAGTGGGCGCCAGGACGCAGCCCTGCCGTACCCCTCTAGCAACTTTAATTGGATCTGACAACTGCCCTTGGTCTCCCCACCTCACCCGTGCGTAGTTTCCCTCGTGTAGCCTTATAAGAAGAGTCAAAATGTCATGTGGGAGCCCCTGATCATGTAAAACCTGCCATAGTTTAGGCCTGCCTCAGAAGAGTTGGAAGGGTTGGAAATGAAATAACAATGCGGGTAGACAGCAGGCGAGAAACAATGATTCCTATACATGTACGAACCTGAAATTTGGCACAATAACAACAAAAACATAATTACATAAATAATGGATTGGCACACCGCCGAATCTAGGACCAGGGAGGTTCTGTCTCCCCTCCTGAGTCCGAGATTTAATTTGCCACTGCCTATATGTTTGTATGTCAACAAGGTAATTGTACCTACACTTTCCTTTACAGAAATAAAAGCGACACAGTGAAGTTCCGGTGGGTTGTAAGTACAATCCAAACAATAGCTGCATGTCTTAGTGTGCATGCCAGCTTCAATTGGTCCTGACGAAAGCCATTTGACCCTGTTGGGCACATGAGAATATAGCTGAAACATGTAGACCTCTCACAGGATAAGAAGGATCAAATTTACACATATCCATCACTCTTTTAATATTGCCCAATACTCTCACCAATAAAACTTAGGTCAAAAAGACTGAGAGTAATTGAGCCAATTTTAAAAAGCACCGCACTTGAGCACTATCCACTCACTATCACCACCTCACCCTCAAAAACAACCAGATCCGCAGTAATCAGGCGTCGCAGCACACCCTGGAAACATTCGGTGACCATGGTGGGAACCCTATGATGAAGCATGTCACCTACTAGGTAGGTGAGTGAGGGTTATTTTACAAAACCTTAGGGTTTTTTAGGCAGTACAGACACCTGGTACGTCCACCCAAAATTAGGGGAGAGGTGTATGTATAATAGCTAAAAAGACCCGTTCTTTTTGATTTTCATATTATTATTTGGGAAGAGGAACGGGCCCGTCTCCTGACTTTTCACTCTCGTATTGTTTTGAGAATTCCATAGTTCCCCCATTTTCAACAATTCAGACTGCTTTATAGCATGTTTCAGCCATGGGGTACAGACTTGTCTATCACAGGAAATTAGATCTACTAAAGATTCCCTGTGGGGAGCTAGCTCCGGGGCTGACCAAAGCTGCACCCAATATGTCAATGTCTTTAGGTAGGTCACCATATGTCTGCTGTTTAAAGCTAAGTCCAGTCTTAAGGGGATGAGGGGAGTACTCAGAGGTAAGTTAAAAATAACCCTAATAAATGTATTTTCTGCTAATGTAAGGATGGTTGCGTCAGCATAGCCTCATTTGGCTGCCGCCATCGCTGTGGCTCTGTATACTTTTAGTGCTTTTATCTGCACTGCCACCACAGTTGGTTTTATAACAACTTGGTCAGGGGCCCTAGACTAAATTGGTGAATCAAATATTTGTAACATCTGGTCTAGTTTCATCTTTTCAAAGGTAAGTCTCGTATCACTGCCACCTGCAATGATTTTTAGGGCACTCTGGTTTAAGTGGCTCAACATATCAGATAGGTGGTCAACAGTTGAAGATTGAATAATTGGGGGAACTGATCTGACATACATATTAACAATAGCAATATGTCTAGCCCCATGAGGAGTAGTTATTTTTATTTCTAATCCCAGCAAGTCCCAGCTGTATAATGGCATTACTTTGACTACTGGAAAAAAATCCATCCTTAGCCAAATCAATAGCCCACCTGATTGCTCTTCCCGATGGAGTTGGTACTGCGTTGACACAGAATGAGATGAAACCACTTATGAATACCAGGGCCACCACCAAGTCTCCTGAAAAAGAATGAAATTATATCGGTCAATAAACTCACCCCATTCAGGGTCCGGGAGATTAGCTCTAACTCCAGCCAGGTTCCAGGATAGTAGTCTAAAGGAAGTGTCTACAGTCTGCCCCTTCTCTACACTATATGGAGTTAAGGGGCGGTCCTGGCCCACTAGTTCAAGTGAGTTATTTTCAGCAGTCATAGGGTTACGATAGATTCCCCCTCAATCTTTTCTGACAGCTAGTTCTTGAGGGGTTGCTGACCCGGGGGTGTGTTAAGTTCTCTACCAGGCGGTATGATATTAACTGTTGTGCAACTCGTATTCCCCTGCAGTCAGTCGGTCTCGGAGAGATTGAAGTACTCATCTTGGTTGAGCTGGCGTTGGTGAAGGCAAGAGATTTGTGGGCCATGGATGCTGTATTATCTGTTGGAAGATTTGGGATGTTGAGCTTGAGTCTTATTTTCAACTTTAAATCGAGCCTAATCCTCAGCTGCAGTGTGATTAAGCCTTCTTCCAAATTATGATTCTTTAGTTTCAGCCCTATATCGTCAATTTGAGTGTCACTATTACTAAAGCCTGTTGTGTACAGAATATCCTCCCTGATTATGGATCTACAACCTCATGTATATCTCAGCCAGTGGATCACTTTATTAACCCATGAATCATTGAATTCCCTGGTCCTAGCAGGATTTTGGGGACATTTGTCATGTAAATGTCATGCGGCTTGTTCGTGGCTTCATTAGATCTGATGTTATTAGAGTTCCTGTGGATGCTATGGGGATATAGGTCCCTTTGTCTTGGTGCTGTATGTTTATCTGATAGCCAATTCAACTTAGGTATGTACCTCCCTTCTATCAGTTCCACTCCAGCACTATTTTTACAGGAAGTTAGTTCTGCTCTGAGGTAATCACCCTTAGCTGCCTCATCTATTTTGCCCACGCATGAAATAGACATTTTATTGCTGTATTGTTTACTGTCTTTTGGGATTGGTTTGCTCTTATCATCTAAAGTGTTGGTAATATTTACTACCATGGCCGATAAGCTATCTAACTTCTCGTTTAGCACTTTGGCCAGCCTGCCCATGCACTCACGCAAACTAGCAATGTCTCCCCTTAGTGAATTTAGGGGGATATTCTCAAGAACGTGCGATAATCATCGGCAAAATAGCTTAACGCAATTTTTCATATTGCCGTCTATCGCGGGAAAATAACTCGGTGTTAACGTCGTATTCCCAACACGGCGGTAACATGTGATAGTTTCCCGATAACGCGTCAAATGTCCGCGATAAAATCACCGGGACTGCGATAAAAATATAAAGCCGAACGTAAAAAAAGTGGCGATGGGCCCAACCGTGATAAAAAAATCAGCGATAAGCTGCGCCAGGCCTGCAATTCACACGTCAGGTGGGAAAAATCACTATAAAAGCAGAAAAAAAAAACCACAAACAAAACCAAAACAACTGCGAAGCACAATGGAGGTAGCCGGAGCAAGTACAGAGGACAACCAGAACCCCACAAGCCCCACGGAGGTCCAGCCTGGGACCTCGGGGTCAGGGAAGGGCAAGGAGAAGAAGAAGAGGAAGACGCGGTTCAGTCCGCAGGAAAACAGGATCCTGATAACGGAGGTGGTAGAACACCATCAACATCTGTTCGTCACCTCCACTGTGTCATTGGCAACAAAAAATGGAATATGGCAGTCCATCCTGGACAAGGTGACTGCAGTCGGAGTGCTGAGGAGGACAATGGAAGAGCTCAAGAGGCGCTGGAATGATGTGAAGCGCAAAACCAAGCAGAAACTCGGCAACAACCAGAAGGCAGCAATGCAGACTGGAGGTGGGAGTCCAGCGCCACAGGAGGAGCTGGATGAGATGGAGGAAATGGTGTCCACAGTCATCAGTGGGGAGACGGTGGCAGGAGTTGGGGGACCGGACACTGCTCAACATGACCTGACACAACAGCAACAGGGTGAGTAACGACCAGGGACTGGGGGACGGGGGAGATGTGCACAATGGCACACATGCACAATTAAGTATAGCACAGTGCACACCCACAATGACTCTGGATCATGTCCCTGATCCCCTTGGCACACTGCAGCACACATAGAAACAGCAAGTAGGCCCCCGTCGACTATGTGCCCAGAGGGGACCCTTCCCACACATCACCAATCTCACAACCAACCCATGCACATGTGCCAAACCCAGCAAAGCGGCATGTCTGTGAGCCACACTGACAATGCAAGTGACACTGCATGACGAATAGCATGGCTGCAGTCAATACATCATGACATGTTGCACGCCACGACACTGAGGTGGCTGAGTGTGGACCACATCCGTAAAGGAGCAGGTCACACTCTGACACATCCACGTGCACAAACAAACCCTGACATCAACAACACATCTGCGGACAAACCATGCCCCAGAGTCCCAACTCCCACCAAGAGCCCAATTTACCCAAGTATGCAACATCTCAGCACTGTATAAGCACAGAAGTCAAAGGCACACTGCCTGAAAGGGATAAGGGGCAGCAAAATCAGAGCTGCAGGGGCGACTCTCCCAAAATGCAGCACCCACACATACCATTCAGAGCACATCAACATTGACAACAATGTGGTATAAACTGCAACACGTTCACAACAGAACAGAGGACACAACTGGTGCTGCTTGTGTGTAGAAACTGGCCAATCACATTTGGCATAGCAGGGAAATGTGAGATGATAATGTACAAGTACAAACACACATCCGTGATGTTGTCGAAATGTCCACTGTCCCGCATCAAATAGGCAGCTCCTCCCAAACAGTCACAATGTACATTGTCATGCAGTCTGTATGTAAACTTGTACAATGCGTCAACATACATGTGAACACAATGTTAAACTGCATCTCCCCTTCACATTGCAGAGGGAGAATCAACACCTCCTGCAGAGCAGACCGAACAGCTCTTCACTGATGACGAAGAGGACCTCCACACCTTCGACACCGATGCCCTCCAAGAGCTCATGGACAGCTTTGGAACCTCACCTCCAGGAGCAGGGCAGCCCAGCTGCATCGAGGAGACCTCACCCCTGCACAGACCACACAGCAGGAAGCACCCACCACCACGGCTGACTCCCAGGACCCCCACGAACAACACATGGCCTTCCAACGCCGTGTGTTAGGGTGCCAGGAGAAGATGGCTGATCAGGTGTGGGTGGGGTTCGACCTCATGACAGCCAAACTAGATGCCATACGTGGGTGTCTAAGTCCCATCAGGGACCACTTACAGTCCCTAACGGACACCCACAGTCCGCTACATGCTCTCCAACGATCCATGGCTGACATCGCTGGAGTCCTGACTCTGAGACAAGGACAACTGTCTAGTCAGAGTGGCTCCAGCGATGTCAGCCGGGAGTTGGGACACATGCTGAGGATCATGGAGAACAGGGAGTAGATGCAGGTGGAAAGAATGGCTGCCACAGCTGCACACCAGCGAGATGTAGCTGGGATCTTCCATGCCCTGCAGATCCTTATCATGGCTTTGCTGCCACAAGGCCTGGCGCCGATGAATGCTTCTGCTGCTTCTACATCCACATCCCCACCCCCTGATGTGTCAGTGCCTCACAGTGCGGCAGACAATCCACCTCCGGCCCCTGATGTGTCACTGCCACACAGTGCGGCAGACATTCCACCTCCTGCCCCTGATGTGTCAGTGCCACACAGTGCTGCTGACAAAACACCACCACCCACATGTGAGGCACATGAAACATCAGAGGACGAAGATGCGGATGATTCTGCCTTAGTGGTAAGAAGGAAGCGGTAGCATTCATATCCGCCATATGGCCTGTTTCTGCTTGGTTCTGCCCTCTGCATCATCACCTTCCACTGTCCCCCGATACACTCTGCGACACTCACCTTGGACCTCGACATGGACTGCCATATTCTGTTTGGTTACCAATGACACAGCAATCAGACTGCGGACTGAACTCTTCCTCTTCCGATGAACTTGTCATTCCCTAAAGGACTCTGGCTGGCCCTCCACGGGGCAACAATGTAAAGTCGGGTTTGCATGGCCCTGTACTGCTCCAGCTTCAACACTCCACTGAATGTGAATAAAATATTCAGATTCACACAGATGTGTCATGTCTATGATCGTTCAAGTATGAAAGTATGGATGAATGTAGGGTCAGTGATTCCCCCTTACGTCCATGTTGCTCATGTTGTGGGACTTGAGTCACAGGGTGCAACATTGCCGATTGCGGTTCGGGTGGTGCCGACACTACAACAGAGACACACGCATTAGTTACTTTCTTGTCCAGCCCAGAACTGAACGACGCACAGAGCCCCGGGCTCATTGTTCACACCCCTACGCTGGACTGGCATACGCCAGCCCAGCCCACTCCGCTTACGCTTACAGGGGGGGACGACAAAGCTACATGTCCCAGGTCTTCCCTGTAGTGATCTGCTGATCACTGGTCTAGATGTCAGCATGCCACAGCCACTCCCTGAGGGCTGGTTTACACCCACACCCCACCCATCCAGCACAGGCGTCACAGGACATGTGACCCTGCCAATAAAAGGGGCCTACCACATCACATTCCCCACTGCCGGAGGTGACATGATGGTGTCCGCACCACGAGACTCAATCATAAAGGGTCCATGACTTGTGGCGCACTGGGTTAGTGGCACCCGCACTGCGGCCGGCACGGGCCTACCGCCACGGGACGATGACTTGTGGCGCACTGGGTTAGTGGCACCCGATGCACTGCAGCCGGCACGGGCCTACCGCCATGGGACGATGACTTGCGGTGCACAGAGTTGGTGGCACCTGATGCACTGCGGCCGGCACGGGCCTACCGCCACGGGACGGTGACTTGCGGTGCACTGAGGTAGGGGCACCTGAAGAGCTGAGCGAGTGTGCAGCCTGCGATGATGCGTAGACCTCGATACGCCGTCCTGCCAATCAAGATTCGATTTGTATTGAGGGCCCTGCTGGAGCGCAGTGTACGCCGAAGGCAGCAGTCAGCACACACTTGACTCCGCGGTGCGGTGCCGCAGGGTGCGCTGGGGGCCTGTGGTGCGGAATCCAGCGATCGGCTGAGGAGGTTGCACCGGCACGTGGTGGGCCCTCTTGGAGACACACCGGTGGTGGCAGGTGAGCATTGAGGCCTGTGTGCGCAGGGGCGGCCAGTCATCGCTGGGCGGCAGACCGGTCTGGGGACCAGGGCTGGGGTGCAGCAGGCGCACAGGATCGCGCAGGCACCACCGGTCACGGCGGCGGCCTCGTGGCTGGGTGGGGGGCGCCGCCCTGGCAGACACGACCCTGCATGCGATGACGAGATGTGCGCGGGTTGGCTTGGAACGTAGCCACCTCAACTCCAGTGTAAATCTGGCCGTTGAAGGTGGTCGGCCACGTGTGTGTAGGCCTATGGACAGGATATGGCGGACACAGAGACACACGCAGTAGTTACTTTGGTGGCTATCCCGGAACTGAACCATGCCCAGAGCCCCGGGCTATTTATTCACGACATATGCCGGCCAAGGCCACTCCGCTCACGCTTACAGGGGGGGACGACAAAGCTACATGTCCAAGGTCTTCCACACTGCCTGAGGTAACCTGTTTGCGGCCACTGTCCACAACACTACAAACAACAGCAGTATATGTCCACATGGACATGTCTGTGCTCTGCATACTGAAGTCTGTCCAGCACATCACCGCCACACTTGGCATTGTGTACATTCTTATTGATGGGTCACTTGCCTCCTTCGCACATACTTGGTTCCCACCTCTCCCCACATTCTGCAATTGCGTGGCAGAGGTGCCATGCCAAGGATGGTTTGTCTACATGGCTGGCCACGGTTACCACAGTTACTTGTGTTGTCGTGTCTGGTAGTTGGGCATGTTGATTGGCATGTTGTATGTGATTTTGTAACATGTGCAGTCCCACAGTTGTGAGTTGTATGATTGTGGAGTTGAGGTGTGTGGTGTGTTCAGTTGGTACTTACCGACGGGCAGTGGATTTCCATAGGTGCCATCCTCAAAGCGCTGGTTGGTGATGGACTTGCGGAAGATGTAGGAATCATGCACACTGCCTGGGAAGTTTGCGACGACATTCGTGAACAGGCCCCGGTGGTCCACTTTTGCCTGCACATTGATGGAATGCGTGTGGTTTCTGTTGCGGTTATTGTGTGCAGTGTCGGCAGGGGGCACAAGTAGTACATGTGTGCAGTCAATTGCCCCCAACACGTGCGGGAAGCCAGCTATGGCGTAGTTCCCTTGCTTGGTCTCCAGCTGTTCCTGCGCAGTGTGGGGGAAGTGAAGGTGCAGGGGTATCAAGCTGATACAAACCGTGATGCTTACAGGTATGATAAATCCTGCATAAAAAGACTGTTACAGAAGTTCGTGTGGTCGTAACCTTCCTTTTCTTTCCTAAGAAGGTTACGCCCACATGAACTTCTGTCACGGTCTTTCTATGCAGGATTTATCATACCTGTTAGCATTCCGGTTTGTCCAAGTGCAATACACTGTACCAGATTACGTTTGTGACTATACGGACGCTTGACCATTGTCACCATTTATCCAACAGGTTTCTGAATACTGACTTTCGGAATATGGAATTGTATTGGGGAGTTCCCGCAGCATATGCAGTTAATTGAATCCACACGTTGCCCTGATGAAGTTCCCCATTGGGAATGGAACGCGTTGGCTGAGCTTTTCGTATTGTTGATTTATATATTTGTAATAAAGAACTGTTTTTACACTACTGTTGACTACTGGACTTCATGACCTGGCGCACCCCCATTTCAGTAACTACAATCTTGGATCTGGAGCACAGAGGCGTCAGGCAACGGCTGGCATTGGGGTTGGTTGCGCAGGAACACTACGAATTGGGACTAGCGTGTGGTGCGGATACAGGGGCCCGCCGTTGCTTTTGTGGACATGCATCCAAGACATGTGTGAGGAAGTTTGATGAGGCTGGCTGTGAGACTCCTCCGACTCTGGCAGTTGTTGGTTGGAAGGTACCAGAGGCTAACAGGTGCAGCACAGCCAGCAGCTTTGTCTGCGGAGGGATGTTGGTTGTCCGCTGTGTTGGTGCCGTCAGCCTGTGGGCAATGTGGGTCAGGATGCGGAGGATGGTTGTCCTTTTGAGCCTGTAGTGGGCAATGGCGTCCTCTGGCGTTGAGTGTCTGAGGCTGGTGCGTTTTAGGAACGTCCGCTGTCTTCTTCTGCGCTGCCTAGGTGGTAGTCCAGGGGGTGGTGGCGGTGGGTGTTGTGGCCCTCTTGGGTCTCCGAGCTGCATGATCATTGGCTCCATTGCATCTGTTGGTCTTCAGATGTGGCTCTGGGCTGGGCTCCCTTTCATACTGCAGGTTGTCGTCCTGCTTAACACCAGTAAAAGGCAGGTGTTAAATCCCTGCTGCTAACGCGCCTTATCGCCTGTTTTTGGATCGCTTCGCCGATCTAGCTGGTCGTTGAGAATATCGCGAAGTGGTATTTTTGTGTGTTTTTGCACGGGAACGCCTACTCTGCATATCATTAGCGTTAGTTGTCGCTCTCATCCGTGGCGATGTTTTTTGCGGCAGCTATCGCTGGAAAACTGGTGATATCGGCAGTTTGCACCAGCTTGAGAATGGGGAGATAAATCTATCGCCACTTTTGCGGCGCTAAAGTGCCGATAAATCGGCGATAAGTCCTTGAGAATATGCCCCTTAGTTGTGTGGATGTTTCCTCTCCTTCCTCGCTTACGGTGTCCTTCAGAGGCTCAGTCACTGTTTGTTTAGACAATATATTATTTTATAAGGGTTCTTGACTGCATGCTGATTCGAACACTCAATGTTAGCTATGGGTGTGGTAGATTTATGCATTAGCTCAAGAGAGGGACCTGCAAAGGGGCTAGAAGGGTGCTCTCTCAATGATTCTCCAAGGGGGGAAAACTAGTACATTTACCCTTTTCACTAGCTCCCAAGGTACAACTAGAGTGTGATTTACCAAAGTACGAGCTAATTCCTTTCTGTGTGTTCTCCTCCCAACTTCCCTGGTTGAGCTCCTGTTTTTTTCATGGCAAGTAGACCCTCCAGTTCTTCTATCAGGTCATCAATTTCACTCAAGGTGCAACTCTCTGCGGAGTGCCTGAGTACTTTACTCCCGCCTTCTGTCTCTGATGGTTTAACTACTCAGCTAACACTAATTAGAGCTGTTACAAGAGACCTATCACCAATAAGTCTCTCAGCAATTCACTGCGAGTTACCATTGATGTTTGTGTTACACAATAATAGACAATCCAACACTTAGTCACATCTGCAAGGCTATAATGTCTTATTGAGGAGCAGCAGTCGTTGGGTAGGCTTAACAGTGCAGCACACACTACTTCTTAAAGGCCTGGTATCCTAGATACCAGGGGCGCCCGGCACGGCTCGGGGGTGGGCGTGCGGGGGGGAGTGGGGAGAGGGATGGAGGGGGACAGTGCGGCTGCGGCCTGCATAAAAAAAAAGAATAAATAAAACTTACCTCGCCGCCGCTGGGTCCCGTGTCTTCTTTACTGCTCGCCTGTGTCCGACTCCAGGTCGGAACAGGAAGCAGGCAGCCAGGCTCCCACCCCTTAGCCAATCACAGTGCTCCAATGGAGCGCTGTGATTGATCTGAGTGCCGTGACACGGCGCTCAGCCAGGGGCTGTAAGGGTGGGCATGTTCTCCATGCAGGCTGCAATGCAGCCAGCATGGAGAACAGGGGAGTGCGCATGACTGGTTTGGACGGCCCGAGAGGGCCGACCAAACAGTCATAGCGCACTCAGGAGTGGGCAAACCACTCCTCCCCTGCCCTGCTGCTCCGTAAGCAGAGCAGCCCCGCTCACCTGCCTGCCGGCAAAAAAAAAAACATAAAATGGTAATAACTAAAAGCTATTACCATTTTCTGTTTTTGCTTCTCGCACTGCGAGAAAGCAGTGGGGCGATGCTCCTCCGCCATAGCGGAGGAGCCGCCCCTGCCAGATGCAAAGACTACCCGTTAGACCATTGATGGAACTCCCTCAAACCCCTGCTATTACAAATATTAGCACAAAATCTTCGGGGGAAAAAGAATAACCCTCTTCGTTCCAAGTAACAGGCTACCAAAGATACACAGAGTCAAACACAGCTATAGACTAAGAACACATTTGTATCTGTGAAACAGAAAATAGTCGCCTTTTTCTTTAATGAACAACAGCTACCAGTTCCAGAAGGTCTTACTCGGTACACTTGTAAAGATAGATGGACAGGGTGAAGGGAAATAGCCCTTATTTATTTATTTATTTTTATTTATAAAGTTTTATATAGCGCTGGCTAGACCCGGAGGTATCAGAGCGCTTTAAATAAGGATCAGTGCGTTACAGGTTACATAGTTACAGGATCAGCGAGTTACAGGTTACATAGTTACATCAATTAGATCAACGAATAACGGAGGGGGAGGGGGAGGGGGAAGAAAAACAGCGGGGGACAAGGAAAACAATGTCAGATGTCCGGCTGGGTAGGTGATGGCCAAGGGGGTGAACCAGAGCCAGACTCCTCTATAGCTGCAAAGAACAGCTCCACCGGGCATCAGCCAAGGTTGCTCGGGCTCCGCAGTAGGTACAAAACAGTTTTGGAATCAGACCAGTGGGCATCGTCATACCTCCATCAAAAAGCACCGGTCCCGGTATTCCTGGGGAGTGCCGTCCGCCTCGTCTTTCAGCTTACCCCCAGGACACAAGTGGTGGGTGGAGAGGAGGAAGGGACAGTTCCAAGGTCTGGGATCCCTGAAACCAGAGCCCATTCTCTGTGTCTGAAGCTAATCCGGAAACTTGCAAACCCTGGCCTCACTGGAGAGACACTGGCGATCGCCATCTTGAGGAGTGAAATAACTGGCGGATCGTCGCAACTTCAGGAACAGCCCTTTGGTGCGGTTGGCGATCAGGACAGGAGAGGAAGCCCGCGTATCATCGGTGTTCGGGGATGTTCGGGGGTCAAAACAAACATGAAGGGAGGCCCTCTGGGGGGGTCTGATTCATCACCAGCTCATTGTGGTGCTTCGAGGTAGAATCGGGTTAGTTGTAGGGGAGGACAGATGGGCGGGGGAGAGAGGTCACTCACACTGGTCTCCCTGTAGGGCCACGGCGTTCACCATCTTGCAGAGTGAAAGCTGTCGGCAAGTCGACATTTTGAGATTGGCGGATCGTCACCATCTTAAAGGGCGGCCTTCGGTGGTATAGACGATCAAGACAGATGGGTAGTCCGAGTACCATCGGTGACGGGGGTTGTTCGGCGGCGTGACGCCGTTCAGGTCCCGGCCGGCATGATCCAGCAATTGTGCGTGTAGCGCGGCAGCAGGGCGCAGATAAAGGTCGCGATGTCTGGGGCTGTGTGACGGCCAGGCGCAGATCACATCACGGTGCTCCGTCAAGCACCGCGAAAAGTGAGGCAGCCAAACCACCAGGAAAGGACGTGGCAGCGGTCGGAGTGGTGGGAGGGCCCAAGTCCAGCAAGGCCATGTGTTGCTCGGCGGCAGGTCGTAGATCGGTTCACGGAGCTCCGTCGTTCAATCAACCGGGCATCCGACCGAGGCCAAACACTTCGGGGTCTCACAGGGCCAGCGATGCTGCAGAGAAGGCGACAAGAGGAGGCACGCCCAGCCTAGGGTTCCCATCCCAAGTTATATACATGGAGATGGGTCATTGCTAAAAGTAAACAGGAAAGAGCGACCACATGCAGTTGTTGAATTGAAATGTCATATCTGTCCATGAAGAGGTCAAGAAGATAAACAGCAAGATGGCGTGCAGCAGGACATAGCTTGAATCGATTGCTCACAATGGCAATCAGATCTGCAAAATACCGTCTTAAATTCAACTGTGGAGATTGTGAAGCCCTGCCTCTTCCTTTCACTGATGGGCGCAGGAAGGGTCTGCCCTTGGCCTGGGCTTTGCCCCGGCACGTCCCGCACTGCGATTCAGCTGCCCAGGTGATGCTTGTACCAGGGACCGCATCCTGTGGCTCTGGGGACTGTGGTAAGTGGAGTCCTGCCTCTGTTAGCCGCGTTGGTTAGCCCACGCTGGGGGATGATGAGATGCACTATATAGCGCTGATACAGCTGCCCAGGTGATGCTTGTACCAGGGACAACCTCCTGGGGCCCTGGGGATTGTGGTAAATGGAGTCCTGCCCCTGTTAGTTGCATTGGTTAGCCCACACATGGGGACGATGAGACGATGAGACGTGCTGTAGAGCACCGATACAGCTGCCCAGGTGATGCCTTACCAGGGACCGCCTCCTGGGGCCCTGGGGATTGGGGTAAGTGGAGTCCTGCCCCTGTTAGCCACGTTGGTTAGCCTGCGCTGTATGATGATGAGACACACTATATAGTGACGATACATCTGCCCAGGTGATGCTTGTACCAGGGACCACCTCCTGGGGCCCTGGGAATTGAGGTATGTGGAGTCCTGCTGCATTGGTTAGTTATTATTGTCTTCCCCTTGGCAACTTAATTAACAACATTGTGATTGACCCTCACTTGCAGCTTGCCTGGATACCCTTTCTACATTTTACCTGCTGTTTAATACATGTTGTATACCAGAACCAATTTTATATATTTGAATTAAATGTAAATGACTCTGGTTTGTGCTATACAAAATAAATAAAAAGATAGGAGAGTGGGGGTTTAGCCAGAGAGAAGTAAGTCCTTGAAAGAAAATACAGACGTTCCTGCATCATGAGAAAAAGAAACAATCCAAGGAAAAAAGATGACAGAGCTGGACCTAGGAGCTACAAGGTAGCAAACTGTACAACTCATGAGAAGACTCCAGACGATCCAGAACGCAGCAGCAAGGCTGATCCTCAACCTGCCAAAGAGAACCCACATCACCCAGTACCTAAAAGACCTCCACTGGCTCCCCATCCAGAAAATATGCCAATTCAAACTACTGACCCACGACTACAAAGCCCTCTACGACCAAGGATCTGCCTACATGAACCACCACCTGAATTTCCACCTACCGCACAGGAAACTCCACTCCTCTCACCTCGGCCTCACACAGATATTGCACATCCGCTGATGCCGCACTAAAGGACACTCTTTCTTCCACCTCACCTCCAAGTCCTGGAAATCTCTTTCCCTCCACCTGTGTCCCTCATCCTCGCTGACACACTTCAGGAAGGGACTCAAGGCCTGGTTCTTCGACTGACACCTTCAGCACAGCACCTGGATAACCTAACGGGTGATAATCTGCGTATAACTAGTGCTTTTATTTTGTGTAAACATTCCAAATCTATTGTTGAGAAAGCATATCATCTGAATGGATATCTTTGCTGAAAGAAGCCAAAATATCTAGAATTCACAGAACATCTCACTAGGAATTACTAATTTGTTTAGTAATTCCTGATTTTTCTGGAAAACATCATGGCTCTACCTCTGAGGCCTGTTCACCTAACCCCACACTCCAAGGTGGCATACTTAACAGAGAGAATGCTAGTGACCACTTAATGTGGCCCAGAGTTGATAAATTCTAACAACATTTCAGAATGATTAAGATAACTGACTGATCTACTGAACAAGAACCTCTCCATACCTTTCAAGCCATTGGTGCGCTATAACCATGTAAAGACTTTGTACATCCCATCATCATCATCACCATCACCACCAACGTACAGTTGCTCTTTTAAGGTATATCATAAATCCTTTCAAAAGAGGGTTCTTATCCATAATATATTATGGCATGGAGGCTACTAAGAGGAGAGATATATGTTAATATATGCTGACATCTACATTTTTAAGAAGAGGGAATATCAGGAAAAAATAAAAGTTATAGAAGTATACCAGTAAACCTGCTTTGACTCTAACCCCCCAGGTTATAAATTCTCTTTGCAAACAACTCAACTTTATTTCTTACTAGAGATTACACTATAACAAGAAATTTTACAATTGGTGGTGAGCCAAACAAGTACCTGTGTTTTATATAAGTTTGTCAAGAAGTTTTTTAAATCTATTTATTTTCAATTCACCATAACAGAAAGTATTTTAAAAACACTTATGGTTTCACACTAAACATCCATATGCATTCACTTTTCATGATCCTACATTTATATATAACATACATATTAATTTGATACTTTACAATACAACATTCTAAAGAGAATAAATATTAGGATCATGAGCAGAACAGAACATTTGGAATTAAATCTCAAAACATTTTGTTTTCATCTCCTTTTAGTTTTATATTGGATCAATCTGTTAACCAATATTTATATGTCTGAAGAAAGAGATACAGCTAGGTTTAAAAATGTGCACAGAAACGTCAAACATCCGAAACTAAAATGCCCACAGGGATCCGCTGCATCATTTACACCGCTTCCTATGGTCTAATTGGAAATATTTTGTAATCTTATGTTAGAAGGTGGAGGCTTCTTCCTTTATTCTGTAAATCAATCACAATTGTCCTCTTTTTTAAAATGTTGAGTCTTCTCACCCTAAACTACTTAGAAATTATAATGTGAAGATCAATATAAGACCAGTGAGCACTACCTCTTTTTCCTTTAACACGTGTCATTTCACCATGTGATCATACCAAAAGGAAGTTGTCTTTTAAGTTTCAAGCAACCACCATTTGTCTGTCTTCAACAGGACAGCCAATTATGAAGTAAGTCCCCATATCACTTCAATACAATGCCCTCCTCACCCAACCACATCCCACAAATAAGCAACTAGTAGTCGTTTGAAATTTAAAGGAATTTGTTTTAAAAAAAATGAAAATTTTAAGTAACATTTCTGAAAAATGTAACAAAAGTTTAAGTAACAATTCTGAAAAAACATTCACAAGCGGCCCTTCCTGTTTGTGAATGGCTTACCACTACATTTGTATAGTTGGTAAAATATTAATGTTTTGTGACTGGACTTCGGTCGCAAAACATTAATACATTCCATACTGAATCAATATTTGGAAGGAACACCCTAAACACGTCCCTTACAAATACTGATTCATTATTTGGTCACAAACCCAAATTGTGATTCGGTAACGTGTAACCGAATCGCAATTTGTGTTTCATACACAACAAAAAGCCTTTTTGCGGACTCATATGGCCTAATTCTGCGAATCGGACTTTTTACGAAAGCAAAAAAGCTACATACATCTGGACCTAAATGCCTTATTCTTTGTCTCTCTTAACGCTCTCCATTGGTTCCAAGGAGATGCTAGGACTAAATTCAAGGCCCTGTGGAAGGCATACAGGGGCAAAGGTCTTGCATCGCTGCAGAAACTGACAACTCTCTACATACCCACAGAACACCTACAATCAATGTCTTCCCATCAGATCAACTATTGGTCCTTAAGAGGATGCAACTTGGTGGCCGACCTCTGGGTGTTCAAGGACGAGACTCTGGAAAGGACTGTACTCTGACCTAAGAAATAAACCGAATCAGGCAAAGATCCTTGAAATCTGATGCTTTAGACTTGCATTAAAGTGAGCCTGACTATGAACCAGCCCTGTGCTGAAGAAAGGCATGCATGGTTACTCTCCCCACTAGATTGTATGGTAAACCAACCTTCCAACAATCAAGCTAAACATCACCTTGAAGTTGCCAAAAGGGAACATGCAGTAATATACAAAATTCCTTAAACGTAATAAAATAATAATTCTAAAAAGCAGGGTAACCAGATTGTTATATATAATTGCAAGTCCTTCCTTTATTCATCCAATTAAATGTGCATGCGGTTTCTTGGTAGGAGTTCACGTGTTGGGTGGAAGTCGGATTTAAACTTGATCTAGAGGCCCTTGTATGCACCCAACCTTCCGCTGCCTGCTTACATCCCATGCCAACATTGCCTGAGTGCCACTTTGAGGCGATCCGCCAGGTAAAGCTGTACCATCACTTGTTCAGCTGGCTGTCAATCTCAGATGCCTCTCTATAAGCTACAGAGAGTTCTGTCAGGTAACAAAATGCTTAAAGAACATTAGTGAAATGTTGAACAAACAACATCATTATAGAAGGGTCACAAAATGATCATTTGTGACCCTTCTATCATGATGTTGATTATTCAACATTTTGCAATTCTTCTTTAAGAATTGTGTTCCCTGGCAGAACTCTCTGTAGCTTATAGATTGTATACCCAGGTTCTAAGGGACACAGGGCAATCCCATTATATTTAACATCTCAGATGCCAGCATGAAATGTGTTTTTCATGTAAACACATTACCATTCTCAAGAGCTTCCTCTCAGCTCTTTGTGGATGGGAGGGCGAATGGTGGGGTTGAAGGGACAAGTCACAGGTGCTGGGACTACCTGGGCGGCTGCTTTGGCAGTCTTCAGTTCCAGGGTATTTAGTTTGACTGGGGTACTTTCCATCAGCTAAAGGAGCACAGTTTCTACCCTGCCAAGGCAGCAGTAGAACCTCTGCCATATTCTGCCAGGAAGTCAGAGGTTTTCCACTCAATGGCATTTAGTGGCCAAAGGAGGAGACACTTTGCACAGATGCCCTCTAGTGAAAAATCCACCAATGTGTACCCGTGCTGGTGAAATTTCATCTATCCAATGTGGTCATTGAAAATGTCAACTCAAGTTGTGACCCGCTGTCATTGCCCGCTGGTCTATGCTCTCCATACGATGTGGGGGCAGGGTGGTGTTCAAGCATGTCAGGGCCACCATACTTGTCTCTCGAAGCGATTTCACCACCAGTCCCAATGAGGTCTTCCCAATGCTAACTCCAAAATGTATCAAAGAGGACCAGTAGCACTTGAATAGGCGGATGATCAGATATATCCAGTGGAGCTCACCCTGACCTTTGGGGGAATTCCTTACAACTGCAACCTTATCTAGGACCCATTGAGAGGGTAGGTGGTTCCCTTAACTAGGGTTATTCGCACATACCCTCCCCTGCATCCCCCCACACACACACTGGATGTACCCTTCCTGACAGTGGGTTAAACCTGCTCTCATTGCTTATACCCAGGGAGTTTTGAGCTGATAGCTGATGAGGTGACCCTGCAGGGCCCTGGTTGTTAGACTCTGCTCAGTGCTTCCTCCTGTTGGATGCTGAAGGTTTGACCTCCTCTCATTCAGACTTTGTTATGCTATTTATTGGAAACTGACTGATACTACTTTTCTTTTAACAGTGATTCGAAGCCACATTGCACTTTATGTTGCTTTGAGATGTCAATAAAAATTGTAAATGAGGGAAAGGGACCCTAACCCTTGGTGGGGCAAATGGCAGAACTGGGCGTGTCTCTGTCAGCACCATGTCTGCGGCTGGGTAGGGCGCGTAAAAGGGCGCTAGAGCTAAGCTTTTTCCATTCTCCTGTTCTCTAAGGCCACTGGTTTAATACTGAGAAGTCGACCTCATCAAGCCACAACTTCAAGACAACCAAAGAAATGTACTTAGTGGAAATGATGGAGAGCTGGTAGGCAGTACTTTAGTGGTCCAGATACTTTGATTCGAAAATAACTATCTTGGCCACTGAAAGAAGAAGCTGTCTTTTGCTTTTCCAAGTAGTTCAACAATGAAGTGAGTTCACATCAGTACAGGCTGCCAATCTCTCTGCAGGTTTCAAACTAAAAACAATGGGACAAGGTGAAACCGGAAGTGTTTTTATTTGGTTTGTCTATCAATCAATCAATCAATCAATCAATCATGTCACTTATAAAGCGCACTACATACCCGCGAGGGTCTCAAGGCGCTGGGTGAAGAGGGGGGTGGTGCTGCTACTGATCGAAGAGCCAGGTCTTGAGGTTGAGGAGTCTTCTGAAGGCCAGTAGGTCTTGGGTCTGTCGGAGGTTGGTGGGGAGGGTGTTCCAGGTCTTGGCGGTGAGGTGGGAGAAGGATCTGCCGCCGGCGGTCGTTTTCCGGATGCGGGGGACTGTGGCGAGGGCGAGGCTGGTCGAGCGGAGCTGGCGGGTGGGGGTGTAGAAGCTGAGTCGTCTGTTGAGCTAGGCTGGTCCGGAGTTGTGGAGTGCTTTGTGTGCGTGGGTGAGGAGCTTGAAGGTTATCCTCTTGTTGACAGGGAGCCAGTGCAGGTCTCTCAGGTGGGGTGTGATGTGGCTGCGTCGGGGGATGTCGAGGATAAGACGTGCAGAGGCGTTCTGGATGCGTTGCAGCCGTCTCAGGAGCTTAGCCGCTCGTTCCTGCGTAGAGGGCGTTTCCGTAGTCCAGCCTGCTGGTGACGAGGGCCTGGGTGACTGTTTTTCTTGTTTCGGTGGGGATCCACTTGAAGATCCTGCGGAGCATTCGGAGGATGTTGAAGCAGGATGAGGAAACGGCGTTGACCTGCTTAGTCATGGAGAGGGTGGGGTCGAGGATGACCCCTAGGTTGCGTACGTGGTCGGTGGGTGGCGGGGCTGTTCCCAGTGATGTTGGCCACCAGGAGTCGTCCCAGGCTGAAGGGTTGGAACCAAGGATGAGGACCTCCGTCTTGTCCGGAGTTCAGCTTCAGGCGGCTGGTCCTCATCCATTCGGCGACGGCCTTCATTCCTTCGTGGAGGTGGGCTTTGGCAGTGTGAGGGTCTTTGGTGAGGGAGAGGATCAGCTGGGTGTCGTCGGCGTAGGAGATGATGTTGAGGTTGTGTTGTCGGGCCACGTGGGCTAGGAGTGCCATGTAGATGTTGAACAGCGTTGGGCTGAGGGAGGAGCCTTGGGGTACGCCGCAGATGATCTTGGTGGCCTTGGATCGGAAGGGGGCGAGGCGGCCTTGGATCGGAAGGGGGCGAGGCGGACGCTTTGTGTTCTGCCGGAAAGGAAGGATGTGGTCCAGTCCAGGGCCTTCTCTTGGATCCCGGCGTCGTGAAGGCGTGTTCGTATTGTGTGGTGGCAGACCGTGTCGAAGGCGGCTGATAGGTCCAGGAGGATGAGGGCTGCTGTTTCTCCGTCTATCACTCCAATTTTGCCCTTCTTGTCCCAGTACCTTCTGCCCTCCTTTCAAGTTCCTTCTCCTCGACCCTAGACCTGGGGTATGTTGGGCAGGAACAGTGCAAAGGTGTTGGGTGCTTCAAGCAAAATTGCATTTTACGGCTCAAGCTCTCACAATGCACTAAGGAAATGCACGTGGTGGACTTTGCTGTGCCTTTTGGCTCCACCTCCTTGAAGCTCGGCTTATCAGCCTGCCAGCTCAGGTTTTAATGGGAATCTCAACTTATTGGGTTTTCCTTGCCTGGGAGGTGGCGTCAGATGGGGAGCGAAGGGAAGTAGCAAAAGATTACTTCCAAGCAATCAGCTCATTGATAAACAAGCTTTGGCGTTGTGCACTAATTCGAGTCGACGGATGACAAACTGATGGCAGGTGCTAACCCCTGCTACACCAGCTCCTCGACCCCGCCAACACCCACAGAAGGAACAACAGCGGGTGGGCATCATTGACGCCTTGGGATGACTTCCAGGGTATGAGGTTAGAAAGTAAGCTACACCAGATCTAGCGCCCTCTGCTGGTTCCACGCCCATCAGCCACTGAAATCGCTGATTTTGCTTTTTTTGATCAATGCCTTCTGTCTTTCCTATGGCGCCTCCCGTGCTGAAATCTTACTTTCAAGTCACCAGAAGTTTGTTCTAAATCGCCAAATATCTAAAGAAAGCGCAAGAGTGCGATTCCAACAAAAATCCGATGCTGGTTTTGGGATGGGATGGATGAGGGAGCAGGTGGAAGGGACACCCTTCCTTAAGAAAGAGACTAGACCGGATCCTTCAGCGGGGAGTCCTCGGGCACAGCACGGTCAATGTTCAGATAAACTTTCTTAGATCCACAAGAATCTATGTTTGAGATCCTCCGATGTAATATTGTGTTTTTGGTTTTTGTTGGCAGTATTTGGGAAGCCGAGTGGGACGACCCTATTCCGTAGCTCTCCCTCCCCCATTGATGTATTTGCAGATAAACTATCACCACCATAGCTTCCACAAAGTGTTCCGGAAAAAATATTTGTCTTTGCACCCTTTAAGGATGGCTACTTCCTTGTCTCTGATCTAATTCACTGAGCCAGTGTTTCAACACAGTCCTGCAGTGATTGCCGGGTGTGCCCAACTCCTCGTGGGTACACATTCCGTAGGTCTCCAGACTCCAGAACAGCACTGATATTAAAAGTGAACAACACAGACTGACAAGGGTCTAGATCTCTGCTGTCATTCAAGCAAGCGCCCTCAAAACTGGCACAAGGCCAGAACCCAACTTTTTTTAATGCTGATCACATCAGATAGTGTCAGGCAGACAGCCCACCACTGTAATTCAAAATAGAGGTGTCAGTCAATGGGTTGAAAAACCTGTGCAGAATACGTGGTCATCCAATCCTAGGCCTCTTTGTCGAGTACACAGCTAACAACCATTGACAAAGATAATACTTCTGGCTGGTTTTAGGGTTTATCATGTAACACAAAGGGAGAAAGGAGGTATGCAAATGCACACCCTCCAAGATGGCCACAACAGACACAAACGAGTTCGATGGCAAACAATATGAAACACAATTAGGCCACTAACAAATCATTTATCAAAAATATCCCTCTCAGCATTCAAAAATGGGGTATCCTTAATCACAGAGTACCAATTATATTGGATAAGGAAGCCTCACCCACTATTTGTTGCATGCTTCATCCTTGGCAACCACATCCCACCCTGGTAAGATGGTACTAACAGTGCAAACTCTAACCAGATGAGAGGGAATTCTTGATAAAAGAGAGCTGGGCAGAAGGGGATCCACGAATACTAAAAATACATTAAGGTAACCCAAGGGCAATACCTTTAATAATGTGTATCTTAGGTACAGCTGAAGACAAACAGGTGGATGGTAGATAGGTGTAATGACCCAACCATCCGTACCAACCAACATGTTTCTGCCCACTTACATGCCGAGAGTGGTCTGGGGCATTCGTTAGGACTAAGGGGGGTTCCTAACTCTACGTCTTATTCTAACTAGGCTAAGTGTAAGATACAGAGTAGTCAGAAGGAAAATCCTACATTAAAAACCCAAGTGGTCATGGTTCCTACATAGGAGCAATTAACAAGAACAGTATTCCATTAGAATTCATTGAAACGTAAGGAGTTTGTTTTTAGCTGTACCTAAGGTACCCATTAATAATGGTATTGCCCTGGGTTTACCTTGATGAATTTTTAGTTTTTGTATATCCCCTTCTGCCCAGCTTTCTTTTCTCAAGAACTCCCTCTCAACGGGGTTGAGTCCGCCCTGGTAGTACCATCTTACCAGGGTGGGATGAGGTAGCTGAGGATAAAGCATGCCACAAATTGTGGGTGAAGCTTCCTTATCCAATCTAATTGGTACTCAGTGATTAAGGGTACACCATTTATGATTGCCAAGAGGGCTATCTTAGATAAATTATTTGTCAGGGACCTAATTCGGCGTTATATTGTTTGTCATCACACTCTTTTGTGTCTATTGTCATTTTAGGTGTATGCCAGTTGTTGTGTTACATATCTGGAAGCAATAACAGAAAGCTGATAGAGGCACCAAAGTACTGGTTGAGTAGTAAACTATGGGAATTGCAGAAATTGTTTGTGTCATAGCCATGCCCTTAATTGCATAGGCCATTTTAAAAACCCACCACCCCAACTTTTTCCATTCCACTTAAATCCCTGGTTACACCTTTTAGCCGAGCAAAATGGATGTGCAGCCTCCCCATCCTATGAACCCTGTTGGCAGTAATGGCAAGACAACTGAAGCCCAAGCAACAGGCCTTGCTTGACTGATGGACTGGGTGGAAGATATACACATTCCCTGATAGAAGTAAGAGATGACAGCCATCTCAGAAGTATCAGAGGCGTCAACATCGTGGGATACTCATTGCCAATGTGACTAAATCAAAGATGAACAAAGATGCAATAGGATTTTATTTGTTTCCACCACAGTTTCAAGTACTGCAGAGTTCTAGTTGCCTGGTTGGCCTGGCACCAACTGCTTCTGCTTTGATGATACAAATTAGTCTCTGGGTCCATAATCAAGGACTCTTCTTGCCTTCAATGACACTAGATGAAAGAATGTATTGGACCAGTAGCAGAAGTCTTGATTCCCTTCCATAGAGCTTGGGCTAGATTCAAGGACTGAGCTCAAAGATTTGCCTTTGCTGAGACCCAGAGCAGTAGGCAATAGACCGACTGCAACACCAAGAAATGTCCCTATCTGTTCAAGAACCTTGCTTCCTATGCTGCCTTAAAATTGCAGCCTGGCAGAGGAGTTTGTTTGAGTTCAGAGTATTACTTCTGCTGCCCAGCCATAACCTAGAATCCTTGCCAATGACAGTGGGTCTTTACCCATTCTGCCCATGCTTCCCTGAGGAAGGAGAACACTTCACTGTGCCCAGTTTGCAAGGAGAAGCTGAAGAAGCTGCCAATGCACTGCTGCAGAATTTTAAGTCTCTCAAGGTTCTCTTCCCTCTGTGACCATCTCATTTGTGTGATTTGCATGCCCGTTACCCTCTGTGTTATTGAAGACAGGTTGTGTGCCAAAGGGCTAGTGCTGCATGTTGCCTCCAAGGCAGATGACACCTCTGCGGTAGCCACTTCACCACTTAAGGCATCCACTCAACAACCGTTGTCTGTCTGAAGCCAGCCCCGACCAAAGTTACCTTAAAGCAGCTGGCTATGAAATGGCTAGGCATAAATGAACTGCAACACTGAAGAAATGAACATTGCACAGAACATTGTGGCTCACTCAGCAGATTATACCCTGCAAATAGTCAAATTTTCAGAAACCGGATCCTAACGATGTTTATTTTGTCGCTAAGCCTGGATTTAATTTTATTTCACACTTGAGCATTAAAGTGAATAATAGTCCTATAGTTTTTGAAAGCTATAACACTTCCTGGATATTCAAATGATTGAGAACCATTCATGGTTTGTTTGTATCTGAGTCACTAAGCCTACATCACCCTACAAGAATAAGGCATGGCTGCTCACCTCTATTGCCCTAGGGGAGCCAATGGTTAAAGAAGATGTTCTGGCATTAAGTGAGCTTGTAGTTCAATTTGGAACCTGAGATTCCTGGGATAACTGGCAATACTTGTTAGAAGGATTTCCTTGTTGCCTCTGGGTTCTCTGTGCTCTAGACAGCGTGAGAAAATATAATGATGGGGTACAGTGCAAGTGGCAAAGTTAATTGAAGGGCAAAAAATGAGTGACATGGGGAAGTGGATAAGAGGCTATAACAGTACTCTAGTTTTCTGATTAACACTGTGCTCATGACGGAGTGCTTTCTCTAAAAGGGAAGTTTGGAAGCTGGTACGTGACTGCTATGGGAAAGGGGAACATCAACAGCGATAACCACTTGCTAGAAGATGAAAGCACACAGTGTTAAGAGAGATACATATTACCTTTAATCTCAGAGAGTGAAGAGCCATCTAATATCAAATAGCTGTTAGACATTCCTAGATATGAGTCAGAGAGTGATAGACTCCAGTCCGTCCGACTTCGGAATCGGGGCCTAAGTCTACATACTGAACAAAACTAGGGTTGTGTGGAAGCAATAGCTTTTATAGGGAATCAGGGTGACTACACAGGCAACTCCAAGACCGCTGGCACCTCAAATAATCTTAGCATTGGCCTGATAGTAACCCCATGGAGAGGTAAACATTGTTGTGCTCTGCAGCTTAATGGGGGTGGGGAGTGGCTTAGGGTAATGCACATTGGCTATGTCACAAACACTGATAAGAAACAAGGGATAGTTTCCAGAGTAAAGGTATCAAGTCCCCCAATAACTCCCCCATGAGTACTCTATACTATTTGTTTTTACCCTTTACATTTTCCTGTGTAACATTTTGTTGCACGCCAGATTACTGTAAATGGCACTGGCTGGTCAATGATTATTGATTGCTATGAAATCCTTTAAAGAGTTCTGAATTTCTACCTTACACCACCTACCTGAATATGGCTTGGTTGTTTGATTTCACTACCCTGAGGGTCAAGTACTAAAGTGGTGCATTTGGTGTTCAGTTTTGCTTCCACAGAAATGCAAAGTCCCAGGACATTAGTGGTAAAAGGCTCTTATTGTTAAAATTTGACCCCAGTAACCGCTGATTGGCCTGGGGCTTCCGAAAATGTCCCGACAAATGGGAGTTGTGAGACACAGCAATAATTGGAGCAAACTCATTGGCCAGCTTAAGGCTTGTTTGGTAAACATATGAGTGCAGCCTGTAGGAAACATTACTGGTAGGTACCGGAAATGAGGAGTGGGCAATGAGGGCGGTGAGGCAGGCCTAAATTCTCATGCTTAGGGTCAGAGCGAGCACAGAAGCAGTTGACTATTTTATTAATACCAACAAGCTCACTGGGTCTGTTGGTCGATAGATGAGAAACTTATCAGCATGCACACAAGGAAGTTGGCCATGAATGTGGTAAGAAGTGAGGGGCATGCTAGATTATGAAAGTATTTTTAGAAGAAAAGTAGGAGACAAAGGTGGTAGTTGAGAGGTCAAAGTTGATTATTCTGGTTTGTGGGAAGGGAGTAAAGAATTGCGGGTGCTGTAGCAAGATTGAAATGAGCTACTGAAGTCATCGTCGAATGCTGATTTAGCACTGTCAAGAGTGGACATAAGGATATTGAAGGCCACTGTGGTGATCTTTGGTTTTGGGCTTTCTCCCACTCTAGAGAGAGATGTGCTTGGTCTTTAAGCTATGAATGGTAGAAGAACGCAGAAAAGCACATTATAAGGAGTGTTGGAGAGCCACTATAGTCAACGGAAGTCTAACCCTGGAATTTCTGCTTTACGAAGGATTTTTTAACCTTGTTGTACATTGTATTATGCTTTGATCATTGAATATATGAATTTTATACATTGTTCTCTTTTAAACTGTGTTCCCATTGAGTGATATTATTTCACTGTATACTTTGTTCTTGTATTTCCACCAGTTTTTTGAATTGTGCAATTTAATTTATAGCTCAATAAAAGTACTGAAGTCTCCCACACCGACACCAAAAAAAAAAAAACAAGACCTTTCTTCCTAGTAGGGCCATCAAATTCCATTCCATAATTTTGTTGTCCGTCCACCCTGCTTTAATTTAACTCTGGTCTCTTGGCCATTTTGTTAAATATCTAATTTGACTTGACTTCAATGAGTTTGTTTGTAGTTTTACATGGCTCAGACCTCAGTCTAGAAGGTACTATGAGATCTTGCACAGCAGAGGAGTGTTTAGCATCAGCAATGTAGCGTTTAACAGGAAAACGTCATAATATCCTAAAATGGCTGCTCAATGAGAACTGAGGACATAAATTGCGGTGTACATGCGGTGACTGTGAAGACCAGTGTGGAAGAGGGCCCAATCTGAGGAAGTTATCAATGAAATGTGTGAGCAGAGCCATTTCCACCCAACTTTACTTTATGTCCAGTTCTGCTCCATCCATCTAGATGCCTTGTTATTTACAAGTGCATTGTTCACCTTGCTAAGCCCATCTGGATGCCAAGTAATCCTGGCTGTTCCTAACAGAAAAAAAATAAAACTTACCCCCCACACCTTGGGAGAACACCCTCAAGGGCGTCAGAGTGATTAGTAATTTTTCTTTCAAAAACAAACTCCAGTTTGGGAGTTTCTTTTGGAAAAAGTTTGCCAGCGGCTGTGGTGGTGACTGCTCTGAAGGCACAGTGGAGATCTCTAAGTATGGTGGGCAGTAGTCTCTCTAGATTGGCATAGGTAATGAACCCCGCCACTCGTATAGATGGCGGCCAACCCACCACACTTTAAATGAGGCCTTATCACAACATGGAAAACCCAATATCTATGTTTTCCTCTAGTGCTGGATAGGCAGGTAGTGTCACCATGGGGGGCTTGGAAAGATTATGCAGCCTCAACAGAGATGACATTGTAGAAAGCATCTGAAAATCATAGACGTATCTGACCTGGAATATGCAACATGATATTCAACGTTCCTTCTTAATGTTTCGAGCCATTAGGGATTGGTACTGATGCTTGGAACAAGTGCCTGTAAAAGATAGACTATATGATCTATGTAACAATGGCATCCAAGACTTGGATCATTGTTGTGGTTTGCATCTTCCGGAATGTGGGGAATTGCATGGAATGTGGCATATGTCATGCTTGACATAGTGACGTTTAACTGGCCAGCATTGTGTTTGACAGTTGTCGTGGCAATGGATCGGACCACCCTTTTTAGGTCGAGCATTCGAGACCTCTTGTATATACTTTAGTATATACTTATATGTGTATGTACTTTGTGGGCTCTGGAGATCAGCCCTAGGACTTGTATGCTTCCGCTTAGGGACTTTATTTTCTGTTCAACTGCCTCTATTTAACTGTCTTGATAGAAAACGACCAGTAAAGGTCAGTAAAATACCAGAATTGCTTTCTGCTTGTTCAACTGCCTCTATTTAATGGTCTTGATAGAAAACGACCAGTAGAGGTCAGTAAAATACAAGAATTGCTTTCTGCTGAGGGACTTTCTTTTTATTTTTTCTGGCAACTGCCTCTATTTAACTTTCTTGATAGAAAATAACCAGCAGAGGTCAGTAAAATACCAGAATCACTTTAGCATTCTCTAGATTCCAGTCCATAGAAATTGTCTTCCACGAGCACCTCTAGACAATAATATTTTTTTCAAATCTTGTATTTTCAGTGATATGACCACCGAAGGCCCTGATTTTATATCAAAAACAGAGCTATACCATTTCTCTCCATGTGTTCCCATACCTGGCGTGTCACACAGTTTGGTGCTTACTTTCCCTCCATGTTAAAGAACAGTAGATGTTTCAGCACCCAGGCTAATGTGCTGCACAGCTAAATACATATAAGGCCCCAAAGGCGAGACCGATTGCATTGCAAATGCTTGTTCCTGTTATGCTGAGCTCCTCAATAAAGAAGCTTCTACGAATGCACGCTGTCTTCTGGTTTAGTGTGTGGTTGATGTATATGTACACCCAACAATCATATTATTTTTATTTGCCCTGCTCTGCACTTTAGATATTCTCAATTTTTAGTACCACTTTGACTCAGATTTGGAGTACATTCTGTCGATAAGGTTCAGCAATTTTAAATGTTTCCAGGAGATGAAATGTCTTGTTCTAAAAAATGTTAGATTTTAAAAAAGTGTTTTCATTTTATATTGAAGTGATATTATTTTTGTAAGTATATTTGTAAATGGGTAAAATACGTTAAATTTATGAGGAGCTCTATGAAGATCCAAATTTCATTTGAATAAAATGAATCAGTGGGGATTGTCTCACTGAAAAGCCTTACTGCAGCTTCTCAACACCTGCCAATCGTTGAGCATTTCCCTCTGTGGCATACTGACCAGCAAAATCTCATGTTTCATGAGCCACAACCTTTTGCAAGGTTTGTGTCTCATAGAGCTTCAGTTATCTGAACCTTGTGCTGCTTGTCTTCTCAGCCAGGGCTGGTACTCTCCCACCTGTTCAGTTTAGCTTTCCTCTACATCCAGGAAGGTCAGAGCAGTAAGATTGACTCTATGTCAAGGACAATGTTTCATCTATCTTGGAAAATAAGCACCTACAAGGTTCTGTCTCTGAAAGACATTCACTCCTCATTGATGTGCAAATTTCTTTTGAAGTTCAAATGTAGAACACAGTCTATGTCCCACAGGGTCAGAACTTATTCCACTTTGAAGTCACTATCAGGAGACCAATGCAAATTCTGAACAATGTTTAAGAGCTACTGCACACTCCCATTTCAATTTTGTATCTGAAACTGTCTTAACTGAGCTCCTCAAACCCTTACCAGTGGAGTAGTAACTCAATGACCTCGGTCGTGAATCTACTTCTGTGGGGATCAAGTCACCTTCACAACTGACCTGAATACCATCTTTAACTGGAATATTCTTCACATTACTAATTTGATAATTAAAATAATGTTTCTATTGATAAATTACTATATTATGAACTAATTCTATCATGCATGTGCAATTATTCCTATGGATTTAGAATTTAGCAACTAAGCCCTTTGTCACAAATCATCCTTCAATTTAAATTTATTGATGCAAATGAATTTAAACCAAAGATTATTTAGTGGTCATGGTTCGAGGTCAAGCTTGGCTCTGGTTAGAAAACCAGGGCCATTCAATGTCCAAGCTTATTCAAACTTCAAAAGCTTCTTCCATTTCAGAGAAAGTGCATCATTCTTCAGTGTTTGTCTATTTTTCTTGGCTATTCCAGTGGCAGGAAGAGGTCAGGTTGGACCCAATTTTTCAAGGTAGTTTGCTGATTTGAGTTGGACTGCTTGAGCCGCATTGTCACTGGTGGCTATAAAGGAAGTAGGGTAGGTTTCAAGGAGAGGACAGCTACTGGCTGGTGATTCTTCCCCAGACCATCAGACAGCTACAGCCTTAGGAAGAGGCTGTGAGTAGAATATCTGGTGCACTGTGAACAACGGCAGCTGACAGGTAAAGCAACTTCCTCTGCAGATATGCATGTGATGCACTAAATAGACAGCAGCCATGCCTTATACAGTCTCCTGTCCCCAAACACATGAAAAACACAGCACTCTATGCAGTACATCATGCACAATAATGAGAAATCGAGAATCCAGATTTGGTGGACTCAAGATTTTACAGGGAGTCCTGTTAGGAAGTGCCCTACAAAGGGAGCAGTAGAAAAGGCTTGCATCACTGAATTATAAATACCTGCCATCACCCACCAGTGACCTCCTATCCTGGTATGTGGGCAGTCGCTGGCAACAACCATGTGGTGTGAGGACACTTTTGGTGCAATTACTACCATCCTAAACTAATTTCTGTGTTACATTTTTGGCGCACCTGGGGTGGATTCACACATTTTTGATTTCAATGTGAAAGAGCACTGAGCCTTACAAAATAATCTCCTTGTCAAGTCGGAAAAGGTTTTTCCCCGTTGGCCGTATGTATCTTTGTTGGTTGTCACGAAGTGTTTGAAGGAGGAAAACATCAACAATACATTTCCAACTTGTGAAGCCAATGTGACTCCACAATAAAGACCAGGAATAACTAAATGTATTTAAAGGGCTTTATTAGGATTTCCAATTAATCCAGTATATATGTAAACCAGTAGTAAGTTCAATACATACAACATTATAGCAGATAAGTTGAAATATCTCAGTAGGTTAAGTTGAAAATAGAATGAGATACAGAATTGTGATGGCCAGAACATTAAAGAAACAGATTATTACAAACAGATGTTCCATAAAGAAACTTCCCTTCTCTCTTCTAAATGTAAGTCATTCATAGGATCATCTATTAAGAGTCTCTAATTTAGGAGCATCAAAGGTGTCACCATAGTCAGACTTCAATAAAAGTCTGAAAATGGAAATAAGTGTTAAGCATAAAGTTTCACACTTGTAAGAATGGGACAAGCAGAGAGGTCTTTACTTCTCAAAGTCTAAAGGGAATCTGCTGTGTCCCTAACTATAAGAACACCAATATAAAAGCAACACAAGCTTTAGAAACATCCTTATCCTTATCTCCGACCAGGGACCAATCAAAATCATTACTCAAGTGCATTTGCAACATGGCCTCAGGTTCTCAGCTCATCGAACTGAGGCTGCAATTCTCAGCCTTGTACACCTCTCCCATCCTGGTACACGATGAATTCTCTACATTCAATGCCATGTTTCCTCCCAGGGCTCTCTACCAGCAGTCTAATACATACAATAAGCCTTTCTTTAGCTAGCGAGAATCATGATAGTGGACCTGCAAAGGAAATGAACAAGCTGGCAAAGCAAAAGGCATTTCAGTTGAGGCCTGTAATGAGGATAACTTTAGTTAAGCATTTAGGGCTTATTTACAAGCCCCTTGCGCCACTTTTGCGTCATTTTTCCCATGTTAAAAGTGATGCAAAAGTGGCGCAAGGGGCTTGTAAATCAGCCCCTTAATGTGGACTTTAAATACGTGGTTATACTTGTGCACATGTCATTTTAGAATAAATGCAAAATGTGAATAAAGGAAAAACATATTATATATGCAAATATAACTTTCAAAATAAATGCAAACATAACTTGAAGAGTAAGTGCAAAATGTAAATAAAGAATATATACCTTCATGTTTAAACTGAACATTAGCGCACATGTGTAGAAATTTCTAGTTTCTACAGTCAATACATTTCATTAATACGTTTAAATGTTTCACACATGTTAATAAAGTTGAGGCACACAGAGAATATTACGTCAAATGCATGCATATAATTGCATTTCCGTGACCTATAAGGGTGGGGTCTAAATTGCGCTGCTCCAACTGAAAGAAAGCCATTAGGCAGAGCAGAAAAATAAACAAGCGAGCTAGGACCTCAGTCCCTACACAGCATGTGTCCACTCATTAAGGGATATCTATCATTGTGCCAGTGCGGCTTGCGTATGCATATTTTGCTATTCAAAGTGATCTTATTTTCTTAAGTAAATTCACGGCGTCCATTACACTCGCTTGTTTGTTTTGCGTTCTGTGCACATTCCTTTAACTAGATCTTTCATTCAGTAAATTCAGCCATATTTTACTAGCTCAATGGTCACCCATAGGCTCCTGTACCTGAATCAAACCAGACCCGTAATTAATGACACATGATATCCCTCTAATCTACCTCATTAAAATGTGTTTTGAGTATTTGATGTTACACTGACTTAGCTCCAAAGAGCAGCAGAGAAGTTCACAAAGAACATTCTTTTGTAGAAGTGACATACCAAACAGAAGACACTGCACATAGACCACATAATAGATATCTTGGAGATATCATTCTTTTATTATTATTATTATTATTATTATTATTATTATTATTATTATTTACATATGAATCTAGTGGGTCCTTAATTCCAATTTCATATGTTTTAAATAGAAGCATAACATGCCCCTTTTTAGATCTGGTTAGAGCGTTTGACACATATATATATATACATATATATATAAAATCCAGTGGGCTTCATAAGAGTAAACATCCCTCACCTTGCGCTATTGGCATCTAATTCCACCTCCATGCTGTGCTTTTTTCGCGATGCATGAGGGGCTGTTTTGCATCCCAAAACTATGCATTCAATCCTCAATGTCACACGTAATTGTATTTTGCTGCAGCACAGCGGGTGTTCATGAATCATTTATTCATTTTTAAACTAATGACCCCCACACCCTCGGAGTTTTTCTGCTTTGGTGTGGGGGTCATTAGTTTTTTTTCTGTTTCTCACTGCCAGGTTTTCCTCGTGATGACAGTGGTCGAAGTGAATGGGCTTTGAGGAGCACGGCGTGCACACACTTTTTAAATTTAAGGAATATTTACTGCTATTTTTTGTGAAAAGACAACCTTCTCAGAACGGTTAATTCTGACATTGAAAATGCTTTAGCTGGAGTATAAGGCAGGGAGTCTCCTGTGCTGTGAAACGAGGAGTGACTGACAGCTAAACAAGCCTTCTTTCCAGGGTGGCTGCTTGCAGGGGCGGCTCCTCTGTAATGGCGGAGGAGCATCGCCCCACTGCCAGCAGATGATGAATAAAACAATAATAACATGTTGTTATTATTGTTTTATTTATCTCTGTCTGATTTATGTACGTCCGACAGAAGGGGCGGGACCAGGCCAGGGAGGAGTACTCCGCACTTATAAGTGCGCATATGTGTTTGGCCGGCCGTCTCATGCTGGCTAAACACAAATGCGCACTTATGTTTCTCCAACCTGGCTGTATTGTACAGCTGCATTGGAGAAACCCCACAGGCTCCCAGGCACCGTCTGAGCGGCAAACGAGGCCACTCAGACCAATCCTGGCACTGCTCTCGTGCTAGAGAGCAGCGTGGGATTGGATTGGGAGCCTGTGCCTTTAGGCCCATCCACTTCCGGCTTCCAGGACATGAGGAGCAGGAGGAACAAGGCGGCCGGCAGCGGGAGCCAAGCGGAGTGGTAAGTTTTTTATTTTTTTATTTTTTTCAACCTCTTCTCCTCTCACCCACCCCCGCCCCTGCCGCCCTACCGGTTTTAATTGGCGGCATACGCCACTGCCTGCTTGCCTGAAAGAAATGTAAATGTGCGCAGCTGGTCAACCTGCAAATGTAAAGGGTGATTGGAAGCCCGTATTGGCTTTAATTGATGGAGTTACCTGAAACTTCCTGATGACATACATTTGTGCTTTTTGAGAGGTATTGTTAGGGAGCTACTAGCTAAGCTGTGAAGTGCGTGCTTTTAAAGGACAGTTATAAAAAAGAATTCCACTACGTACAGTCTGATTATTACTAAAATGTACATTTTGGAGGCTCTTTTATACCTTAGACCTTTTTGCACATTTTGTAGCAGCCTATCTTTTACTGTGTTTAATGTAAGTTTAAAATAATTATTTACATGTTCAGTGCTTCCTGTCAAAGACTGAGACCTTGTAGCACTAAACATACTCAAGCCACTATTCTCCACTGCACCAACCAGAATTCAATTCTGTGACTCTCTGGTGCAGTCCATTAAGTAATAGATGTCTCATAATGTAGGATAGTGCATTTCCCACTGATTAACATAACTTGCACTACTGTATTTGTAGTTGGCAGAAGGTGAAAGACTAAAAAAGCTACAGAATATTTTGCTTCTTTTTAGCCATGCAGCACGTTCACTCACATCGCCCCATTGCCCGCAGCATCAGAGGTCTTTAATGCACTTCGACCACCGGTGAAGACGGACAGTAACAAAAGACATTACAAGTTAACCCCACATAGGATGAGTGCTGTAATGTCCTTCCTCTAACTGCTGCTACTTTGTCAGTCTGTTGGGGAAGTTTTCCATCAATGGAGCTAGGTGGAGCTCTGTCGACGGAAAAGTTAAGGTCCCCCTATCTCTAAATGAGGCGAGTGGACTGAGAGTTTAAACTCTAAACCGGGCCATTAATGTTCTTTATGGTGGTTAGTCCACACAAACTCTTCTCTAGTCTTACAAGTATAAAATGATTCCCTTTTCTCTTTATGGCTGTGCAGCTCTCATTTTAGATTCCATCAGCAACTTAAAAAAATTAGAAGGGAACAATATTAAGACAGCAAACAGAGTAAATTTGTAATTGTGCATCTGAACCTAACATGACCTTCTAATTGTTTTTCCATTTTTTACCCATTGGGATTGCTTGAACATAAATGGCCGTCCCAAATTCTTGTGAAATGACAGTTTTTAGGTCTCGCCTGAGACAGCGCATGCGCTGGTCTGGCGAGACATTTAGTAGTCGGTTTCAGAAATGCGACCACTTCTTTTTTGTCCTGGCCTAGAGCATGCGAGTACGCGCACAGTAACGCGCGCATTCCTCGCATGCTCCAGGCCATCTGGCTTTCCTTCCAACCCTCCTCCCCTCCCCCACCACAGAGCGCGTCTAGCAGCCGCGCGGCCGTGTCACTTTCACGGCCGCGCGTAACTTGCTCTCCCGCTCCTCCCCTCCCCCACCACAGCGCACGGCCAATGCTTGCTTTAATTACTGTCCCTCGCCTCAAGCAGCCTGGCAGGGTTTCACTTCACTTGCTGCAGCGCCAGCCTGATTCTGCACTGGTGACTTAAAGGTTTGTGCTTGTCGCCAGCATGCATTGTGATTCATTCTCCTTGGGTTTTGGCTGTTCTTAGGTGCTTCAGTTGGACTCGGAGTACTTTGCAGCCCAAGTGGGTGTTCCCTTGTCGGGTGTTCTGTGCTTGCTGATAACAGCTTGGTGGTTTCCTGTGTAGATTCTTCACTTAAAATGTACATCTTGTTGGCTTAGCCTGTGGCAAATTAATGCATGGGCAATAAGTTCCACAAGTATACTTGTTTCCTTATGATAACGTTATGATAACGTGTATGGCTTTCCGCCCCGGACTGCCTCTGTGTTCGAGATGACATAGTCTGCTCGCAATAGCTCCCCTTAACGAGTGGGCAGGCTAATAATACCTGGTTTCATCCTTCAGGACGTGCATAAGTCGCGGGTATGTAGCAATATGCGCTGTTAACGCGAGTATATATACATGCCGTTTGACAACACTTATTTATTTACTACTCTCGTATGCGCACTCATTACACAAAACGTCTTTGTGTAAACATGGAAAATGTTTGGTTTTAAAAAGAACTGCAAATGTGGCCCAGTTCCTAAATGCCGTGGAACGTTGCTCTTAACAACCTGGCGATATTGAAAACCTCAAACTTTTCTGTCGGCTTTATAGACACGTTCATAGCACCTTTATAAAACGCAAATTTGGACTTAAGAAAGGCGAGAATTGCAGCCTGGTGTGATAACGTAATGCTACTGGAATAAATGTGGACTTTTAAAGATCACTATAGGGATGATCTAACGGTTTTGTTGTCGGTTGATGATCTATGCAGAATTGTGTACTTTGCTAAGAGTGAATTCCTTGTTAGCAGTGTGAGATAGGTGGCCATGGATGAAATGTGCATGAAGTGGGCCTTCAGAGCACCAGAACAGTATGAGGTAACTTGAAATGACAGGAAGGAATAACGCATCTCCAGTTTTTACTCTCATACATTGCCAGCACTAAGCATGCACAATAAATCATCACAGGAGAGTCAGGTTTACCCTGTGCTTCACTGGGATTACAAAACATGACACCTTCCTCATCACATTTCATAACTGTATTCTTGCTCCCTTTACTTAATTGGCTAATAAAATTATTCATACCTATCCGACGGGATTTCCAATTTCTGTGACTGACAATTTTGGCATGTAGTTGGTACCAGTGGTGTAGCAAGACCTGAGACTGCCCGGGCGGTACTTGCGTTTGCCGCCCTGCTGCGGGACTCATTGAAGAGCAGAGGGCGGTGCTGGTGAATTCTCAGATTGCCGCCAGCGACTGCGCCGCACTGAAGAGCGGGGGTCTATGGGGTGCTGGAGAATGCCGCCCCAAGAAGGCAGGTGAGAGCTGGGGGAGGCCGCCGCCTCCAAAACTCATGCCGCCCGGGGCGGACCGCCACCCCGTGCTACGCCGCTGGTTGGTACCTTTACCTTGTTTTTTTATTTCTGCATATTGGCAACAATAAGCACCCACATGTGTATGTGAAAAACAGAAAACATTCTCAGATGAAGACACACGTTTTCGACAGAGTAAAAAAAGTGGAAGTTTTCACCTATTATTATTTATGTGGCATGTATATTTTTGGGGATTATGCATTTTGGAGTTTCAGTGACAGAAAACCATTACAGAGTTGGAGTTGCGCTAGGAGGAAAAAATTACATATTTATTTTAAAGAAAGTACTATTTTGAATTTGTTTACGGAAAACACCAAAATGTAATTCTTCAAATTGGTCAAGTGAGGGTTATTAAAGACCTGGGCTCGACCAGAGAAACGTTTTGTGCTGTTTCTGCTATAAGTTTCATTGTTGCATTCAGGTTTTCCTCTGCTCCCTCTCTCTAATTCCTATCCATCTTTCTCTTCTTTGTTTCCTCTTTCTGTCTTCCTAACAAACTCTCTTCTTCATCTTTCTTCGCTCTCCTTTTCCTCTATCCCTCTCTCCTTGTTATCTGTTTCTCTCCATCTTATCCTCTCTCGCACACTCTTCTTTTTCTCTTTTTGCTGTCTTCTTCCTCTGCCCTCTTATTCCTTCATTTCTCTCTGTTTCTGCCTATCTTTAACGCTCTAGTTTATTTCCCCATCTCTTTTTTGCCATCATCTCCTCTCTCTTTCTACAGAATTCTTTCATTTTGCTAATATCTGTACCACCCTCTTAAAGTTCCCTCTTTCACATCTTTCTTCTCTTGCCTTTCTACTTTCTTTTTATAACATTACCTAACCGTTTAGTTCTCAAGTGTTCTCTTTTTTCTTTAACAAACATCAGTTCACGATTTTTTTCTCAGTCACTTTTCAATTTCTCCCCTTCACTCCTTTGCTTTTTCACCCTGGTTTCCATGTATTTTCCTTGAATTTCGCCTTTCCTATATATTCATTTCTCTCCCTTTCGCACTTCCTCTGTCACTCTTTCTCTTCTTCCTTTTTCTCTCCTATATTTCTCTTTCGACTCATCCTCTCCCCATTTCCCCTCTCCTCTTTTTCTTTTCCTCTTTGCTACTCTTTTTCTCTCCGTTTCTAGTCTTCTGCCTTCTCTCTTTCTTTGTCTAACATTCACCCAGGCACTCATCCTCTATTTCTTTTGATCTCTCCTGTAGTCACTCTCATTCTAACATGCACTATCTGGTCCCCCTCTCTCAATTTCACTCATTCTCTCTCTAGTTTCTACTGTCTCTCTCTCAAGCACATATGCACACAAGTTCTTGCTCTTTCTCTCTCTTGTTTCTCTTTCTTTGTCACTCTTTGTCCTTCTTTTGGGTATCATTCTTTCTATTCTCTTGATCTACTCTAATACTAACTCAGTAAGTCTTTCTCATACACTCTTTCTGCTCTTCTGTCTGGAGTTCATTCTGCAATTTGTGCACAAACTACCTATCTCTCTCTCTGTCTTCCTATCTATGCTAAGCATAATTCAACTACACAAATCCACTCCACACCACACAATTCCACCCCACACAAATCCACAACTAACATTCCAATCCAACCCACATAATTCCACTCCACACCACATACATGCGCTCCACTCCAAATCAAAACGCATGGGTAAAAGACATTGCCATTTACAATGCAAATAGCTCTAACTCTTGCAAATGCGAGACCTATTGGCATTGCCAATGCTTGTTTGTTTAGTTCCCAGTTGCTTCTCGTCATGCTTCTGAACGTTTTTTTTGTTTTTGTTTTTACTTCTGGTGAAATCTGTTTACTGCTGCTGGGGCTGAGAATATCATTTGGTTTATAAATTCCATGGGCGAGAAGAGTAAATGTCTCCCACGTCATGCTATTGGCATCTCCTTTCACCTCCAAGGAAATGCTTTTGTTGCAATGAGTGAGGGTCTATTTCTAAGGTAAAAAAAAATAAAAGCAATACTTTAATGGAAGCAAAACTGATATACATTTGGTTGGTTTCTGTTTGTATTGACAGAGCAATTTCCAGTGGGTAAGATTCATTCAAACATTCCATCCATCATTTTCTTTTTAGTGCCCTAAGTGTGATGGGTATGCCCAGACGCTGGCCCCGTGCACACTTTGTCAATGGAACCAAGTTATAGCTGGCTCATGAGCCCTAACTAGGGTGGAACCAGCCCTTGGTTGCTTGTGGTCCGGTTCAGGGAGGACCTGGCCTGGCAGTTCAGGCTGGACTGTTACCAATGGAGCAGTGTCCGGACTGATTTACATATGGCCAGGTCTAAACTTAGGTGGCATGGTGTGCAAAATAACAATCTAGTGGAATACAGCCAAAGTGATTAGCAGTGGCTGAGATTAAGTGCTCTGGTTCAGGGATGACCTGGCCTGGTAGTTCAGGCTACACTGTCAGGCTACAAGCGACCCTTGACCCATCAGGTAGGTCGCTCCCCCCCCCGCACAGCTCCGCCTGTGTGTCCCTGCCCCAGCTGCCGCTGCTGAGGAAGTTCGAGGCCCTCCTCCACCCGCAGGCTACCACCTGCGCCTCATCCCTGGTGGCCAGTGGTAGGCCGTAAGTTTGTTCATCTTCTGCCTTATTGTTTTACTGTATTGCCTGTATTTTCATTGTTGTGTCTGTGACTGCTGTTGTCTGTCTCCCCCCGCTGCCTGTACGTGGTCCTTGCCCGCCTTCTTCCCTTCTGTACCCCTCGCTGCCCCGTGTCTCTCTGCCCGTTTTTGCCTTCTGATTCTTAGCTGCCCCTGTATTTCTGTGCCCTTTTTGCCTTCTGTGCCACTCGTTTTTCAGTGATTTGGTGCCCTTTGTCTTCTGTGCCACTCGTTTCCCCCTCGTTTTTGTGCCCTTTTTGCATTCTGTTCCACTCGTTTTTCCCTCGTTTTTGTGCCCTTTTTGCCTTCTGATACACTCATTTTTCATTGATTTGGTGCCCTTTGCCTTCTGTGCCACTCGTTTTCCATTGATTTCTGTGCCCTTTTTTCCTTCTGTTCCCTCCGTCGCCCCTCACCGCCCCCGCCGCTGTGTCCCCTGCAGCCCCGCCCCCCTGACTGCCCACTGCCCATTCGCTGCCCCCGCCTCCCGCCTCCCAGCTGCTCCTCCCTCCCACCTCCCCATATATGCCGGCCGCTGCGCGGTGAGGAGAGCGCCCCTTGACCCATCAGGTAGGCCGCTCCCCCCCGCACAGCTCCGCCTGTGTGTCCCTGCCCCAGCTGCCACTGCTGAGGAAGTTCGAGGCCCTCCTCCACCCGCAGGCTACCACCTGCGCCTCATCCCTGGTGGCCAGTGGTAGGCCGTAAGTTTGTTCATCTTCCGCCTTATTGTTTTACTGTATTGCCTGTATTTTCATTGTTGTATCTGTGACTGCTGTTGTCTGTCTCCCCCCGCTGCCTATAAGTGGTCCTTGCCCGCCTTCTTCCCTTCTGTACCACTCGCTGCCCCGTGTCTCTCTGCCCGTTTTTTCCTTCAGATTCTTAGCTGCCCCTGTATTTCTGTGCCCTTTTTGCCTTCTGTGCCACTCGTTTTTCAGTGATTTGGTGCCCTTTGCCTTCTGTGCCACTCGTTTCCCCCTCGTTTTTGTGCCCTTTTTGCATTCTGTTCCACTCGTTTTTCCCTCGTTTTTGTGCCCTTTTTGCCTTCTGTTCCACTCGTTTTTCATTGATTTGGTGCCCTTTGCCTTCTGTGCCACTCGTTTTCCATTGATTTCTGTGCCCTTTTTTCCTTCTGTTCCCTCCATCGCCCCTCACCGCCCCCGCCGCTGTGTCCCCTTCAGCCCCGCCCCCCTGACTGCCCACTGCCCATTCGCTGCCCCCGCCTCCCGCCTCCCAGATGCTCCTCCCTCCCAGCTCCCCATATATGCCGGCTGCTGTGCGGCGGCGCAGCGGACGCGCGCAGCGGGCGCGCCGCTGGCGCGCCTAAGGCAAGCCTGTCTGCACCTGGACCGTGCCCAGCGCCAGAACCCCTGGCCCCCGCTCCCGCCACGACGACCGCCGCCGCTACGATGCCAGCACACTCCACGCCCTCAACCCCAGACGGACCCACGCCTGCTTCAAGGCCGCCCCGAAATGCACACATGGTCCCTTCACCTGCCGGAACTGCAGCTACACCAGCCTCAGAACCGACGAACCACCCGCCAAGAAAGACCGCACCCACCTGCGATGCATACTACTGAACACCCGCTCCGCGCAGACACGCCGTCGAGCTCTGGGACTTGCTCGACACAACATCCCCGGACGTCGCCTTCCTGACAGAGACCTGGTTGAACGACTCCTCCGCACCCGACATCGCCATAGCCATCCCAGACGGCTACAAGATCACCCGCAGAGACCGCACCAACGGAGTCGGAGGAGGAATCGCCATCGTCCACAAGAACAGCATCAGGGTCTCGACTAACACCGATGACGCGCTCAGCACCGCCGAACACATGCACTTCCAGATCCACACAGACCCCAACTCCACCCTCAGAGGCACCCTCGTCTACCGACCCCCCGGACACCGCCCCCAGTTCAGCGACTCCATCGCCGACTTCATCAGCACGCACGCCCTGACCTCCACCGACTACATCCTCCTCGGAGACCTGAACTTTCACCTTGAGAACAACAACGACAACAACTCCACAACCCTGATCAATAACCTCGCCAACCTCGGACTAAAGCAACTCGTCACAACACCCACCCACTCCGCCGGCCACACGCTCGACCCCGTCTTCTCCTCAAGCCCGCACGTCTCCATCAGCCACACCACCGAACTCCTCTGGACCGACCACCGCTGCATCCACTTCACCTTCCAGAAATCCACAACACACCACCGCACCCAACAGATCCCCCGCCGCTGCTGGAGCAAAATCACCGAAGACCAACTACATGCAAACCTCGCTCTCAGCCCAACCACCGAACCCTCCAACACCGACGACGCTGCACACAGCCTCAGACGCTGGATCGAAGACTGCGCCAACACCCTCGCCCCGCTGAAGAAACCCCCCCCACAGAGACACCAGCAAGAGGGCCAGCTGGTTCACCCCAGAACTCCTAGCCTCCAAGCAAGCCTGCCGGAAACGAGAGAAGAAATGGCACAGCGAACAAACTCCGGACAACCACGCAGCGCACAAGGACGCCATCCGCAACCACCACCACCTCATTAGGGCCGCCAAGAGAACCTCGTTCAAAGACCGCCTCGACAACAACGCACACAATAGCAAGGAGCTCTTCAACATTGTGAAGGAACTCTCCAACCCCAGCTCCAACACCAACGAGATCCCGCCGTCACAAGCCCTGTGCGACTCCCTCGCCACCTTCTTCCACCGCAAGATAGCAGACATCCACGACAGCTTCAACACCCAGACAGACCCAACAGACAGCAACACAACAGACCCTCTGCACACCTTCGACCACGACCCCCTGCTAGCCTGGGCCAGCGTAAGCATCGATGACACCATCAAGACCATGAGCACAATCCACTCCGGCTCTCCGTCAGATCCCTTCCCGCACCACGTCTACAACAAAGCAAGCAGCTCCATGGCACACCACCTGCGCAACGTCATCAAACTCTCCCTCGAGACCGTGACCTTCCCAGAGAGCTGGAAACATGCCGAGGTCAACGCCCTACTGAAAAAACCCAAGGCTGACCCAAGAGACATCAAGAATCTTCCGGCCCATCTCTCTGCTCCCCTTCCCAGCCAAGGTCATCGAGAAAATCGTCAACAGACAGCTAACCCAATACCTCGAAGAAAACAGAATTCTGGACCCTTCCCAGTCAGGGTTCCGCAGCAACCACAGCACCGAGACCACCCTCATCGCCGCCACCGACGACATCAGGACCCTGCTGGACAACGGCGAGACCGCAGCACTCATCCTCCTAGACCTCTCCGCCGCCTTCGACACCGTCTGCCACAGCACACTACGCGCACGCCTCCACGCTGCAGGGATCCGAGACAAGGCTCTGGAATGGACCACCTCCTTCCTCTCCGGCAGAACCCAGAGAGTCCGCCTCCCCCCATTCCGGTCCGAAGCCTCCGAGATCATCTGCGGCATACCCCAGGGATCCTCCCTCAGCCCGACACTGTTCAACATTTACATTGCCCCGCTCGCACACGTCGCCCGACAGCACGACCTCAACATAATCTCCTACGCCGACGACACTCAACTGATCCTCTCCCTCACCAAGGACCCCATCACCGCCAAAGCCAACCTCCACGAAGGAATGAAGGCCGTCGCCGACTGGATGAAGACCAGCCGTCTGAAGCTGAACTCGGACAAGACGGAGGTCCTCATCCTCGGCTCCAACCCTTCAGCCTGGGACGACTCCTGGTGGCCGACAGCACTGGGAGCAGCCCCAACACCCACCGACCACGCACGCAACCTGGGAATCATCCTCGACTCAACGCTCTCAATGACCAAGCAGGTCAACGCCGTCTCCTCCTCCTGCTTCAACACCCTCCGCATGCTCCGCAAGATCTACAGATGGATCCCGACAGATACAAGAAAGACAGTCACCCAGGCCCTCGTCAGCAGCAGACTCGACTACGGAAACGCCCTCTACACGGGAGCCCCGAATAAGCTCATCAAACGACTACAACGCATCCAAAACGCCTCGGCACGACTGATCCTCGACATACCACGCCACGGCCACATCACCCCCCACCTGAGGGACCTGCACTGGCTCCCCGTCAGCAAGAGGATATCCTTCAAGCTCCTCATCCACGCACACAAGGCACTCCACAAGCCCGGCCCAGCCTACCTCAACAGACGGCTCTCCTTCTACATCCCCAACCGCCAGCTACGCTCCGCCGACCTCTCACTCGCCACCGTCCCGCGCATCCGAAGAACAACCACCGGCGGGATATCCTTCTCCCACCTCGCCACCAAGACATGGAACACCCTCCCACTGAGCCTACGACAGACCCAAGACCTGCTGACCTTCAGGAGGATGCTCAAGACCTGGATGTTCGATCAGTAGCGGCCCCCCCCCCCAGCGCCTTGAGACCCTCGCGGGTATGTAGCGCGCTTACAAATGACTGATTGATTGACTGATTGATTGACTGTCCCCAATGGAGCAAAGTCATGACTGATTTTCATATGGCTGGGTCTAAACTGAGGTGGCATGGTGTGCAAAAATTACAATGGAGTGGAATACGGCCCGAGTGATTAGCAGTGGTTGAGATTAACTCAAGCATTCCATCCATCACTTTATGTACACTGAGATGTTGTCTGGATGTATTTCATCATGCTGAAGTTTCTGAAATCGGTACAAAATTTAGAGTTTAGAAAAAGTAGCTATTTGCACATTTCTGAAATTGTGAGTACCCATACTAGCATGAGAATTATAGGACATTTTTCAAAGTGACTTCTTTTTTACACATTGTCTTTCATTTGGAAGGCAGAAATGCATCAAAAGTCAATAGGTAATAACAGTTGCTCTACAATTCTGTGTTACCCTAAGTCTCCCGATGAAAATGGTACCTCACTTGTGTGGGTAGGCCTAGTGCCCGCGACAGGAAACGGCCCAAAGAGCAACGAGAACACACCAGATTTTCACAGTGAACACGGACCCTTTATTTGGAAAGTGCCTAGCTGTAGATTTTGAACCCTAGCTCTGCCGGCACCTAGGGAAACCTAGCAAACCTATACATTTTTGAAAACTAGACACCTAGGGGAATCCAGGATGGGGTGACTTGTCTGGCTCTCACCAGGTTCTGTTACCCAGAATCCCTTGCAAACCTCAAACTTTGTAAAAAAAAAACCACATTTTCCTCACATTTCTGTTTTAGAAAGTTCTAGAATCTGCGTGGATCCACAAAATTCCACCTACCCCCATTCCCCAAAGTCTTCAGAGAAAAACTGTACCTCACTTGTGTGGGTAGGCCTAGTGCCCGCGAAAGGAAACCGCCCAAAAAGCAACGTGGACACACCACATTTTCACAGTGAACACGGAACCTTTATTTGGAAAGTGCCTAGCTGTAGATTTTGAACTCTAGCTCTGCCGGCACCTAGGGAAACCTAGCAAACCTATACATTTTTGAAAACTAGATACCCAGGGGAATCAAGGATGGGGTGACTTGTCTGGCTCTCACCAGGTTCTGTTACCCAGAATCCCTTGCAAGCCTCAAACTTTTTAAAAAAACACATTTTCCTCACATTTCTGTGGTGCAAAGTTGTGGAATCTGCGTGGATCCACAAAATTCCACCCACCTCGCATTTCCTAAAGTCGTCCGAGAAAAATGGTACCTCACTTGTGTAGGATAGGCCTAGTGCCCGCGACAGGAAACGGCCCAAAACGCAACGTGGACACACCACATTTTCACAGTGAAAACGGACCCTTTTTTTGCAAAGTGCCTAGCTGTAGATTTTGAACCCTAGCTCTGCCGGCACCTAGGAAACCTAGCAAACCTATACATTTCTGAAAACTAGACACGCAGGGAAATACAGGATGGGGTGACTTGTCTGGCTCTCACCAGGTTCTGTTGCCCAGAATCCCTTGCAAACCTCAAACTTTGTTAAAAAAAAACAACATTTTCCTCACATTTCTGTGGTGGAAAGTTCTAGAATCTGCGTGGATCCACAAAATTACAACCATCCACCATTCCCCAAAGTCTTCCGAGAAAAATGGTACCTCAATTTTGTGGGTAGGCCTAGTGCCCCCGACAGGAAACGGCTCAAAACGCAACGTGGACACACCACATTTTCACAGTGAAAACTGACCCTTTTTTTGCAAAGTGCCTCGCTGTAGATTTTGAACCCTAGCTCAGCCGGCACCTAGGGAGACCTAGCAAACCTATACATTTTTGAAAACTAGACACCCAGCGGAATCCAGGATGGGGTGACTTGTCTGGCTCTCACCAGGTTCTGTTACCCAGAATTCCTTGCAAACCTCAGAGTTTGTAAAAAGAAGCCCACATTTTCTTCACATTTCTGTGGTGGAAAGTTCCGGCATCTGCGTGGATCCACAAAATTGCACCCACCCCGCATTCCCCAAAGTCTTCTGAGAAAAATGGTACCTCACTTGTGTGGGTAGGTGTAGTGCCCGCGACAGGAAACGGCCCAAAACGCAACGTGGACACACCACATTTTCACAGTGAAAACGGACCCTTTTTTTGCAAAGTGCCTAGCTGTAGATTTTGAACCCTAGCTCTGCCGGCACCTAGGGAAACCTAGCAAACCTATACATTTCTGAAAACTAGACACGCAGGGAAATACAGGATGGGGTGACTTGTCTGGCTCTCACCAGGTTCTGTTACCCAGAATCCCTTGCAAACCTCAAACTTTGTTAAACAAAAACAAATTTTCCTCAAATTTCTGTGGTGGAAAGTTCTAGAATCTGCGTGGATCCACAAAATTACACCCATCCCCATTCCCCAAAGTCTTCTGAGAAAAATGGTACCTCAATTGTGTGGGTAGGCCTAGTGCCCCCGACAGGAAACGGCTCAAAACGCAACGTGGACACACCACATTTTCACAGTGAAAACTGACCCTTTTTTTGCAAAGTGCCTCGCTGTAGATTTTGAACCCTAGCTCTGCCGGCACCTAGGGAGACCTAGCAAACCTATACATTTTTGAAAACTAGACACCCAGCGGAATCCAGGATGGGGTGACTTGTCTGGCTCTCACCAGGTTCTGTTACCCAGAATTCCTTGCAAACCTCAAAGTTTGTAAAAAAAAGCCCACATTTTCTCCAAATTTCTGTGGTGGAAAGTTCCGGCATCTGCGTGGATCCACAAAATTGCACCCACCCCGCATTCCCCAAAGTCTTCTGAGAAAAATGGTACCTCACTTGTGTGGGTAGGTGTAGTGCCCGCGACAGGAAATGGCCCAAAACGCAATGTGGACACACCACATTTTCACAGTGAAAACTGACCCTTTTTTTGCAAAGTGCCTGGCTGTAAATTTTGAACCCTAGCTCTGCCGGTACCTAGGAAAACCGAGCAAACCTATACATTTTTGAAAACTAGACACCCAGGGAAATCCAGGATGGGGTTACTTGTCTGGCTCTCACCAGGTTCTGTTACCCAGAATCCCTTGCAAACCTCAAACTTTGTAAAAAAAAACACATTTTCCTCACATTTCTGTGGTGTAAAGTTCTGGAATCTGCGTGGATCCACAAAAATCCACCTACCCCACATTCCCCAAAGTCTTCCGAGAAAAATGGTACCTCACTTGTGTGGGTAGGCCTAGTGCCCGCGACAGGAAACGGCCCAAAACGCAACGTGGACACACCACATTTTCACAGTGAAAACTGACCCTTTTTTGCAAAGTGCCTAGCTGTAGGTTTTGAACCCTAGCTCTCCCGGCACCTAGGGAAACCTAGCAAACCTATACATTTTTGAAAACTAGACACCCAGGGGAATCCGGGATGGGGTGACTTGTTTGGCTCGCACCAGGTTCTGTTACCCAGAATCCCTTGCAGACCTCAAACTTTGTCAAAAACAGATTTTCCTCACATTTCTGTGGTGTAAATTCTGGAATCTGCGTCCATCCACAAAATTCCACCTACCCCCATTCCCCAAAGTCTTCTGAGAAAAACTGTACCTCACTTGTGTGGGTAGGCCTAGTGCCCACGACAGGAAACGGCCCAAAAAGCAACGTGGACACACCACATTTTCACAGTGAACACGGAACCGTTATTTGGAAAGTTCCTAGCTGTAGATTTTGAACCCTAGCTCTGCCGGCACCTAGGGAAACCTAGCAAACCTGTACATTTTTGAAAATCTAGATACCCAGGGGAATCAAGGATGGGGTGAGTTGTCTGGCTCTCACCAGGTTCTGTTACCCAGAATCCCTTGCAAGCCTCAAACTTTTTAAAAAAAAACACATTTTCCTCACATTTCTGTGGTGAAAAGTTGTGGAATCTGCTTGGATCCACAAAATTCCACCCACCTCACATTCCCTAAAGTCGTCCGAGAAAAATGGTACCTCACTTGTATGGATAGGCCTAGTGCCCGCGACAGGAAACGGCCCAAAACGCAACGTGGACACACCACATTTTCACTGTGAAAACTGACCCTTTTTTTGCAAAGTGCCTAGCTGTAGATTTTGAACCCTAGCTCTGCCGGCACCTAGGGAAACCTAGCAAACCTATTCATTTTTTAAAACTAGACACGCAGGGAAATACAGGATGGGGTGACTTGTCTGGCTCTCACCAGGTTCTGTTGCCCAGAATCCCTTGCAAACCTCAAACTTTGTAAAAAAAAACAACATTTTCCTCACATTTCTGTGGTGGAAAGTTCTAGAATCTACGTGGATCCACAAAATTACACCCACCCACCATTCCCCAAAGTCTTCCGAGAAAAATGGTACCTCACTTGTGTGGGTAGGCCTAGTGCCCCCAACAGGAAACGGCTCAAAACGCAACGTGGACACACCACATTTTCACAGTGAAAACTGACCCTTTTTTTGCAACGTGCCTAGCTGTAGATTTTGAACCCTAGCTCAACCGGCACCTAGGGAGACCTAGCAAACCTATACATTTTTGAAAACTAGACACCCAGGGGAATCCAGGATGGGGTAACTTGTCTGGCTCTCACCAGGGTCTGTTACCCAGAATCCCTTGCAAACCTCAGACTTTGTAAAAAGAAACTCCACATTTTCTTCACATTTCTGTGGTGGAAAGTTCCGGAATCTGCGTTGATCCACAAAATTCCACCTACCCCGCATTCCCCAAAGGCTTCTGAGAAAAATGGTACCTCACTCGTGTGGGTGGGTCAAGTACCCGCGACAGGCAAGGGCCCAAAACGTATTATGGAGACTTCAAAATGACCTATCACAAAACAACCTGGTTTTGCAGGGGGGGCACCTAGGTTTTTGGCCCCGGGCTCGTGGCCATCTAGGGAAACCTACCAAACCCACACATTTCTGAAAACTAGACACCCTGGGGAGTCCAGTGAGGTATGGCTTGCGTGGATCTCCCAACGTTTCCCTACCCAGAATCCCCTGCAAACCTCAGATTTAGCCTAAAAAATCACTTTTTCCATACATTTTTGTGTGGGATCACTGTGCCGGCACAAATGTCCTACCACCCAGCGTTCCTCTTGTTTTTTCCCGAGTAAAATGATGCCTCACTTGTGTGGGTGGGCCAAAGGCCTGTGACTGGGAAGAACCCAAAACATAGTGATTAAAAGTATAGCACCGCAAATTCTAAGCGGTACATTTTTAAAAAAATACGTTTTTAGCAGATTCTGCATTGGGCAGCCCCCTGCAAAACCAGGTCGTTTTATGATAGGTCATTTTGAAGTCTCCATAACACGTTTTGGGCCCTTGCCTGTCACGGGTACTTGACCCACCCACACGAGTGAGGTACCATTTTTATCGGGAGACCTGGGGGAATGCTGGGTGGTAGGAAATTTGGGGATGCACGCAGATTCCAAAACTTTCCACCACAGAAATGTGAGGAAAATGTGTTTTTGTTTATAAAGTTTGAGGTTTGCAAGGGATTCTGGGTAACAGAACCTGGTGAGAGCCAGACAAGTCACCCCATCATGGATTCCCCTGGTTGTCTAGTTTTCAAAAATGTATAGGTTTGCTAGGTTTCTCTAGGTGCCGGCTGAGCTAGGGTTCAAAATCTACGGCTAGGCACTTTGCAAAAAAAGGGTCCGTTTTCACTGTAAAAATGTGGTGTGTCCACATTGCGTTTTGGGCCGTTTCCTGTCGCGGGCACTAGGCCTACCCACACAAGGGAGGTATCATTTTTCTGGTAAGAATTTGGGGAATGCGGGGTGGGTAGGATTTTGTGGATCCACGCAGATTCCAGAACTTTCCACCACAGATATGTGAGGAAAATATGTTGTTTTTTACAAAGTTTGGGGTTTGCACGGTATTCTGGGTAACAGAATCTGGTGAGAGCCACACAAGTCACCCCATCCTGGATTCCCCTGGGTGTCTAGTTTTCAAAAATGGTTAGGTAAGCTAGGTTTCCCTAGGTGCCGGCAGAGCTGGGATTCAAAATCTACATCTAGGCACTTTGCAAAAAAAGGGTCAGTTTTCACTGTAGAAATGTGGTATCCACGTTGCGTTTTGGGCCGTTTCCTGTTGCGGGCACTAAGCCTATCCAGACAAGTGAGGTACCATTTTTATCGGAAGACTTTGGGGAATGCGGAGTTGGTGCAATTTTGTGGATCCACGTAGATTCCAGAACTTTCCATCACAGAAATGTGAGGAAAATGGTTTTTTGTTTTTTTTTACAAACTTTGAGGTTTGCAAGGGATTCTGGGTAACAGAACCTAGTGAAAGCCAGACAAGTCACCCCATCCTGGATTCCCCTGGGTGTCTAGTTTTCAAAAATGTATAGGTTTGCTCGGTTTCCTTAGGTGCCGGCAGAGCTAGGGTTCAAAATCTACTGCTAGGCACAAAAAAAGGGTCCGCTTTCACTGTAAAAATGTGATGTGTCCATGTTGTGTTTTGGGCCGTTTCCTGTCACGGACACAAGGCCTTCCCACACAAGTGAGGTATCATTTTTATTGGAATCCTTTTGGAATGCGTGGTAGGTGGAATTTTGTGAATCCACGCAGATCCCAGAACTTTCCATCACAGAAATGTGAGGAAAATGTGTTTTTTTTAAACTAAGTTTGAGGTTTGCAAGGGATTCTTGGTAACAGAACTTGGTGAGAGGCACACAAGTCACCCCATCCTGGGTTCCCCTTGGTGTCTAGTTTTCAAAAATGTACAGGTTTGCTAGGTTTCCCTATGTGCCGGCTGCGCTAAGGCCCAAAATCCACAGGTAGGCACATTGCTAAAAACAAGTCTGTGCCTAGTGGGTTTTCTGCCGCCCTGGGGGGAGAATCGGGGGGGGGGGCGGGGGGTTTGGCCCGATATGCCCCCAAGGGGGGCAGAACAACTGTGGCAATTTGTTTGGGGGTGGGGGCATTGGTATGCCCATTCTGGGCAGCCCAGACCCACACGCATAAAAAAAGCCAGCGTAATCGCTGGCGCCTAGTGGGCTCTATGCCGCCCCCTGGGGGGGGCAGATCAGGGACTACTGCCCACATCTGTCTCCTGGGGGGGCTGAAAGACTGTGACATTTTTTGAAGGTGGTGGGGTGTAGGAGAGTAGGATCTGCCTCTTATGTTGCCCCCACTTTTTTTCTGATGTTTACACTGGTTTCTGGCTATAGTCTGGCTGGGCCCCTGCTAATCAGGGCCCCAGCCTCTCTGTTCTCTCTAAACGACTTGGAGTGCACTCTAGGTGCACTAGTGATTGGATACTGTGGTACCTTATGAGTCCCTAGTATATGGTACCTTAGGCACCAAGGGCATAGGTACTTCACAGGCCTACCAGAGGCTGAAGCATGTATTATGCCACCCCTGGGAAGCAGACTAAATCTGACACCCCAGGCCTGCTACTGCAGCCTGGGTGAGGTGGTGCTAGCACTCCTCACTGAGATATAGGTCCCCTATATCTCTCCTGCACACACATATGAACCTATCAGTCACCCCTAAGGCAGGCCCTATCAATCCTGAGGGCAGGGTGCTTGGCTTCTATGTGAGGGGGTGCCTCTGCCTCAGCAGGGCCCCTCTGCAGCTCTCAGAGTCCATTCTCTGGTGCTGTTTGTGGATGCGGTTAAACCATATACTTTTAAGTGCATTATATCCTCGCGGTAAAATGCTAACTTTGGAATGGCTGCATCGAAACATGTCGTGTTTGGTGTCAAACATCTTGGAATACTACCCCCCCGCCAGTCCTGGCGGCGGGGGTAGCATTCCACCCTTCTAGAGGGATAGACATGTACCTACTGTGGAAACGCGGTAGAATCCTGCAGAGCCCTGGCATCACAAAATGGATGCCACCAGTCACAGACACTGGGCTGCCCTCCTGCTGATGACCAACACTCGCAGTGGAGGAAGCCCAACAATAGATATCCTGTCCCAAGGGGTGTGACCACCTTCCAGACAGGGTTTAGTGTATTGGGGCTGGGTGGGTGCACTCTTAGAGTGCTTTGAAGTCCTGCACTGGGGAAGCAGAAGGCTCCTCTGTGCATATGCCAGTTCAAACCGGCTCAGGGGCTACCTGCCCCTGCTCTGGCGTGAAACTGGACAAAGGGAAGTGGGTGTAGCCACCCACTCCCCTGACCCTCCCATAGGTAGGGTCATAGAGCTAGTCCCTCCCTTTCTTTTAGTATAAGAGGGGGAACCTGTGCATTGCACCCTAGATTTTCCCTGGACGACGCTCTGAAGAAGAATCCCGGACCTTCGACGTTCCACTACCTTTGGAAGACTGAAGAATCTCCCTTGGAGTCAAGGAGTGACTCCCCTGCTTGGCAGGCACCAAAAACTATAAACGACGGTCGCAAACTACGCCGCTCCCGCCGGAGTCTGAAGTCCCTGCAGCCCAAGAAGTAGATTTCCTGACTTCTCAAAGGCCATCGTGAGTTCCCAGCGAAGCTGAGGCCAGTGGACCCCAAAAGTAATGAGGAACCACGACCCCTGGGTACCATTCACTATTGTCGAGTGCAACCCCTTCACAACGTTCCACGAACTTGTGCTTTGGACCACGTGTGGTCCTAGCCTCCAGCAGGAATCTCTCCGAAGATCAGAGGCCTACCACGTCCTGAGTGACCGTGGGCCCCTGTGAGCGAATCCTCCCAAGGCGTCTTCGCAATCCTTTGACAGCCGGCTTGTGGGTCCCCAAAAGACTTTCTAAAGACACCAAAGGGCTCCTCTGGTTGCTCCAGGCCTGCCCTGACTAACCCTCACTGGGTGAGTCCCCCAGACCTTGCTGGTCTGCGCCATTGCCTCTTCGCATTTTCCCCGAGACTTGCTGTTACCAAGGCTTGCTGGCTCCGATCGAGTTGCCGACACCGCAGTAAGCTGAAGACATCGTGGAACACGCCGAATCCAGCTCCTGGTCATCGTCGACGCCTCCTGGACCTTGTGGCTGAAGAGTCAAGGCAACCGCAAATGACCTGAATCTTACGACGACGGTGGGCATCCATCTTCCTTGCCCCGAGTCACTGCCAAGTGACTTTGAACACTGTCCCCTCTGCTTTCAGGTCTTCCATCTTCGGAATCCAGGCTTGGATTCCACTGGACACTTCTTCGGACTTCAGAAGCAGCAAGCCTTCATTGTCCTCCATTGAAAACGACGCCGCGACCCGACACCAAAGGACACCTATGCACCCGGCTTCCCTGGGTGAGGTAACTCCAGCACTACGGTGCTCCTGTGGGTGTTGGCCCTAGAACTACTTACCCTGTAAGTGACTTGCTTGTAGGTTCTCCCGAAGTATCCTAAAACTCTTAATTTCCAACCGCGACTTGCCCCATTGAAGTCAACGGCGATTCGCGCCTGTGTATCCACACTGCACGCGTCCCCCGTGGGTCCTTTACTTACCTACCTTGGGTGGTTTCGTGAGGCCCCAGCACTTCTGAAGGCCCTAGGCCTTGTCTCTTTGCAAGTCGTTGTTTCTAAGTCTCTTTTTTAGTATATGGTCTGGTACGCCCCTAGGGCCCCAGCCATATTTGTGCTTAATTTATTGTGAAACGTTGATTTGTGCATATGTCCTTGACTTCTAATCTCATAAAGAGATTAGTAGAGAGTTGTTAATAATAAATACATATATATTTGATATATATACCTGTGTGGTGTCTTTTCATTTGGTGATTCAAGAGATTGTGTGGTAAAACAAGCTGCTTTACATTCCTTCAAGACTTAGCCTGAAGGCTGCTCTCCACAGCTACCACTGGGATAGCTTTCTATAAAGGTTGTCTTAAACCTATCTACCATAAGAGTCGAATTGTTCTGGTGCAAGGTGTCCACTTTAATTAGTGAACAGCATATACCAGGCCAACTTCTCACATTGGTGGGCAGCGTGTGGGATTCCAGCTTGCTATTGTTTTACCAGAAAATCTCTATTTGAATTACTAACTGAAAACCACTATAGGTACTTAAGGTACATATAAAGTCAAGCTTAGTATCAATAAGTTCTACTCAACTTAGAGCTGTGTGCCAAGGGAGAGCACACCCTTTCTACAGCTCAAGCTAGTATCAGTAGGCCACAAACTAGTGTAGGTAGTACAACACTGCACAACACTAGAATGTCCTTAAAGGGTGGAACCAGTGGATCCACTCAGCCTCAGTATAAGGACATGGCTTTCTCTGACTTGGGAGCCATGTGTGTTGAAAGACACCTGAGGCTAGGACAGAGTCCCTCAACCCTACACCTGATAGATCTGCTGACAGCAGATGATCTTAGATTGGCTCTATGAGCTAATGGGTCTGAATCAGTGGGTGGGTCAATTACAGTATCTGGGTCAGATGATGAACATCAGAATGACCAGGACTCTGTGATTGAAGGGCCAGGCCTCAAGGGGCCTGAAAAGGACAGAGGAATTCTCCCTAAGAGAGCTGACAGAGTGGAGGAGAGGCATAGGTCCCCTTCAAGGGAATCTGACCACTCTTATCACTCTGGCAGAGAATTTGTCCACCAGAGGAACTCATACTTTCCCATAAGAGAGACCTCCTCTGAAAGAATGTGCAAACTGCTGCAGTATGAGGAAGCAAGAGTTGCCCTCAGAACCAAGCAGTTGGCACTGGATAGAGAAGCCCTGGAAATCCAGAGAGCTTCTAGAAGAGAGGGGTTAGAACCCCTTGGTGGCAGCAACAGTGTCCCTAGAGGCAGAGAATCTATTCCAGACCATAGGAACCTGAGCAAGGTTGTTCCTCCCTACCAGAGTGGGGATGATATCCACAAGTGGATAACTGCTCTGGAGAGGGCCTGTAGAGTACAGCAGGTCCCCCAAAAGCAGTGGGCAGCAATCTTGTGGCTCTCCTTTTCAGACAAAGGTAGAGACAAGCTCCTCACTGTTAGAGAAGAGGATGCTGATGATTATGAAGTCCTGAAGAGTGCACTGATAGATGGGTTTGGTTTAACCACTGAGCAGTACAGGTTGAAGTTCAGAGACACCCAGAAGGCACAGACTCAGGACTGGACTGACTTTGTTGATTGTGCAACCAAGGCTCTGGAGGGTTGGCTGGTTGGCAGTAGGGTTACTGATTTCAAGGGATTGTATAATCTGATGATGAGAGAACAGATCCTTAATAATTGCCAGAACCAGTTGTTGCATCAATACCTGGTGGACTCAGATCTGACCTCTCCCCAAGAATTGGGAAAGAAGGCAGACAAATGGGTCAGAACCAGGGTGAGGCAGAAACCCCAGAACCAAGGGGGTGACACTAAGAAGCAAGATCCTAAGGGCTCTGAGAAAGGTGGGGATAAGTCAAAAGACCAGAAGTCTTCACAAGGGCCCCAAAAATCTGCATCTGGTGGGGAGTCACAATCCAACAAGGGAAAAGGCCAAAAGAAGCCCTGGTGCAAATTCTGTAAACAGAAAGGGCACTGGACTTCTGACTGTAACAAGTCCAAAGACCAAACCACCACCACTCCTGCCCCTAATCAATCAATCAGGGGTTTGTTAAAGCGCGACTACTCACCCGTAAGGGTCTCAAGGCGCTGGGGGGGGGGGTGCAGGTTCCATCCATCAAAGAGGGGGTCTGTCGAAAAGCCAGGTTTTAAGGTTTCTTGCGAAGATGGGGAGCGATGTTGTCTGTCTGAGGTGGAGCGGAAGGGCGTTCCATGCTTTGGCCGCGAGGAAGGAGAAGGAGCGGCCTCCCGATCTGGTCTTTCTGGTGCGGGGGACCACGGCGTAGGAGAGCTGGGCTGATCGTAGGGTCCTTTGGGGTGCGTGGAATTTGAGTCGGCTGTTCAGGTATGCTGGTCCGGTGCCGTGGAGGGCCTTGTGTGCGTGGGTGAGCATCTTGAAGGTGATTCTCACCTCGACAGGGAGCCAGTGGAGTGTGCGCAGGTGCTGGGAGATGTGGCAGTGTTTTGGCAGGTTGAGGACCAGTCTTGCGGCGGCGTTCTGGATGTTCTGTAGCTTGCGGGTGAGGTTTTTGTTTATTCCGGCGTAGTGTGCGTTGCCGTAGTCGAGTCTGCTGGTGACCAGGGCGTGAGTGACGGTCTTTCGGTGTTCGAGGGGGATCCATTTGAAGGTCTTACGAAGGAGGCGGAGGTTGTGGAAGCAGGAAGACAAGACAGAGTTGATCTGGCGGTCCATTTTGAGCTCGGAGTCCAGGATGATTCCCAGGTTGCGTGCGTGGTCCGTGGGGGTTGGCGGGTTTCCGAGGGCGGGGGGCCACCAGGTGTCGCTCCAGGCATCGGGGTTTGGGCCCATGATGAGTACTTCTGTTTTGTTGGTGTTTAGTTGTAGGCAGCTGTTTTTCATCCATTTGGCGACGGCTTCCATGCCTTCTCGAAAGTTGCGTCTGGCGGTGTTGGGCTCGTTGGATAGGGAGAGGATGAGCTGGGTGTCGTCTGCGTATGACACGATGTTGAGTCCGTAGGTTATGACGATGGGGGCGAGTGGAGCCATGTAGACGTTGAAGAGCGTCGGGCTGAGGGAGGAGCCCTGGGGGACTCCGCAGGTGGTAGGTGTGGGGTCCGAGAGGAAAGGGGGAGTCTGACCCGCTGCGTCCTGCCGGAGAGGAAGGAGCGGATCCAGTCGAGGGCCTTGTCCTGGATTCCTGCGTTGTAGAGTCTGCGTATTAGGGTGCGGTGGGAGACTGTGTCGAACGCCGCTGATAGGTCGAGGAGGATGAGGGCTACTGTTTCTCCTTTGTCCAGTAGGGTGCGGATGTCGTCTGTTGCGGCGAGGAGGGCGGTTTCCGTACTGTGGTTTTTTCTGAAGCCGGATTGGGAGGAGTCGAGGATGTTGTGTTCTTCAATGAATGTGGCGAGTTGGCTGTTGATGGCTTTCTCGATGACTTTCGCTGGGAACGGGAGCAGGGAGATGGGTCTGTAGTTTTTGAGGTCGGTGGGGTCCGCTGAGGGTTTCTTTAGGAGGGGTTGACCTCGGCGTGTTTCCAGTCGTCGGGGAACGCAGGCGGTCGCCAGGGAGCGGTTGATGGTGTGGCGGAGCATGGGTGCGATGGTGTCGGCGGCTCTGTTGAAGATGTGGTGGGGGCAGGGGTCCGTGGGGGCCCCTGAGTGGATTGACTTCATTGTCTTCAGTGTGTCTTCCGTGGTGAGGGCTGTCCAGTCGTCAATCGCTGGTTTCCGGGTGTCGGGGGTGGTTGGTGAGGGTTCAGTGTGTTGGTTGTCTTCGTCGAAGTTGTCGTAGATGCTCTTGATTTTGTGGTGGAAAAAGGTGCTGAGTTTGTCGCAGAGGTCTTGTGAGGGAGGGATGTCGGTAGACTCGCTAGTGGGTTGGGCGAACTCCTTGATGATGCTGAAGAGTTCCTTGCTGTTGTGCGCGTGGGTGGAGATTCTGTCTTTAATCGCTTTTTTCCTCGTTTCTCTGATGAGTTGATGGTGGGCGTTGGTGGCGGCTCTGAAGTTGTCGTGGGCTAAGGCAACTGTTCCCCCTAGCTCAGCTACTGGTGGAGGTGGTACACAGAATAAGGGTGTAGTAGGGTTGACCCTGGGTTCTGAAGTGGACTCTGACCTAGTCAGAGTGCCCACTCAGGCAATGCTGATTTGTGAGGGAGACCTTAATATGTCCTTCTTAGTAAGCCCCAGTAATCTGGGCAAATACAAACAGCAGCCTGTAATAAATGGCAAACAGGCTTTGGCATTTAGGGACACAGGTGCTAGTGTCACCATGGTGGCAGAGGATCTTGTAGACCCTGGACAGATCATCCTGGGCGAAATGTACCAGGTGAATAATGCAAGCAATGTCAAGACCAACCATAGTCTGGCAGTTGTGAATTTCTCCTGGGGAGGGGTAACTGGCCTCAAGAAGGTTGTAGTCAGTGCAGACCTCCCTGTCGAATGTCTATTGGGCAATGATCTAGAGACTTCAGCCTGGTCTGAAGTAGAGTTATGTACTCATGCTGAGATGTTGGGCATCCCTGCAGAGGTATTTGCTGTGACCAGGTCACAAGCAAGAATGCATGACACTGAACCAGCTCTGGATCCTGGAACAATTGACCAGATGCTTCCCAAGAGGAGGAGCAGAAGGGTAAAGGCAGTGCCTTCCCCTCTGTCTCAGATCACAGATTCACCCCCAGAGGGAGGTGAAACAGATCCTGAAGAAGGAACTGCCCCAGAGGGACTTGAGCCTGATCAGGTTGAGTTCTTGGGGGCAGGGGACCCTTCTAGGGAAGATCTGAGTAAGGAGCAACAGTGCTGCCCCTCTCTTGAACCCCTCAGACAGCAGGCTGCTGCTGAGGCTGCTGGGAGTGCTAGTGGGTCCCATAAAGTTTATTGGGATGAGGGACTCCTATATTCTGAGGGCAGAGACCCAGCCCCTGGAGCCACCAGGAGGTTGGTAATACCTCAGAAGTTTAGGGGGTTCCTCTTGACCCTAGCACATGACATCCCTTTAGCAGGACACTTGGGCCAAAACAAGACCTGGGACAGGCTTGTTCCACATTTTCATTGGCCACATATGTCAGAGGACACAAAGGAGTTTTGTTGCTCCTGTGTCACATGCCAAGCCAGTGGTAAGGCAGGTGGCACAACAAAGGCCCCCTGATACCACTACCTGTGGTGGGGGTACCCTTTGAAAGGGTAGGGATTGACATTGTTGGTCCCCTTGACCCTCAAACTGCATCTGGGCACAGGTTTATCCTGGTGGTAGTGGATCATGCCACCAGGTACCCAGAAGCAATTCCCCTGAGGACCACCACAGCCCCAGTGGTGGCAAGAGCCCTCATTGGAGTCTTCTCCAGAGTGGGTTTCCCAATGGAGGTCATTTCTGACAGAGGTACCAACTTCATGTCAGGATATCTAAAAGCAATGTGGAAGGAGTGTGGTGTAACTTACAAGTTCACCACCCCTATCACCCACAATGCAATGGTTTAGTTGAACGCTTCAACAAAACCTTGAAAGGAATGATTAAAGGACTCCCAGAGAAGCTTAGGTGGAAATGGGACCTTCTTCTTCCTTGCCTGTTGTTTGCATACAGAGAGGTTCCACAGAAGGGGGTTGGTTACAGCCCATTTGAGCTTCTGTTTGGGCATCCTGTGAGAGGTCCATTGTGTTTGTTAAAAGAGGGCTGGGAGTTACCTTTCAAGCCCCCCAAACAAGATGTGATGGACTATGTACTTGGTCTCCGCTCCCGGATGGCAGAGTACATGAAAAAGGCAACCAAAAACCTAGAGGCCAGCCAAGAATTACAAAAAGCTTGGCATGACCAGAAGGCTGTACTGACTGTATACCAGCCAGGACAGAAGGTGTGGGTATTGGAGCCTGTGGCCCCAGCAGCCCTCCAGGACAAGTGGAGTGGCCCCCATACAATAGTTGAACAGAAGGGAGAAGTCACCTACCTGGTGAATCTTGGAACTCCCAGGAGCCCCCTGAGGGTGCTCCATGTCAACAGATTAAAGCCATATGTTGACAGGGCTGACATGGGCTTGCTCATGGCAACTGATGAGGACCAGGAGGAGGAGAGTGACCCTCTCCCTGACCTGCTCTCTCAGAACCCTGATGATGGGTCAGTAGATGGTGTTGCTTTGGCAAGCAGCCTCACTGACCATCAGCAAACTGAGTGCAGACAAGTTCTGCAACAGTATAGACATATGTTTAGCCTGACCCCTAGTCAGACTTCCTGGTGCACCCATGAGGTGGACACTGGAGACAGTCTGCCTGTCAAGAATAAAATCTACAGGCAACCTGACCATGTCAGGGACTGTATCAGGACTGAAGTCCAGAAAATGTTGGAGCTAGGTGTAATTGAGCCTTCAGATAGCCCTTGGGCTAGCCCAGTAGTCCTGGTACCCAAGCCTCATACCCAGGGTGGTAAGAAAGAAATGAGGTTTTGTGTAGACTACAGAGGCCTCAATGCAGTCACTAGGACTGATGCCTATCCCATACCAAGGGCAGATGAGCTGATTGATACTTTGGCCTCAGCCAAGTATCTAAGCACGTTTGACCTGACAGCTGGCTACTGGCAGATCAGGTTAGCTGATGATGCAAAAGCCAAAACAGCATTTTCGACCCCTGGTGGGCACTACCACTTTGTGGTGATGCCCTTTGGATTGAAAAATGCACCTGCCACTTTTCAGAGGTTGGTGAATAAAGTTCTGACAGGGATGGAAACTTATTGCTCAACTTATCTAGATGATATTGTTGTCTTTAGTTCCTCCTGGCAGGATCACCTGGTCCACCTCAGGAATGTTTTGGAGGCCCTGCAGAAAGCAGGCCTCACTATCAAGGCCACTAAGTGCCAGATAGGGCAGAGTCAGGTTGTATACCTGGGCCACCTTGTAGGTGGAGGCCAGGTTGAGCCTTTACAGAGCAAAATCCAAACCATAATGGAATGGGTTGCTCCAACCACCCAGACACAGGTGAGAGCCTTCTTAGGCCTGACTGGGTACTATAGGAGGTTTGTCAAGGGATATGGATCTATAGTGACCCCCTTGAATGATCTGACCTCAAAGAAAATGCCAAAAAGGTTCAGTGGACAGCTAGCTGTCAGAAGGCATTTGAAGACCTAAAGCAGGCCATGTGCACTGCCCCCATCTTACAGAGTCCAGACTACACCAAAAAGTTCATTGTCCAAACAGATGCTTCTGAGCTGGGTGTGGGAGCTGTACTGTCTCAACTGAATGATGAAGGTCAAGACCAGCCAGTAGCTTTTATTAGCAGAAGGCTGACCCCTAGAGAGAAACGTTGGTCAGCTATAGAGAGGGAGGCCTTTGCTGTGGTGTGGGCCCTGAAGAAGCTGAGGTCATACTTGTTTGGCACTCACTTCATAGTTCAGACTGACCACAAGCCCCTCCTATGGCTTAAACAAATGAAAGGAGAAAACCCAAAACTTTTGAGGTGGTCCATTTCCCTACAGGGGATGGACTATACAGTGGAACATAGACCTGGGACCCAACATGTCAATGCAGATGGACTCTCAAGGTATTTCCACTTTGAACACGAAGACTCAACTGGTCAAGGTTAGTTTAGTGTCCCTGCATTTGGGGGGGGGTTGTGTAGGAGAGTAGGATCTGCCTCTTATGTTGCCCCCACTTTTTTTCTGATGTTTACAGTGGTTTCTGGCTATAGTCTGGCTGGGCCCCTGCTAATCAGGGCCCCAGCCTCTCTGTTCTCTCTAAACGACTTGGAGTGCACTCTAGGTGCACTAGTGATTGGATACTGTGGTACCTTATGAGTCCCTAGTATATGGTACCTTAGGCACCAAGGGCATAGGTACTTCACAGGCCTACCAGGGGCTGAAGCATGTATTATGCCACCCCTGGGAAGCAGACTAAATCTGACACCACAGGCCTGCTACTGCAGCCTGGGTGAGGTGGTGCTAGCACTCCTCACTGAGATATAGGTCCCCTATATCTCTCCTGCACACACATATGAACCTATCAGCCACCCCTAAGGCAGGCCCTATCAATCCTGAGGGCAGGGTGCTTGGCTTCTATGTGAGGGGGTGCCTCTGCCTGAGCAGGGCCCCTCTGCAGCTCTCAGAGTCCATTCTCTGGTGCTGTTTGTGGATGCGGTTAAACCATATACTTTTAAGTGCATTATATCCTCGCGGTAAAATGCTAACTTTGGAATGGCTGCATCGAAACATGTCGTGTTTGGTGTCAAACATCTTGGAATACTACCCCCCGCCAGTCCTGGCAGCGGGGAGCATTCCACCCTTCTAGAGGGATAGACATGTACCTACTGTGGAAACGCGGTAGAATCCTGCAGAGCCCTGGCATCACAAAATGGATGCCACCAGTCACAGACACTGGGCTGCCCTCCTGCTGATGACCAACACTCGCAGTGGAGGAAGCCCAACAATAGATATCCTGTCCCAAGGGGGTGTGACCACCTTCCAGACAGGGTTTAGTGTATTGGGGCTGGGTGGGTGCACTCTTAGAGTGCTTTGAAGTCCTGCACTGGGGAAGCAGAAGGCTCCTCTGTGCATATGCCAGTTCAAACCGGCTCAGGGGCTACCTGCCCCTGCTCTGGCGCGAAACTGGACAAAGGGAAGTGGGTGTTTACCACCCAGTCCCCTGACCCTCCCATAGGTAGGGTCATAGAGCTAGTCCCTCCCTTTCTTTTAGTATAAGAGGGGGAACCTGTGCATTGCACCCTAGATTTTCCCTGGACGACGCTCTGAAGAAAAATCCCGGACCTTCGACGTTCCACTACCTTTGGAAGACTGAAGAATCTCCCTTGGAGTCAAGGAGTGACTCCCCTGCTTGGCAGGCACCAAAAACTACAAACGACGGTTGCAAACTATGCCGCTCCCGCCGGAGTCCGAAGTCCCTGCAGCCCAAGAAGTGGATTTCCTGACTTCTCAAAGGCCATCGTGAGTCCCCAGTGAAGCTGAGGCCAGTGGACCCCAAGAGTAACAAGGAATCACGACCCCTGGGTACCGTGCACTGTTGTCGAGTGCAACCCCTTCACAACGTTCCATGAACTTGTGCTTTGGACCACGTGTGGTCCTAGCCTCCAGCAGGAATCCCACCGAAGATCAGAGGCCTACCATGTCCCGAGTGACCGTGGGCCCCTGTGAGCGAATCCTCCCAAGGCGTCTTTGCGGTCCTTTGCCAGCCGGCTTGTGGGTCCCCAGAAGACTTTCAAAAGACACCAAAAGGCTCCCCTGGTTGCTCCAGGCCTGTCCTGACTTACCCTCGCTGGGTGAGTCCCCCAGACCTTGCTGGTCTGCGCCATTGCCTCTTCGCACTTTCCCCGAGACTTGCTGTTACCAAGGCTTGTTGGCTCCTATTGAGTCGCCGACACCGCAGTAAGCTGCAGACATTAAGGGACATGCCGAATCCAGCTCCTGGTTGTCGTCGACACCTCCTGGACCTCGTGGCTGAAGAGTCAAGGCAACCGTGAACGACCTGAATCTTGCGACGACGGTGGGCATCCATCTTCCTTGCCCCGAGTCACTGCCAAGTGACTTTGAACACTGTCCCCTCTGCTTTCAGGTCTTCTATCTTCCGAATCCAGGCTTGGATTCCACCGGACACTTCTTCGGACTTCACAAGCAGCAAGTCTTCATTGTCCTCCATTGAAAACGACGCCGCGACCCGACACCAAAGGACACCTATGCACCCGGCTTCCCTGGGTGAGGTAACTCCAGCACTACGGTGCTCCTGTGGGTGTTGGCCCTAGAACTACTTACCCTGTAAGGGACTTGCTTGTAGGTTCTCCCGAAGTATCCTAAAACTCTTAATTTCCAACCGCGACTTGCCCCATTGAAGTCAACGGCGATTCGCGCCTGTGTATCCACACTGCACGCGTCCCCCGTGGGTCCTTTACTTACCTGCCTTGGGTGGTTTTGTGAGGCCCCAGCACGTCTGAAGGCCCTAGGCCTTGTCTCTTTGCAAGTCGTTGTTTCTAAGTCTCTTTTTTAGTATATGGTCTGGTACGCCCCTAGGGCCCCAGAAATATGTGTGCTTAATTTATTGTGAAACGTTGATTTGTGCATATGTCCTTGACTTCTAATCTCATAAGGAGATTAGTAGAGAGTTGTTAATAATAAATACATATATATTTGATATATATACCTGTGTGGTGTCTTTTCATTTGGTGATTCAAGAGATTGTGTGGTAAAACAAGCTGCTTTACATTCCTTCAAGACTTAGCCTGAAGGCTGCTCTCCACAGCTACCACTAGGATAGCTTTCTATAAAGGTTGTCTTAAACCTATCTACCATAAGAGTCGAATTGTTCTGGTGCAAGGTGTCCACTTTAATTAGTGAACAGCATATACCAGGCCAACTTCTCACATGGGGGCATTGGCATGTCCATTCTGGGCAGCCCACACCCCTGAATTAAAAAAAAAAATATTCCCTGATGCCTATTGGGCTTTCTGCCCCACCCAAGAGGCAGATGAGGGGCTTTTGCCCCTATCTGCCTTCAGGGGGGGGTAGAAAGACTGTGGCAATTGTTTTTTGGGGGGTAGGGCATTGGCATGCCCATTTTGGGCAGCCCCACCCCTACGTATATAAAAAAAATCCTTGGTGCCTTGTGGGCTTTCTGTCCCCCCCCGGGGGGCAGATCAGGGGCTACTGCCCCCATCTGCCTCCTGGGGGGGCAGAAAGACTGTGAACTTTTTTGGAGGGATGTGGGGGCATTGGCATGCCCATTCTGGGCAGCCCCCACCCTACTTATAAAAAAAACAAAAAATCCCTGGTGCCTAGTGGGCTTTCTGCCACCCCGGGGGCAAATCAGGGGCTAATGCCCCCATCTGCCTCCTGGGGGGCAGAAAGTCTTTTGTCTTCTTTGGGGGGGGTAGGGTGGGGGCATTGGGATGCCATACTGGGCAGCCCCCACCCCTGGCCTATAAAAAAATAATCCCTGGCATCTAGGGTGCTTTCTGCCCCCCCCGGGGGGCAGGTTGGGGGCTACTGCCCCATATACTCTCCAGGGGGGGCAGAATGACTGTCTCTGGCAAAAATCTATGCAGGGAGCAAAGGCCCCCTCCCTGGTGCTAGTGGGTGGATCCCTGCTTGGGGATCGCCCTCCTGGGGTGATCCCCAAGCAGGGATCCACGATTGAAGGGTACCATTGGAAAGGGGAGATTCTCCCCTTTCCAACGATACCTCTCCCATGTGTTTCGGTGCTCGGGGGGCTGAGATAGCCACACAAGCACCGAAACTGTGAAACTGAAACTAAGTTTCAGTTTCATTTTCGTTGTAATGACGACAGCGCGCCATGCGCGCGATCGTCATTACAATGAAAACCCCTAACAGGCCTCGGCAGGTTGGGGAAGCTCTTCCGCACCTCCCAAGGCAAAAAAAAAAAGTGAAATCCCTCTGCTATCTGCAGCAGAGGGATTTTCCGTGCCTGTACTCATGGCGGAATGGTTCCGTCATGAGCACAGGAGAACTGGTGCTCATGACGGAACCATTCCATCATGAGCACCCAAAGGGTTAAAGGTTTTAAAAATATTTATTATTTATTGTGAAAAGATTTCAATTTACTTTTTTAAATACAAAAATCTATTTTTTAAAGGAATCATTTTTCGATTTTTCGATTTGTTTATGAAAATACATTTGAATTAATTGTTATAAATTTAGAAATAAATATTGAGAATGTAATTATTGTCTCAATAAATACATATTTATCAGATATCAATGTTGTTCAAAATATTTTTCTTTTGTTACTTTTAAAAAATTGATATTATTTTTAGTTGTTTTTTATTTTCCTGTTTTTATTTGATATTAATTTAATTACATTTTCTTTTACTGTTGATTAGTTTTGAGTGTGAATAGTAAATATAATCCTCTCTCGGAGACAGATATTTTCAGTAATGTATTTTATTTTGGATTGTGCATAATTCATTTGTTTTACACCAGAGGTCAATGTTTTCCCTAATGATTTTTAGTTTGAAGTGGGATCTCTCCAGAATCCAAAACTTTGCCCAATGCTGGTTAGTTAGGAGTAGGAATAATAAATCGGCACCACTCCCAAGTGTCCAGTGCTGTCCCGAATGTTATTTATTTTGGAGTGGGGATACTACATTCCATCAGAATCCCTCTGATGCCCACACTTTTCTCAAAGTTCCTTAGTGTAGAGTGGGAAACAGTAAATCTGACCCTCTCTACACAAAGTTCAGCAATTTCCCAAAAATTGTTAAGTCTCAAGTGGGAATAGTAAATCAACCCCTCCCACCAACCCCCAGAGACCAACACTTTCCCCAAATGTTGCTTAGTTTGAAGTGGGGATATTACATCTGCCCCCACACTGTAACACTTTCCCGAAATGTTGCTTAGTTTGAAGTGGGGACATTACATCTGCCCCCCACACTCTAATATTTTCCCCAAATGTTGCTTACTTTGAAGTGGGGATATTACATCTGCATCCACACTCTAACACTTTCCTCAAATGCTGCTTAGTTTGGAGTACTAATTTTAAATCTTACACCCCACCTACCACCAAGTCCAATGCTGTCCCCTATTGCTGCTTAGATTGGAGTGGGAAAAGTAAATCAGACCCCCATACCGCTAGAGTCCAACACTTTTCTCAATGTTGTTTGGTTTAGAGTGGGACTAGTAAACATGACCCCTTCCCCCGTCCAACACTTTCCTCAAATTATGCTTAGTTTGGAGTGGTAATTTTAAATTGTACAACCCACCTACCACCAAGTCCAACGCTGTCCCCAATTGTTGCTTAGATTGAAGTGGGAATTGTAAATCAGACACCCCCCCCGGGCTTAGAGTCCAACACTTTTTTCAATGTTGTTTGGTTTAGAGTGGGGCTAGTAAACCTGACCCCCGCCCCCAGTCCAACACTTTCCACAGATGTTGCTTAGTTTAGAATGGGAATAGTAAGTCTGACCTCGCCAGATTCCAACACTTTCCCTATCTGCTCAAGAACCTTGCTTCCTATGCTGCCTTGAAATTGCTGCCAGGCAGAGGAGTTTGTTTGAGATCAGAGTATTACTTCTGCTGCCCAGCCATAACCTAGAAAATCCTCACCAATGACAGTGGGTCTTTACGCATTCTGCTCATGCTTCCCCGAGGAAGGAGAACCCTTCATTGTACCCAGCTTGCAAGGAGAAGACAGGCTGTGTGCCAAAGGCTAGTGCTGCATGTTGCCTCCAAGGCAGATGACACCTCTGTGGTGGCCACTTGACCACTAAAGGCATCCGCCCAACAACTGATGTCTGTGTCGAGCCAGCTCCGACCAAAGTTACCTTAAAGCTAGTGGCTATGAGTTGGTCTGAGTATAAATGAACTGCAATACTGAAGAAATAACATCGCACACAACTTTCTGACTCACTCAGCAGATTATACCCTGCAAATAGTCAAATTTTCAAAAAGCAGATCCTAAAGCTGTTTATTTTATCGCTAGTGTACATAACTAAAGCACTGAAATTCAGAGTCAGTTGGAATATCAATTCATTACTTTTGGGCAATAAAGTAATTTACTGCAAGGCTGGGTTTCATTGTATTTCACACTTGAGCTTTAAAGTGAATAATAGACCTATAGTTTTTTTAAACTATAACACTTCCTGGATATTCAAATGATTGAGAACCATTCATGGTTTGTCTGAGTCACTAAGCCTACATCACCCTACAAGAGTAAGGCATGACTGCTCAACGTTATTGCCCTCTGAGAGCCAATGGCAAAAGAAGATGTTCTGGCATTAAGTGAGCTTATAGTTCAATCTGGATCCTGAAATTCCTGAGATAACCGGCAATACATGTTAGAAGGATTTCCTTGTTGCCTCTGGGTTCCCTGTGCTCTAGACAGTGTGAGCAAACATGATGATGGGGTTCAGTGCAAGTGGCAAAGTTAATTGAAGGGCAAAACATGATTGACATGGGGAACTGAATAAGAGGCTGTAACAGTAATCTAGTTTTTTGATTAACACTGTATTCATGACGGAGTTTTTTCTCTAAAAGGGATGTTTGGAAGCTGTTACGTGACTGCTGTGGGACTGGGGAAGATCAACAGCAATAGCCACTTCCTAGAAGATAAAGGCACACCGTGTTAAGAGGGATACATATTACCTTTTTTCTCAGAGAGTGAAGAGAAATCTAATATCAAATAGCTGTTAGACATTCCCAGATATGAGTCAGAGGGTGATAGGAGAACAACTGGAAGGAGAGATGGGTTTATGTGTCATACGCATACAGATGGTGAGAACAATTGAAAGATGAGACGTCACAAGGGAGGAGTCTAAAGAGATAAAAGGAGGGGATCAGGATGGAGCCCTAGTGGGACTGGTACAAATGTTAACTGATAAGAGCAAAAATACCTAGAAATTTAGGAGGAGTGATCAAAAGATGGGTTTAAGAGCAGCTCAATCTTGTTAGCAATGCCATTACGGGAAAGTCTTGTTATGACTGTTCGATGGTCTACTGTATCTAATGCCCCAAAGGGGTCAAGGAGGATTAAGATTAAGAAGAAATAGTTTTGGTGTATAATAAAGTTAGAAAAATATTAGAGAGTAGTTGCGCTCTGTGGAACAGAGTGCATGGAAGGTAAAAAGAAGAATCCAAACAGAAGTCAATTTAGTGGGTTGTGGGCAGGAAGATACCAGATAAGTCTTTGTGCTAGACTTTCTTTATACCCTGCAGTTGGTGTTCCACACCCATGGAGACCAAGAAAGCCATTCAAACTCCAGTAGTGGGCTAGCTGAGTGACAACTACCCATGTCAGGATCATCTGCATCGTTCTATAGAGAGCTGCCTTGTGTCCACCTTGAATGAAGGAGCCTACAGACTGCTGAATAGGGGTAAGAATATATCCTTGCATATATGAAAAGTTGCCCAGGAGTGAAGTGGTTCACTCTACAAACCTGCAGCTTTTTGGCCTCACTAGAAATATCACCAGCCCACGGAGCAGTTTAATTGAAAAGCAGAAGTGCCAAGGTGGGCTTGGTGCTACAAAGAAGACATGGCTTTATTCCACGATTACCTCACCGAAGACCCAATACCTGTGATGGCTTGGCAAATGAAGCCAATACAACTGTAGTCAGTGGTTGATCATTACAAATCCTTGACCAGAATTGCCACGGAGACCTGAGGTAGGCTCGTCACTTGTTTGGGTGACGGCCTGAGTTTTGAGTCCAAGGAAGATCCCCTCAACAAAATTTACAACATCGCATTGATCAGAATTGACCACTGGCTCTGCACAGCTGGGTTTGTGCAGTCTCTCCAATTCAGGCAGAAGATGTACCTTAACATTGCATCATAGGTTACACAGAAGCCAGAGGGAATAGGCCTGAGTCAATACCTCTGTTCTCAGTGCCAGTTTATAGACGAACACATCAGTGGAAGAAGAGCACCACCTCAATCAGCATGAGTTGTGTTGGAATTGCCACCTCACATCTAAGTCCACATATTGAACAAAACCAGGATTGATGGGGAAGCAATAGTTTTTATAGTGCATCAGGGCTGCTACACAGGCAACTCTAAGACCCTGGCACCTAAAATAATCTTAGCATTGGCCTGATAGTAGCCCTAGGGAGAGGTCAACATTGTTGTGCTCTTCAGCCCAATGGGGGGGAGTGTCTAAGTGTAATGCACATTGACTATGTCATAAACACTGGTAAGAAACAAGGGGAAATTTCCCAGACTACAGGCTCGCTAATCCACCATTAACTCCCCAATGAGTACTGTAAACTATTTGTTTTTACCCTTGACAATTTCCTGTGTAATATTTAGTTTCACGTCAGATTACTGTAAATGGCACTGGCTGGTCAATGATGATTGATTGCTATGAAATACTTTAACGAGTTTTGAATATCTACCTTACACCACCTACCTGAATATGGCTTGTTTGCTTGATTTCACTACCCTGAGGGTCAAGTTCTAAAGTAGTGCACTTGGTGCTCAGTTTTGCTTCCACAGAAATGTAAAGTCCCAGGACGTTAGTGATAAAAGACTCCGGGGCATATTCTCAAGGACTTATCGCCGAGTTAGCAGCACTTTATCGCAGCCAAAGTGGTGATAAATTCATCGCACCATTCACAAGCTGGTGCTAACAGCCGATATCGCCAGTTATCCTGCGATAGCAGCCACAAAAAACATCGCCACGGATGACACCGGCAACTAACACTAATGAGATGCAGAGTAGGCGTTCCCGTGCAAAAACCCACGAAAACACCACTTCGCAACATTCCCAACGACCAGCCAGATCGGCGATAAGATCACAAAACATGCGATAAGGCGCGTTAGCAGCAGGGATTTAACACCTGCTCTTACCTGGTGTTAAGTTGGACGATAACCTGCACCATAAAAGGGAGCCCAGCCCAGAGCCACACCTGAAGAACAACAGATGCCATGGAGCTACTGATCATGCAGCTCGGAGCCCCAAGAGGGCCACAACATCCACCGCCACCACACCCAGGACCCCCCCCCACGGACTACCACAGAGGCAGCGCAGACAAAGACAAAGGACCTTCTGAAAACGCACCAGCCTCGGAGACTTAACGCCAGAGGAAGTCATTGCCCACTACAGGCTCAAAAGGACAACCATCCTCCGCATCCTGACCCTCATTGCACACAACATCCCTCCGCAGACAAAGCTGCTGGCCGTGCTGCACCTGTTGGCCTCTGGGACCTTCCAACCAACAACTGCCAGAGTCGGAGGAGTCTCACAGCCAGCCCTGTCAAAGTTCCTCACACCTGTCTTGGATGCCATCATCAGCTTGGTACCCCAGCAACTTTACTTCCCACACACTGCGCAGGAACAGCTGGAGACCAAGCAAGGCTTCTACGCCATAGCTGGCTTCCCGCACGTCTTGGGGGCAATCGACTGCACACATGTACTCCTCGTGCCCCCTGCTGCCACTGCACACAATTACCGCAACAGGAAACACACGCATTCCATCAATGTGCAGGCCATAGTGGACCACCGGGGACTCTTCACCAATGTCGTCGCCAACTACCCAGGCAGTGTGCATTATTATTTATTCCTTCATCTTCCGACAGTCCATCATCAACCAGCGCTTTCAGGATGCCACCTATGGAAATGCACTGCTCGTCGGTAAGTAACAACTGAACACACCACACACCTCAACTCCACCAACATACAACTCACAACTCTGGGAAGGCACACGTCACAAAATCACATACAACATGACAACCAACAGTCCCACATTTCAGACACGATAACACAACTTACTGTGGCAACCTGGGCTAGCCATGTACACAAGCCATCAACGGCATGGCACCTCAGCCACACAATAGCAGAATGTGGGGAGAGGTGGGAACCAGGCATGTGCGAAGGAGGCAAGTGACCCATGAATGTGAATGTACACAATGCCAAGTGTGGCGTGGATGTGCTGGACAGACTTCAGTATGCAGACCACATACATTTCCATGTCGACATACACTGCTGGCGTCTGCAGTGTACTGGACAGTGGACGCACCCATGTTACCGCAGCCAGTGGGGAAGAATGCGGAAATGTAGCTTGTTACGTCCCCCCTGTAAGCGTGAGCAGAGTGGGCTGGCCCGGCGTACGCCAGGCCAGCGCAGGGGTGTGAATAAAAAGCCTGTTACTCTGGGCGTGGTTCTCTTCCGGAATGGCCAACGTGTCTGCCAGGGCGGCGCCTCTCACCCTGCCATGAGGCCGACGCCGTGAGCGGCGGGGCCTGCGATCCTGTGCGCCTGCTGCACCCCAGGCCGCTGCTCGCAAGACCCGTCATGACCGCCCCAGTGCACCAAGGCTGCACTGCTCACCTGCCGACACCGGCGTGTGTCAAAGAGGGCCCACCACGTGCCGGTGCAAGCTCCAAGCCCGAGGCCCGCGACCCTGGCAGCCTCCTCAGACCATCACGGCCTCCGCGACACAGGCCCCCATTACTCCTTTCTCATTGACGTACTCCACCGCTGCCTCCGGCCTACACTGCGGTCCAGTAGGTCACACATTTGGAACTGAGTCTTGATTATACAATGGCAGAGTACATACGTTTATGGCTGATTTCATATCACCGTACTCCCTTCGATGTGGTGCCACCAACTCTGTGCATAGCATTCCAACGACACGTGTCTGTGGGCCCTTGCTGACTACTGCCTTCGGCCTACACTGCGGCCCAGCACCGCGGGGTCACCTGTGTAGTGCCTACACTGCGGTCCAGCAGGCCTCACACCAATCCAATCCAGTCCGGACCAGGCAGGGCACGGCATCGTCGTAGGCTGCACACACGCTCAGCTCTGGTTCTTCTACCTCCGTCAACGACAAATCATCGACACATGGCATTCCAACGTCCTGTGTGAGAGTACCAGGAGGAGCTGCCTGAACAGCGGTTGGCCCGCGCAGACCGCTGCCTCCGGCCTACACTGCGGTCAAGTAGGTCACACATTTGGAACTGAGTCTTGATTGTGCAATGGCAGAGTCCATATCATTGTACGCAAGGAGAGGAGTAAGAGGAAGACGCGGTTCAGTCCGGGAGGAAAAAGGATCCTCGTTACGGAGGTGACCGAACACTACCAACAACTGCTCTGATGCCACTAACTCTGTGCATCGCAAGCCAAGGACACGTGGCTGGGGGCCCCTGCTGACCGCTGCCTCTGGCCTACACTACGGTCAAGTAGGTCACACATTTGGAACTGAGCCTTGATTTATTTATGGCAGAGTTTATACCATTGTACAGGCCTCATCGCAGACTGCATCCCCTTTCAGCTCTGGTGCCACTAACTCTGTGCCCCGAAATCCATGGACACTCTCTGGTTGAACTTTGGTGGCGTCTGAGTCTATGGCCTGAGGGTTGTCTTCATCATCATGTAGCTGATACTGACTTGGTGTCAAAAATGAGTCTGTAGCATTCATCTCCTCCATATTGCCTGTGTCTGCTTGGTTCTGCCCTCTGTATCATGCCCTGGAAGATCACCTTCCACTGTCCCCCAAAACCCTCCGCGACTTTCACCTTGGACATCGACGAGGACCCGCTCAGCTCTCGTGGCCCTACCTCAGTGCACCGGTAGTCACCGTCCCGTGGAGGTGTTCCATGTGCCGGCCGCTGTGCATCCGGGGACACTAACTCCGTGCAGCTCAAGTCATGGACCCTTGGTGTTTGAACTGTGAACTTCTGATTGTCTGATCACTGTTGTAGTTGTTGCTAGCACCAACCGCTCCTTGAGGGCTGGCTCACACTCACCCCACACCCATCCAGCACAGGCGTCACTGGACATGTGACCCTGGCAATAAAAGGGGCCGGGCGCACGTGCCCGTAGCCAGTTCCACAAACTATCTAAGTGTGCCCGTGTGGTCATTGTGTATGCATGAGGGCCCCAGGCCCTGCCACATTGCATTGTGCTGTGTACAGCGGACGCAACCATGTCACCTCAGGCAGTGGGGGAGACCTGGGACATGTAGCTGTGTCGTACCCCCCTGTAGGCGTTGCCGGAGTGGGCTGGCATACGACAGTCCAGCGTAGGGGTGTGGATGATCACCCCGGGGCTCTGGGCGTGGTTAAGTGTTGGGCTTGCCAATGAAGTACCTGATGCGTGTGTCTCTGTTGTAGTGTCGGCGCCACCCGTCCCGCAATGGACAAAGTTGCAATGTAACATGCCCCCGGTGTGCGGGCTCGGCCGAAGGGATGAATGTATGAGCGCAAGCCCGCTCGGGGTCCGGGATCATACATGCCAATTTTGTATGTGTATCGCTATTGCCGCAGCATAAGCCAAAGGTCTTGCCTCGACCGCATCGCGAGTTCAGCCAGCCATGAACTCCACATCTGTGTCCGCCCTATCCTTACCATAGGCCTACACACACGTGGCCGCCCACCTTCAACGGCCAACATCACAGTGTCGTTGTCAGACTTGTGGACATGCGCAGACAGGCATCACAATGGTGTGCCATAGGAGTGCAAGTGATGCAACCGCGCAGCGCACACAAGTGATTAGGCTCGGGGGGAGGGAGGAGCAGCAGTGAGGCTACGTAATACACATTGATGGCGCTCATTTGCTACAAGCAGTACATGTCACACAGGAATCACTATGACACACATATCACACGCCAATCAACTAGTGAGCCTGCCAACACATCATGCAGAACCAACTATTGACTCATGTCTCTCTGTACTGTCACAGGTGATCAAGGATATGCACTCTGCCCTTGGATGATGACACCCCTCCGAGCCCCGAACACACAGGCCCAGAGGCAGTACAATGCGGCCCACAAACGCACCAGGGGCATCGTGGAACGCACATTTGGCGTGTTGAAGTCACGTTTCAGGTGCCTGGACATCACAGATGGAGGCTCCTGTACAGCCCAGACATCGTGTGCAAGATGATCGTTGCATGTTGTGTGTTGCACAACATATGTGTACGCACCAATTCCCCATGGATCCAAGTGCCAGATGCACCGGACGATGATGAGGAAGATGAGGCAGGTGGACCACACCCTACTGCAGCTGCAGCAGGAATAGCCCGTAGGAACACCATCATTGACAATTTCTTCACATGAGGACGTCACATTGTGGCAGTCCTTAGCAATCATGAGACAGTACAAAATGACCACAGTCACAGCATGTGCAAATAAATTCATTTCAACCCACATTCCCTGAGTTTCTGTATGTGTGCTGCAGTGTGGCACGGGGATCAGGGACATGGTCCAGAGTCATTGTGGGTGTGCAGTGTGCTGTACTTAATTGTGCATGTGTGCCATTGTGCCCATCTCCCCCCGTCCCCCCAGTCCCTGGTCGGTACTCACCTTGTTGATGTTGTGTCAGGTCATGTTGAGCAGTGTCCCGATCCCCAACTTCTGGCACCGTATCCCGACTGATGACTGTGACCACCATTTTCTCAATGTCATCCAGCTCCTGGTGTGCCGCTGGTCCCCCACCTCCAATCTGCGTTGCTGCTTTCATGTTGGCATCGGGTTTCTTCTTGGTTTTGCCCTTCACATCATTCCAGCGCCTCTTGACCTTTTCCATTGTCCTCATCGACACTCCGACTGCTTTCACGTTGTTCACGATGTGCTGCCATATTTCCGTTTGTGTGGCCGATGACACAGTGGAGGTGACGAACAGTTGTTGGTAGTGTCCTGTCACCTCCGTGACGATGATCCGGTTTTCCTGCGGACTGCCTCATCTTCCTCTTCTCCTTGCCCTTCCCCGGCACCGGGGTTCCTGGCTGGTCGTCTGTGGGGCTTGTGGGGTTCGCGTTGTCCTCTGCACTCGGTCCGGGTGCGTCCATGGTGCTATGCAGTTGCATAATTTTTTTTTTTTAATTTCTCTGCTTTTATAATGCATTTTCCCGCATGTTGCGTGGGAATCGCAGGCCTGTCGCTGGTTATCGCTGCTTTTTGTTTTGCGATTTGGGACATCGCAACTTTTTTGGCGTTTGTGTTTCGCATTTTTTCGGCATCGCGTTAATTTTAACGCGGGCATTTGTCACATTCTCGTGTGACTATCGCATGGTGCCGCCGGGTTGGGAATTGTGCGTTAACACGGTGTTATTTTCCCACGATGGACTGCGATGTGAGAAGTTGCGTTAAGCGATTTTTGGCGATAGTTAATACACGTTCTTGAGAATATCCTCCTCCTATTGTTAAAATTTAACCCCAGTAACCCCTGATCGGCGTGGTACTTATGAAAATGTCCCCACAAATGGGAGTTGTGAGACACAGCGATAATTGAAGCAAACACATGGGCCAGCTTAAGGCTTGTTTGGTAAACATATGACTGCAGTCTATAGGAAACATTAATGGAAGGTAGTGGAGATGAGGAGTGGTCAACGAGGGCGGTGAGGCAGGCCTGAGTTCTCATCCTTAGGGGCAGAGCATGCATAGAAGCAGTTGACTATTTTATTAATACCAACAAGCTCACTGGTGTTGTTGGTGGATAGATGGGAAAGTTATCAGCATGCAAACGAGGAAGACTGTCCGATTAGGAATGTGTTAAGAGGTGAGGGGTATGCTAGATTATGAAAGTATTTTTTGAAGAAAAGTAGGAGACAAAGCTGAAAGTGGAGAGGTTAAAGTAGATCATTCTAGTTTGTGGGAAGGGAGTAAAGAATTGCGGGTGCTGTAGCAGGACTGAAATGAGCTACTGAAGTCATCGTCGAATGCTGATTTAGCACTGTCAAGAGTGGACATAAGGATATTGAAGGCCACTGTGGTGATCTTTGGTTTTGGGCTTTCTCCCACTCTAGAGAGAGATGTGCTTGGTCTTTAAGCTATGAATGGAGTAAGAACGCTGAAAAGCACATTATAAGGAGTGTTGGAGAGCCACTATAGTCAACGGAAGTCTAACCCTGGAATTTCTGCTTTGCAAAGGAATTTTGAACCTTGTTGTACATTGTATAATGCTTTGTTCATTGAATATATAATTTTTGTATATTGTTCTCTTTTAACCTGTGTTCCCATTGTGTAGTATTATTTCACCGTATACTTTGTTCTCCTATTTCCACCAGTTCTATGAATTGTGCGATTTAATTTATAGCTCAACAAAGTTACTTAAATCTCACACACTGACACCAAAAAAAGTAAATAAAAAACAAGACCTTTCTTCCTAGTAGGGCCATCAAATTCCATTCCATAATTTTGTCATCCGTCCACGCTGCTTTAACTTATCTCTGGTCTCTGGGCCATTTTGCTATATATCAAATTTGACTTGACTTCAATAAGTTTATTTGTAGTTTTATATGGCTTAGACCTCAGCCTAGAAGGTACTATGATATATTGCACAGCAGAGGAGTGTTTAAAATCAGCAATGTAGCGTTTAGCAAGAACACGTCATAACATCCTAAAATGGCTGTTCATTGAGAACTAAGGACATAAATTGAGGTGTACATGAGATGATTGCAAGAAGGCCAGTGGGGAGGATGGCCCAATAGAGGACGTTATCAATGAAATGTGTGAGCAGGTCATGTACAAACTATTCAAATCACTCATTGCAGAACATATAGCATTACATATATATAACACAACATAACGTATAACATATGGGGTTAGATACTTCATAGGTCCATCGGGCTCTGTCGATTTCCACCGAACTCTACTTTCTTGGACAGTTCTGCTCCATCCATCTAGATGCCTTGTTATTGCAAGTGTGTTGTTCATTATGCTAAGTCCATCTGGATGCCAAGTAACCCTGGCAGTTCCTAACAGAAAATAATAAAAATTCCCAAGGGCATCAGGGCTATTAGTAATTTTTCTTTCAAAAACAAACTCCCAGTTTGGGAGTTTCTTTTTGGAAATCAAAAAGGTTTACCAGTGGCCATGGTGGTGACTGCTCTGAAGGCACAGTGGAGATCTCTAAGTATGGTGGGCAGTAGTCTCTCTAGATTGGCGGAGGTAATGAACCCTGCCACCCTTGTAGATGGCGGCCAACCCACCACACTCTAAATGAGGCCTTATCACAACATGGAAAACCCTGGGGCAGATCTACAAGAAACTAAAGCAGCGCGGTGCCGCAAGTCATTTTGCTGCGCCGCGCTGCGTTAGTTTTGAAGCACAGGGATGCGACATATTTACAACAATATGTCGCATCTCTGTGCTTCCCCCTGCGCTGGCGCACAAACAGCTGCCATGTGCCGGCGCAGGCACCCTTGCACCATAGTGCAAGGATAGCTGCGTCGTGGGGAGATTGTTTTTGTGCAGGAAGGGGCACCTTCCTGCACAAAAACAATTAAATGAGGTGATTTCCTCTTCCAATGTGTGCTGTAGAATGCAGCACGCATTGAAAGAGGAAAAAAACGAGGAGAAATGAAAACATTTCTCCTCGTTGCACCTCGCTGTCCACCCCTAGGGTGGCGTAGCTTTCTGACGCATTTCCAGATGTACGATTTCTCGTAAATCTGGAAATGCATCAGTGGACATGGGTGTTGCGTGGGAACACCCACAGCAACACCCATGTCACGCCCCTAGCACGCAAAGTGTTGCGTGAAAAGGGGCGATATTTACAAGCACAGGTTAAGTTACGCAGGGTGACTTTACCTGTTCTTGTAAATATCACTTAGCAGGCTGCGCCACCGGTGCGTCACGCAACGTGATGCACCGGCGGCGCAAGGGGCTTGTAAATCTGCCCCCCTATATCTATGTTTGCCTCTAGTGCTGGATAGGCAGGTAGAGTCACTATGGGGGGCTTGGAAAGATTATGCAGCCTCAACAGAGATAACATTGTAGAAAGCATCTGAAAATCACAGACATATCTGACCTGGAATATGCAACATGATATTCAACATTTCCGCTAATTGTTTCGAGCCATTAAGGATTGGTACTGGTGCTTGGAACAAGTGCCTGCTAGAGATAGAATATATAATCTATGTAATAATGGCAACCCAAGACTTGGATCATTGTTGTGGTATGCATCTCCTGGAATGTGGGGAACGACATGGAATGGGGCATATGTCATGCTTGACATAGTGACGTTTCACTGACCAGCATTCTGTGTGGCAGTTGCTGTGGCAGTGGATCTGGAGCAGACCTGTTTTCTGTTATGCTGAGCCCCTCAATAAAGAAGCTTCTACGAATACAGGTTTTCTGCTGGTTTAGTGTGTGGTTGATGTATACGCACACACAACAATCATGTTATTTTTATTTGCCCTGCTCGGCACTTTAGATGCTCTCAAATTTTGGTACCACGTTGTCTTAGATTTGGAGTACGTTCTATCGATAAGGTTCAGCAATTTTAAATGTTTCCAGGAAATGAAATGTTTTGCTCTGAAAGGTTTAGATTTTTAAAACGTTTTTTAATTTTATTATGACATGATATTATTTATGTATGTATATTTGTAAATGGATAAAATGTGTTAAATGTATGTGGAGTTCTATGAAGATTCAAATTTCATTCAAATAAAATGAATCAGTGAGGATGTTCTCACTGAGAAGCTACTCTGCAGCTTCTGAACATCTGCCAATTCTTGAGCAGTTTCCTCTGTGACAAGCTGACCTGCCAAATCACATGTTTCATGGGCCACAACCTTTTTCAAGGTGTCTTCCTCATAGAGCTTCAGTTATCTGGGCCTTGTGCTGCTTGTCTTCTCAGCCAGGGCTGGTACTCTCCCACCTGTTCAGTTTAGCTATCCTCTACATCCAGGAAGGTCAGAGCAGTAAGATTGACTCTATGTCAAGGACATTCTTTCATCTATCTGGGAAAATAACCACCTACAAGGTTCTGTCTCTGACAAACGTTCATTCCACACTGATTTGCAAATTTCTTTTGCAATTCATTGAAGAACACAGGGCCTGATTGCGAGTCTGGCGGTCTTGCGACCATCAGACTCGCGGTGGCGCAGGAGTGGCGGTCCACCGTTTTGCCGATTACGACTTTGTAAGTCGTATCGACAGTGGACCACCGGCTGCGCCAGGGAACACTCGTTCACTGGCGGTGGTGCAGGATTGCCACAGCGCATTATACTGAGCAGGGACTAGTGCAGTACCGCTCAGCATATTTCGAAATATTATGAACTAATCCCATAAAGCATGTGCAATTATTTCTATGGATTTAGGATTAACCAGCTAAGCCCTTCGTCACATATCATCTTTCAATTTAAATTTATTGAAACAAATTAATTTAAACCAAAGATTATTTAGTGGTTATGTATTGAGATCAAGCTTGGCCCTGGTTAGAAAATCAGGGCCATTCAATGCCCAAGCTTATTCAAACTTCAAAAGCTTCTTCCTTTTAAGAGAAAGTCCATCATTCTTCAGTGTTTGTCTTCATTCCTGGCTATACCAGTGGCAGGAAGAGGTCAGACTGGACCCGACATTTCAAGGTAGTTTGCTGATTTGAGTTGAACTGCTTGAGCCGCATTGTCACTGGTGGCTAGAAAGGAAGTAGGGTAGGAGTCAAGGAGAGGAGAGCTACTGGCTGGTGATTCTTCCCCAGACCATCAGAGAGCTACAACCTCAGGAAGAGGCCGTGAGTAGAATATCTGGTGCACTGTGGACAACGGCAGCTGGCAGGTGAAGCAACGTCCTCTGCACATATGCCTGTGACGTCCCAAATGGACAGCAGCCATGTCTTGTCTAGTCTCCTGCCCCCAAATGCATGAAAAGAAAGCACTCTATGCAGTACGTCATGCACAATAACGTGAAATTGAGACCCCAGATTTGGCAGACTCAAGATTTTACAGGGAGTCCTGGTAGGTAGTGCCCTACAAAGGGAGCAGTAGAAAAGGCTTGCATCACTGAATTATACCTGCCATCAACAACCAGTGACCTCTTATCCTGGTATGTGGGCAGTAGCTGGTAACAAACATGTGGTGGGAAGACACTTTTGGTGCACTAACTACTATCATAACCTAAATTCTATGTAACATTTGTGGCACACCTGGGGTGAATTCACACATTGTTGAGTTCAATCTGAAAGAGCACTGGGCCTTACACCATAATCTCCTTGTCAAGTCGGTAAAGATTTTTCCTCGTTGGTCGTATGGATCTTTGTTGTTTGTCATGAAGCGTTGGAAGGAAGAAAACATCAACAACACATTTCCAACTTGTGAAGCCAATGTGACTTCACAATAAAGACCAGAAATAACTAAATGTATTTAAAGGGATTTATTAAGATTTCCAATCAATTCAGTATATATGCAAACCAGTAGTATGTTCAATAAGTACAACAATATAGCAGATAAGTTGAAATACCTCAGTAGGTTAAGTTGCAATAGAATGAGATACAGAATTGTGATAGCCACAACAATAAAGAAACAGATTATTGCAAACAGATGTTCCATAAAGAAACTTCCCTTCTCTCTTCTAAATGTAAGTCATTCATATGATCATCTATTAAGGGTCTCTAATTTGGGAGCATTGAAGGTGTCACCATAGACAGACTTCATTAAAAGTCTGAAAATGGAAATAAGTGTTAAGCATAAAGCTTCACACTTGTAAGAATGAGGCAAGCAGAGAGGTCTTTACTTCTCAAAGTCTAAAGTGAATCTGCTGTGTCCCTAAATATGAGAACACCAATATAAAAGCAACACAAGCTTTAGAAACATCCTTATCCTTATCCTTATCTCCGACCAGGGACCAATCAAAATCATTACTCAAGTGCATCTGCAACATGGCTTCAGGTTCTCAGGTCATCGAACTGAGACTGCAATTCTCAGCCTTGAACAACTCTCCCATCCTGGTACATGATGAATTCTCCCCATTCAATGCCATGTTTCCTCCCAGGGCTCTCTATCAGCAGTCTAATAAATACAATGAGCCTTTCTCTAGCTAATGAGAATCATGACAGTGCACCTGCAAAGACAATGAACAAGCTGGCAAAGCAAAAGGCATTTCAGTTGAGGTCTGTAGTCAGGTTAAGCATTTAGGGGCAGATTTACAAGCCCCTTACGCCACTTTTGCGCCGCCGTTGCGTCACTTTTGTGACGCAGCGGCGGCGCAAATCATGCGCCATGCTGCGGGGGATTTACAACGTGACGCATCTAGGGAGATGCGTCACGTTGTAAAGCCCTGCGCCACATGAAACCTGCGTCAGGTTTCATGTGGGCGTGCCGGCGCAGGGGGGGGCGTTCCTGCGCAAGGAAGCCCCGTAAAAGTGACGCAGTGAAATCTACAAGATTTCACGGAGTCACTTTTACGTCCCTGCTGCGTCAAATCCTTACGCCTGCTTCAAGCAGGCGTAAGGAGTGGCGCACCACGTTAGGTATGGGCGGCCCACGAGCATTGCTGGAGTTGCGTCGCGCTTGCGACACGACTCCAGCAATGCGCCGCCCTTGCGCCACAGGATGCGACACGCATCGGCCTTTCCTTGCGCCACGGTGCGCCGCATTGTAAATGCGGCGCTTCCGTGGTGGCGCAAGGAGAGAATTGCGTGTCGCAACTATTCTGGCGCATCCCTGCTGATTTGCAGGGATGCGCCAGAAGTTGTAAATCTGCCCCTTAATGTGCACCTAACATAAGTGGTTATACTTGTGCACATGTAATTTGAGAATAAATGCAAAACAGGAATAAAGGAAGAACATATTACATATGCAAATATAACTTTCAAAATAAATGCACACATAACTTGAAGTGTAGGGTCAAAATGTAAATAAAGAATATATACCTTCATGTTTAAACTGAACATTAGTGCACATGTGTAGAAATCTCTAGTTTCTACAGTGAATACATTTCATTAATACGTTTAAAGGCTTCACACATGTTAATAAAGTTAAGGCACACAGAGAATATTACGTCAAATGCATGCATATAATTGCATTTCTGTGACCTATAAGCGTAGAGTCTAAATTGCGCTGTTCCAAATGAAAGAAAGCCATTAGGCAGAGCAGGCACATGAACAAGCAAGCTAAGACCTCAGTCCCTACACAGCATGTGCACACTCGTTAAAGGATATCTATCATTGTGCCAGTGCAGCTCGCGCATGCATATTTTGCTATTAAAGTGATTTTATTTTCTTAAGTAAATCCAGGGCATCCATTCGCTTGTTTGTTTTGCGTTCTGTGCAATTCCATTAACTAGATCTTTCACTCAGTAAATTCAGCCATATTTTACTAGCTCAATGGTCACCCATAGGCTCCTGTACCTGAATCAAATCAGACCCGTAATTAATAACACATGATATCCCTCTAATCTATCTTATCAAAATGTATTTTGAGGTATTTAATGTAGCACTGACTTAGCTCCAAAGAATAGCAGAGAAGTTCACAAAGAACATTCTTTTTTAGAGGTGTCATACAAATCAAGACATACTGCACATAGACTAGAAATTTGTTATCTTGGAGATATCATTTTATTATTATTATTATTTACATGTGAATCTAGTGAGTCCATAATTCCAATTTCATGTGTTTTAAAAAGAAGCATGGCATAACACGACCCCTTTTTAACTTTGGCTAGAGCTTTTGACACTAATATATATATGGTGGCTGTGTCCACTGAAACGCGTCATCCCATCCGATGTTATCGTCTGCCCAAATAAATATTCTCTGTTTGGATTCCTGTTGTCAGTGCCTGCTTTTCGTCACAGAAGTGGCAGGACTTTTCAGCATATATATATATATATATATATATATATATATATATATATATATATATATATATATATATATATATATATTCACTGAAAAAACCATAAGGTTTTAGGGACAGTTATAGTTAGTTGGACATTGCACTCGTACAAAACCCGTGAAATTCCCCGTTATAGTTAGTTCAGGTAACTATAACTCGCGCCCCGCAATGCACTGCTGATGACGTCACATATTACATCACTCATGACATGGTCAGTGACATCACTGATGACATCACTGATGACATCTCAAATGACATCACTGATGACATCACTGATGACATCATCCAGTGACTGTGTGTTTCTGTAAAGTTTAAATATGTTTAATATATATAGGGAAAGGCGTATTGAAGAATGAGTGGGTGTATAAGTGTCTGAATGGATGATTTAGTAGGTGCGTGACTGAGTCTATAAGTGAGTGATTAAACGTATCTTACTGGATGCATGGGTGAGTGACTAAACTGTGTGAATGTCTGTATCCGTCTGTCTGTTGTTGTGTAAGCAGCTGCATGGGTTTCTGACTAGCTAAATGAGTGTCTATATGGGTTATGGATTGGTTCTCTGAGTATCTGTATGGGTGCCTCAGTGTTTGTGTGGGTGGGGTGAGTGTGACTCTGTGCATAGATGTGTGAGTGGGTGATTCACTGGGTGCATGGTTTCAAGAGTGCGTCTGTGATGGACTGTATGGGTGGGTGAGTGTATGTATGGGTGTGTTAGTGATTGAATGTATATCTCAGTGGTACATGTGTGAGTAACTACATATGTGAAAGGCAGTATATATGTGTGTTGGAGTATATAAATGGCTATAAGTGAGAGTGTGTGATTGTGAGAGTGGCTATATGGATGAGTGTGTGCTTGCATCAGTGATTGCATAGGAGCGTAAGAATGTGCTAGTATTTTTATGAGTAAGTGAGCTGGTGTGTATAACTGTATAGGTGAGTAAATTGGAGTGTGATTAATTATTTGCATGACTGACTAGGTGTGTGAGTACCTCTATGGATGAGTTGTGTTGTGTGAGTGTTTATATAGGTGTATGAGTGCATATGATAGTCCTGTACTGAGTGACTGTAAGTATGAGTGACTGTACGGGTGAGTGAGTAGATGTGTGTGTGTAGACCTAAGAATCAGTGAGTGGGTATGTACTTATTGGTATTGGAGTGTGTATGGTTTTGAGAATGGCAGTCTGTAATTTAGAGTGGGTGTTTCAAAACTTATATTAGGGTGTGAGAAGATGCATTAAATTCTCACATGGATGATGTCATCAGTGATGTCATCAGTGATGTCATTTGAGATGTCATTAGTGATGTCATCAGTGATGTCACTGACCATGTCATGAGTGATGTAATATGTGACGTCATCAGCAGTGCATTGCGGGGCGCGAGTTATAGTTACCTGAACTAACTATAACGGGGGAATTTCACGGGTTTTGTACGAGTGCAATGTCCAACTAACTATAACTGTCCCTAAAACCTTATGGTTTTTTCAGTGAATTTCTAAGGTTTTTTAAATGCAAATTTCTAACTATAACGTGCCTGAAACCTATGGTTTTTTCAGTGAATTTCAAAGGTTTTTGAAATGCTAATTTTTATCTATAACGTGTCTGAAACCGATGGTTTTTTCAGTGAATTTCAAAGGTTTTTTAAATGCTAATTCCTAACTATAACATGTCTGAAACCTACGGTTTTTTCAGTGAATTTCAAAGGTTTTGTAAATGACAATTTTTAAATGTATTAATTGTTATATTTATTTTTTTCATACTGATTTACTACATTTTTAGAAACATTTTTTTTTACATATTTTATTTTTTAAATTACATTGTAATTACATTATACATTACAAAAAATACTTTCTCAGAATGAATTACTTTAGTTTAAATACTTTGCACATAGGCAATAGACTTTTAAGTACAGTAGTTACAGTTGTTGCAATGGGCAACACATTTTCAAACACAATGCAACATTCAGCTCAATGTGAATTTCTAGTTAAATGCAATTAGTTACTTTATGGATTACTTTTCTAACCACAGGACTGGATCCTAGATTCAGTCCAGGGACATCTCCTGTAAACAGTTGAGTAAAAGCGTTTTGGTTACAGTAGTGATTTTTAAGGAATATTATTGTATTTTAAAAGTTGACACTTAGAAACTTTTTCTCATAGAATCACCAATGTTATCCTATGGAAGGAAATTCACTTAGCAGGTAAAAACTGTTATCGTTACTTTTTCTTACTCAGTGTTGGATCCTGGATCCAGCACTGGTGCATCTCCTGTAAACAGTTGAAAGAATGCGTTTAAGTCATACAGGCGATTTTTAAGGAATATTTGTAGTTTGTGAAAATCGACACTTTGAAACTTTTCAGCTGAAAACCAGACAATGGATTCCTATGGAAGAAAATATAAGTTACTGGTAAGTACGGTTAAAATTACTTTTCAGGGTCAGTGCTGGGCTAAAAGATGCAGCACTGAGGTCTCTCCTGATAACAGGTGAGTAAATCGGAATTCGTATTTCGGCTGATTTTAGAGGAATATTTTAAAGTTCCAAAACTCCACACTTATAAGAATTTCCAAGTGAAACCAGTCAATGTTAGCCTATGGAAGGAAATGCAAGTTACTGGTAAGTACGGTTAAAATTACTTTTGAGGATCAGTGCTGGGCTGAAAGATGCAGCACTGAGGTCTCTCCTGATAACAGGTGAGTAAATCTGAATTCGTATTTCGGCTGATTTTAGAGGAATATTTTAAAGTTCCAAAACTCCACACTTAGAAGAATTTCCAAGTGAAACCAGTCAATGTTAGCCTATGGAATGAAATTCAAGTTACTGGTAAGTACGGTTAAAATTACTTTTCAGGACCAGTACTGGGCTGAAAGATACAGCACTGAGGTCTCTCCTGATAACAGGTGAGTAAATCGGAATTCGTATTTCGGCTGATTTTAGAGGAATATTTGTATGTTTCAAAAATCAACACTTAGAAACTATTTCAGCAAAAAGCAGACAATGATATCCTATGGAAGGAAATTCAAGTTACTGGTAAGTACGGTTAAAATTACTTTTGAGGATCAGTACAGGGCTGAAAGAGGCAGCACTGAGGTCTCTCCTGATAACAGGTGAGTAAATAGGAATTCGTATTTCGGCTGATTTTAGAGGAATATTTTAAAGTTCCAAAACTCCACACTTATAAGAATTTCCAAGTGAAACCAGTCAATGTTAGCCTATGGAAGGAAATTCAAGTTACTGGTAAGTACGGTTAAAATTACTTTTCAGGACCAGTACTGGGCTGAAAGATACAGCACTGAGGTCTCTCCTGATAACAGGTGAGTAAATCAGAATTCGTATTTCGGCTGATTTTAGAGGAATATTTGTATGTTACAAAAATCAACACTTAGAAACTTTTTCAGCAAAAAGCAGGCAATGATATCCTATGGAAGGAAATTCAAGTTACTGGTAAGTACGGTTAAAATTACTTTTCAGGATTAGTACTGGGCTGAAAGATGCAGCACTGAAGTCTCTCCTGATAACAGGTGAGTAAATCCGAATTCGTAGTTCGGCAGATTTTAGAGGAATATTTGCACAATGGTGAAGGGAGGGGGCGGGGCCTGAGGTGACATCTGTGCAAACGCGCCCCGTGGCGCGTTTTAAGTTGGGGGATTAAGTCCCCTTGAATCATGAGGGTCCCTAGGGCCAACTAGCCCACCAGGAACCTCCAGTATGCGCCAGGGGACTGCGTTGCAGAGACGTGTAGAGAGGCCACACCCCTTTTACACCTCTCTGCAACGCAGCTCTGTGGCGCTTTCTGGATGTACCTGTTGGGCTAGTTGGCCCCCAGGGACCCTCAGGATTGAAGGGGATTTAATTCCCCATCTTAAAACGCGCCACGGGGCCTGTTTGCACACATGTCACCTGAAGCCCCGCCCTCCCTTCACCACTGTGCAAACGCGCCCCGTGGCGCGTTTTAAGTTGGGGGATTAAGTCCCCTTGAATCCTGAGGGTTCCTGGGGGCCAACTAGCCCACCATGTACCTCCAAAAGCGCCACAGAGCTGCGTTGCAGAGAGGTGTATAAAGGGGCGTGGCCTCTGTACACCTCTCTGCAACGCAGCCCCTGGCGCATACTGGAGGTTCCTGGTGGGCTAGTTGGCCCCAGGGACCCCCAGTATTCAAGGGGAATTACTTCCCCATCTGCAAACGCGCCAGGGGGCGCGTTTGCAGAGTGGTGAAGGAAGGGGGCGGTGCCTGCGGCCCGATGGTTTTTTTTTTTTTTGTTTTTTTCCCCCTGAAGGGGGGCTGTGTGGAAAGCAATTGTCTTTGGATATTGGAAGCGAGAGCAGGTTTCCCTGCTCTCTCTTCCAATATCCAAAGCAGTTTGCAATGACAGGATGGGAGCCGCGAGGCTCCCGTCCTGTCATTGCAAACAGCAGTGTCCCGGGGTAGGCACCCCGGGACACTGCAGGAGCCGGCCCTGGGGGTGGCGGTCCCCAGGGCCACCACAGGCTCCAGGAGGGGGCCGCGCGGCCCTCCTCCCCACATCAGCAAAGCCCCGGGGAGGTGGTGGTCCCCGGGGCTTCGGGGTCCAAAACGGACTCCCATTTTAATTTGTTAGTGCCCCGGGAGGTGGCAGTCCCGGGCGTGTGGGGGGCTCAAGCCCCCCCCCACACAGCAAAAAGTAAAAAAAAGAAGCCCCGGGAGGTGGTGGTCCCCAGGTCTGCGGGAGGGCTCAGAGCCCTCCCGCACCATTTTAAAAAGAAAGCCCCGGGGGTGGCGGTCCCCGGGCTTAGGGGGCCCTTTGAGGCCCCCCATACATAAATTTAACCCCCCACCATGCCCCCGGGACTTGGGCCATCCGGGGGCAAAATACAATCGAAGCGCGGAGACCGCCCTTCGATTTTTTTTTCGGCAGGATTCGCGCTCCCTGAGCGCATCCTGCCGATTTAAAAAAAAATGCTTTTTCTGCCCAGGGGGTCCTTGTGGGACCCCCTGAACAGACCTAGGGGGTCAGGGTGTTTCTACCCTGCCCCCTTTGTGCGTTTTGCGCACTTTTTTACTGCTTTCTTGTTCCTCGGTTCTACCGAGGAACAAGATGGCTGCCAACACTTCCTGGTTTGGAGTGTTGACAGCCAATTAGCAGACAGCTCGTGATCGGGAGGGTGCGCGAATCCGACGCGGCCATAGATATATATGTACTTTTACTTTTGATTTTCTCAGCAACTACTGAACGGATTTACACCATTTAACAAAAGGGTTCTTTCTGAACCAAGAACTACCTCTTTGCCAAATTTGGTGTAATTCCGTTCAGCAGTTCGGGCTGTAGCCGTGTCTAAAGTTTCCTATGGGAAAATGAATGGGGAAAACGCGTTTTGGGACTCCCTTTTTCTCGGCCCCGGCTTGACGAATCACCCTGAGACTTTCAGGGTAGGAGCGGACCGGAGCGGGCCATAAAGTTTGAAAATTTCGCGAAGATTCCTCAACCGACGCAAGAGTTATTTCAAATAGAATGTCGCGGATTTCCTATGGAAAATAGGTCCTAACTATAACTATCTACTGGCGACCGCCAGTAGATAATATATATATATATATATATATATATATATATATATATATATATATATATATAAATATATACATATTACCCACTGTCGGTAGCCAGTAGGTAGTTATAGTTAGGACCTAGTTTCCATAGGAAAAGCGTTTTTTGATTTGCCAATATCTTTGGCGCCGGTTGACGAATGTTCGCGAAATTTTCAAAACTAATGGCCCGCTCTGGTCAGCTCCTGTATTGAAAGTCTCGCGGTAATTCGTCAAGCGGGGGCCGAGAAAAAAGGGGGGTCCCAAAACGCGTTTTCTCCATATTAATTTCCATTGGAAAATTTTGGCGCAGCTACAGCCCGAACTGCTGAACAGAATTACACCAAATTTAGCAGAGAGGTAGCTCTTAGTCCAGAGTGCACTCTTTGCTTTAAATGGTGTAAATCAGTTCCGTAGTTCCTGAGAAATTCAAAAATAAAAAAATATTGATATCTTGTGGCCGCAGTGGATCCGCAAACCCTCCTGACCACGAGCTTGACTCTGATTGGCTGGCAACACTCCAAACCAAGAAGTCTTGGTAGCCATCTTGTGACTCGTTTGAACCGAGTCACAAGCAAAAGGGTCACAAAACGATTAAAAAAGAAGTTAAGGCGGCAGGGTAGAAACACCCTGACCCCCTAGGCCTGCTCAAGGGGTCCCACAGGAAATCCTGGCAAAACTTTTTTTTTAAAACGAAGCGTGGGCTCCTGCGCTTCGTTTTGTAGAAGCCCCCGGGTGGGCCAAGTCCCGGGGGCAATGTTATCAATATTTGCGGGGGCCGTGGGGGCCCCCGCAGCCCCGGGGACCGCCACCTCCCCGGGGCATGATTAATAATGTGCGGGGCACGTGGCCCCCCCTGCAGCCGCGGAGACCATCACCTCCCCAGGGCATTTTAAAATTTTGGGTGGGGGGGCCTCGTGGGACCCCCCAAGCCCCAGGGCCAGCCACCTGCCTGGGGCTTTGAATGTTTAAATGCGGGGGGTCGTGCCCCCCGCAGCCTCAGGGACCGACAACTTCCCAGGGCAACATAAATTAAAAGTAAGTGTGGAGGGGCTCCTGCCCCCTCACATTGTCCCAGGGACAACCACCTCCCCGGGGCTATGTCAATGTTGGGATGGGGGCCCCCCTCCTGGAGCCCTAGATGGCCCTGAGGACCGCCACCCCCCAGGGCCGGCTCCAGCAATGTCCCTGGGTGCCTACCCTCAGGACCTTGCAGTTTCCAATGACAGGGCAGGAGCACGGCTCCCGCCCAGTTTATTTATTTATTTTATTTATTTATGTATTTGTATAGCGCACTAATACCCGGAGGCGTCTAGGCACTGACATCACTGTCTCCAGCCGGCCACAGGGCATCAAGAGAAGAAAAATAATCACTGCATAGCTTTAGGCCTGAAAAAAGCCAGGTCTTTAAGATTTTCCTGAATGATATCAGGTCTGGTGAGTTTTTCAATGGGAGTGGCAATTGATTCCAAAGTCTGGTGGTAATGTAAAAGAAGCCTTTCCCTCCCCAATTGGCGAGGCGTGCCTTGGGAACCTCCACCAGCCGAAGGGAAGCAGACCGCAACATTCTAGAAGGAGTGTACCAACAAAAGTGGTTGATAAAATAGGCAGGACCCTGCTTGTGCAGCGCCCTAAAGGCGATGCAGAGGGCCTTAAACTTGATCCTCTTATCCACCGGCAGCCAGTGGAGGGAATTAAGGGCCGCCTTTGCAGACGCGTATTTAGGTAGTTTGAATAGCAGGCGGGCAGCTGAATTCTGCAGGACTTGCAACTTGGTAAGAAGGCCGTTGCAGTAGTCCAGCCTAGACAACACTAGTGCTGAGACTACTGTTTTCTGTAAGTTGGATGGTATGAAGCAGAAGATTTTTCTTAACATTTTTAAGATGAACCAGATGGCTGATGTGATTGCATTCACATGATGGGAGAATGAGAGAGTCGTGTCGACGATGACTCCCAGGTTCCTGGCCTTGGGGACTGGCGTGGGAAGAGGGCCAAGTTCACTGGGCCACCAGTCTGAGGACCAATGGGAGACATCCCTACCAAGGAGAAGAACCTCCGTTTTATTGGAGTTCAGTTTAAGGCAGTTTTCAGACATCCATTGGCTCACCTGTCTCATACAGGCATGAAAGTTGTGGATGGTACTACGAGGGTCCTCTGAGATAAACACTATAATCTGCGTGTCATCGGCGTAAGACACCATGGTGAATCCGAAGGATTTAATAAGCCTGGCCAGGGGAACCACATACAAATTAAAAAGGGTTGGGCTGAGAGACGAGCCCTGTGGAACCCCACAAGGAAGAGTAAAACTCTGAGAACTCAGGCCATCCATCTCCACAAATTGTTCACGGTTAAAAAGGAAGGAATTGAACAGTTGTAGGGCGGTACCGGCGATGCCTGTTTCTTGAAGGCGATGTAATAGGAGGCCATGGTCCACCGTGTTGAATGCTGCCGACAGGTCAAGAAGGATCAGTGCTGCCATGCCTCCCTTGTCTACCGAGCGCCTAATTTCTTCCGTGGCCGTGATCAAGGCAAGCTCCGTACTGTGGCTGCCGCGAAAACCGTATTGAGAGGGATCCAGAATGTTATTGTGATTGATAAACATAGTAAGTTCTTGATTCAGGTATTTGTCAAGGACTTTTGCTGGCAGTGGCAGACGAGCTATAGGACGATAGTTGGCTGGATCTGATTTGTCCAAATTAGGTTTTTTTAAAAGTGGTAGGATGGAGGTCTTTTTCCATAACTCGGGGAAGATATTGGTTTTCAAAACAAGATTAAAAAGCTCAGTAAGATGGCTGGCTATCGGTTCAATCACTAAAGTTAAAATCTTGGGGGGGGCAGGGATCCGATTGAGAGCCTGATTTGGCAGCAGCAAGAAGTTTGAACGCCTGCTCGTAAGTAATAGGAAGGAACTCAGAGAGAAGCGCGATATCTGGGCTACTGGCGTGTTAAACTCCGGGGGGTCCTGACTATTTGCCACTTGAGTAGGGTTCGAAGTAAATTTGTTGTAGATGTCCCGGACTTTACTACAAGGTGGAAGCCAAAGTGTCACAGAAGGCTTGATCCGGGACTGTCTCTTTATGCACCTGAACTCGGCTCAATTTTTGAACGGTGGCAAATAGTTCTTTGGCGTTGTTCTTAGCTTTGCCAATGGTCTCTGAGAAGTACTTGATTTTGGCAGTGTGAATCCTGTCTTTGTAATGGGTAAGTATTTCCCTATAGCGCTCTTTTTTCTTGGGGTCATACATGAGTCTCCAGCGCCTTTCTTGCCTGCGGCACTACCTTTTAAGTAGTCTCAGCTCATCCGAGAACCAAGGTTCAGTGGGGGCTGTCCTCGTGGTTTTTCCTGATTTTTGGGGATCGGTTGCCTGTATTGAGGACCCGATCCAGTCATGGTAAACTAAAGCTGCTCTCTCTGGGGCAGTGGATAAAGGTGGTCTATTATAACTAAGTTCAGCGGACAATTGAGTGTGGTCTAGGCGATGCCAGAGAAAGCGCCTCTGACTATTTATAGGCACCTGCTTATTACTAGCAGAAGGAGGCAGGGCGAGAGTGAACAAGACTGCTGCATGGTCCGACCATAGTAGTTGTAGGCTCCTGTTGAATTTCAAGAGCGGACAGTCGGAGAAAACCGCATCCAGCAGATGGCCGGCTCTATGCGTAGGACCTTCTGTCAGCTGTGTTAGACCAACGCTTGCGAAAAGGTCCATCAGGGCCTTTGAATCGTTGTCATGTATATTATCTAAATGAAAATTTAAGTCTCCGAGAATAGTATACTCCTGAAAGTTCACTTTGAGTTCTAATAAATGCCCCAGAGATTGTAGAAAATTGGCCTTGGGTCCAGGGGGGCAATAGATGAGCATCCCATTGAAAGAGTAGGTGTAACTAGGAGATATTTGAAAAGCAAGTGCCTCACATGATAATCCCGTTGGGATGTCATTAAAGGTGGCTTTTAGATGATTTTTATAGACAACTGCGAGTCCACCACCTCTTTTCCCTTTACGGTCCTTCCTAAAGATGGTGAAGCCAGGAGGAATGGCTACCACCAGATCAGGACCAGAAGCATCGTCTGCCTAGGTTTCTACCACAAACAGGATGTCCAGCCCCTGTTCTTTGGTGAAGTTGGAAAATTCAAACTTATGTTTGATGAGCGAGCGTGCATTAATAAGTGCGCATTGGAGCCTTGGCTGGGCCTTAGGGAAGGTCTCTATTGGTTTAGATTTGGTATTGGAGAACTCTAAGTTGCAAATGTGGCATTTCCAGGGGTATGGGCTGGTGCCGCAATTAAAACTCGGGCCTGCACAGCGCAGCCTGCGGATAGACAGAGCCAGTAATCTCTCCCGGGAGTATGTGTACATGTTAATATTGAGGGGGGCTCACCTAAAACCGGCAGCGTGGCTGGCGCTGCGCGTGGTCCGTGCGCGGACGGGCGCAGACGGGCTTGCCTTTGGCGCACCAGTGGCACGCCCTCTGCGCGAACGCATCAGGGCCACTTAAATATGGGCAGGCTCAACCTGTAATGCAGGACTAGACCGTCACTTGAAAGAAAATCACCCCAATATGGCGGCCATCAGTACCGATGTACTTTCCCCTTCAGCTGCTCTCTCCACTCAAACGGCCAATGGCGCCGCGGTGGACCGGAGAGCAGCGGAAGCGTGGGGTGAGTGCAGCAGTAAGTAAAAATGAGCAAAAACTATTAAAAAAGATCGAGGCTGCTAAAAGAGGGCATTGTGCAATGTGCAAATAAACAACAGCAATTAAAAATACAAATGCGGCAGAACAATTGATAAAAACAGTGAGCAGCTAATTCGTCTGTGACTGGGGAGGCAGGAACACCGAGTATGGCAGGCCGGTGAAACCCCAGTCATTGTAAACACTGCTTTGCTTCGTGGAAGCGAAGCAGATTGCTTTTGGACAAGGGCAGCTCCCCTTGTCCGAAAGCAATGCCGGCTCCCGCAGGAGACGGGGTGCCAGCAGAGACCGCGGGGGCATTGGGGCTCCCCCCGCGGTCCCCAACATGAGGGCCAGCCGCGGGGGATGGGGTCCCCGGGGCCAGAAGTGGCCGTGGAGGGGGGCCACTCGGACCCCTCATTTTAATTCATTTTTTAAAAATGGAAGGCCGGTCCCGGGGGATGGGGTCCCCGGGTCCATAATTGGCCTCAGGAGGGGGGCCACGCTGCCCCCCTCTAAAATTTTAATTAAAGGCTGGCCAGGCCCCGGGGGATGGGGTCCCTGGGGCCACCTCCCCGGGCCTATTAATAAAATGCATGGGGGGGCTCCTGCCCCCCCACGCTGCCCCGGGGACTGCCACCTCCCCGGGGCATTTAAATATTGGGGGGGCCTCACAGGCCCCCCAATCCCGGGGACCGCCACCTCCCCGGGGCTTAAATAATTATGCGCGGGGGCACATGGCCCCCTGCAGCCCCGGGGACCACCACCTCCCCAGGGCTTTTAATAAACTGCGTGGGGGGGCCACCCCGGGGACCGCCACCTCCCCGGGGGATTCAGATATTGGGGGGCCTCACGGGCCCCCCAAGCCCCGGGGATGGCCACCTCCCCGGGGCTTTACTTAATTCTGTGTGGGGGGCCTCGTGGGCCCCCCAAGCCCCGGGGACCACCACCTCCCCAGGGCTATAACAAATAGTAAGTGTGGGGGGGCTAGAGCCCCCCCCACACTGCCCCAGGAACTACCACCTCCCCTTGGCACTAATTATTTAAATACGGGGGTCCGGTGCGGACCCCCAGCCCCGGGGCCCACCACCTCCCCGGGGCTGTGCAAATGATGGGAGGGGTGCCGCGAGGCCCCCCTCCAGGAGCCCTCTATGGCCCTGGGGACCGCCACCCCCCAGGGCCGGCTCTAGCAATGTTCCAGGGTGCCCACCCATGGGACATTGCAGTTTGCAATGGCAGGGCAGGTGCACGGCTTCTGCCTTGTCATTGCAAAGTCTGCTTTGCTTCATGGAAGCTAGAGCAGGAATCCTGCTCTCACTTCCATGAAGCAAAGCAGAATTGCTTTTGGGCAAGGGGAGCTGCATGTTAGCAGCTCCCCTTGTCCAAAAGCAATGCCGGCTCCTGCAGGAGGCGGGGACCCGGCTGGGACCGCGGGGGCATTGGGGCTCCCCCCACGGTCCCCAACGTAAGGCCAGGCCCCGGGGGATGGGGTCCCCGGGGCCAATAGTGGCCCAGGAAAGGGGGGCAATGCGGCCCCCCTCCCTGTTTTAAATATTTATTTATTTTTAAAAAATAAAGACGGGCCCCTGGGGATGGGGTCCCCGGGGCCAAAATTGGCCACAGTAGGGGGGCCACGCAACCCCCCTCCAAAAGTAATTTAAAAAAAAGCAGGGCAGGCCTTGGCGGATGGGGTCCCCGAGGCCAAAAGAGGCCCAGGGAAGGCTGTCAAAAAAATAAACGAGGCCAGGCCCCGGAGATGGGGTCCCCGGGGTCAAAAGTGGCCCAGGGAAGGGGGGCCACGCGGCCCCCCTCCTGTAATAAAATAAAATAAAAAAATGAGGCACACCCCTGGGGGATGGGGCCCCCGGGGCCGAAAAAGGCCTCGGGAGGGGGGCCGCGAAGTGGGATTGCTAAGAGGTCTTCGGAGGCCATGCCCCCCTTTCTCCACCACTCTGCAAACGCGACTCCTGGCACACTATAGCTTGGGGGATTAAGTCCTCTTTTCTCCTGAGGGACTTTGGGGGCCAAGAAGCCCTCCTGGTACCTCCTGTAAGTCGAACACAGTAAAATTCCTGAGGGGTGGTCGGAGGCCCAGCCCCCTTTCTCCACCTCTCTAAAGAGCATTTGCAATGTAATAGGTTTTGCATTTGCGAGAGTTAGAGCTATTGGCGTAAATGTAAAAGTGTTTTTTTAATGTTTCTTGGAGTGGAGTGAATGTAGGTTGTGTGTAGTGGAATTATGTGGTATGTTGTGCAGTGAAATTATGTGGATAGAAAGTATATGGTATTTAGTGTATAGGAATTATATAGAGTGGGATTATGTGTTATGGAGAGTAACTGTGTGGTATGATAGTCTGTGTTGTGGAGTGGTAACCTCCGTTTTAGTCTTCCTCGTTTCCATAGAAGCTAAACTATAAACTCAATGAGACAAAAGAAAGAAGGAACCACTGAGGAGCACTTCTGGACCTAGTCAGAGGTATGAGCTGGGCCACTGGAATTATGCGAATGTTTGGCTGCACCGACTTTTGCACAGTTATACATTTTCCGCATTTGCCACATAATCCATCATCTGCTGCATAATGTAGGAGAGTAGGATCTGCTTCACATGGGTACCCCCACTTTTTGCTGATGCTTCACTGTTTTTCGACTTTAGTCTGGCTGGGGCCCTGCTAATCAGAACCCCAGCCTAGCTGCTTCCTCTCTAAAATGGTTTCCATGTGCCTTAGGCACATCTCTGATTGGAATCTGGAGTGCCCTTATAAGTCCCTAGTATATGGTATACTATGTACCCAGGGCATAGGTACCTCAGAGGCCTACCAGGGGCTGCAACATGTATTGTGCCACCCCTGGAAGGCCATCCAAAATGACACCACAGGTCTGCTACTGCAGCCTGGGTAAGGTGGTGCACGCACCCCTTACCGTGATATAGGCTACCTATATCACTACATACATACACACATATAAACCTATAAGTCACTCCTATGGCAGGCCTTATCAATCCTGAAGGCAGAGTGCTTGGTTCCTATGTGAGAGGGTGCCCCTGCATGAGCAGAGCCCCTCTGCAGCGTTCGGAGACCCTTCTCTGATGCTGTTTGTAGTGCAGCCTGACCATATACTCTTAAGTGCATTATAACCTCGCGTTAAATGCTAACTTTGGGATGGCTGCACGGAAACATGTCGTGTTTGGTGTCAAACATCTTGGAATACTACCCCCCCCGCCAGTTCTGGCGGCAGGGGTAGCATTCCACCCTCCTAGAGGGAGAGACATGTACACACCGGCCTGCCCGGTAACTTCTTTCCAAGCCCTGGCATCACAAAATGGATGCCGCTGCCACAGACACGAGTCTGGCCTCCTGCTGCTGACCGAAACTCCGGCAGGGGAGGCCTGGACAATAGGTTTCCTGTCCCAGGGAGGTGTAACCACCTCCCCAGACAGGATAGTGTGTATTGGGGCTGGGCGGGAGCACTCTCTGGTGCTTTGAAGTCCTGCACTGGGCACATTTGGTGTCCCTGTGCATACCCCAGTTCAAACCGGCTCAGGGGCTTCCAGCCCCTGCTCTGGCACGAAACTGGACAAAGGGAAAGGGGTGTAACCACCCCTCTGCCCTGACCCTCCCATAGGTGGGTCCCCAGAGTATGTCCAACCCCTAACTTAGTATAAGTATGGGACCCCAGTCCTTAGGACTTTAGATTTACCTGGACGAAACTCTGACACAGAATCCTGGACCTTCGACGCTCTACTTTAAGATTAGAGGACTGAAGAATCTCCCTTGGGGTCAAGGAGTGACTCCCCTGCTTGGCAGGCACCAACGAAGCAATTGTCCGGTCTGCATCGCTGAAGCTCCCGCCGGACGCCGAAGTCTTTGCATCACCAGAGGTGGATTTCCAGACTTTCCCGAGGCTACCCTGAGTCCCTAGCAAAGGTGAGGCCCGTGGCTATCGTGGGTAACGTGGAATCGTGACCCCTGGACACCGCGTACTTTTGTAAGTGCATCCTCTTCTGGGTCTCCCACGAAGTTGTGCTTTGGGCTCCGAGTAGCCCCAGCCTCCAGCACCAACTGCACCGAAGATCACTGGCCTCCACTCCACGAGTGTCCTGTGAGCCAGCTCCAAGTGCATCCACTCGAGGCTCCTTCGCGGTTGCTAGTCCGTTGGCTAGTAGGCCCTCCCGAAGGCCAATCTTCTTCTGCTTGGGCTCCCTGTTTGCTCCAGGCATGCCCTGACTTACCTTCGCTGGGTGAGTCCCTCAGACCTTGCTGGTCTGCACCATTGTCCTTCTTCTATTTCCACGAGACTTGCTGTTGCTAAGGCTTGTTGGGTCCAATCCGGTCGCCGACACCCCTGCAATCGACAGACGTCGTGGAACAGCTCGAATCCAGCTCCTGGTTGTCGTCGACACCTCCTGGACCTCGTGGCTGAAGAGTCAAGACGACCGTCAACCTACCTGAAGCACTCGACATCGGTGGGCATCTGCTCATCGCCTTCCTGGTCACTGGCTAGTGACCCAGACTCTGTCCCCTCTGCTTTCAGGTTCTTCAGATCTTCGATCCACCTTTGGATCCACCCGAACACTTTCGACTTGGCCGCCAGCAGCACTTTGCAGCAGATCGCCATTGAAAACGACGACGAAACCCGACCCCGAAAGACACCTATGCACCCGGCTTCCCTGGGTGAGGTAACTCGAGTACTCCGGTGCTCCCGTGGGTATAGACTCTAGAACAACCCAGTTCTAAAGGGGTTTGCTCCAAGTCCTCCTCTAAGTGTCCCTTTTCTTTAAAATTCCAACCGCGACTTTCCCCATAGAAGTTAACGGCGATTCGCGGCTGTGTTCTTACACTGCACGCGTCCCCCGTGGGTCCCCTGTGTCACTACCTTGGGTGGTTCCTTGTGGTCCAAGCACTTCTACAGGCTCTAGGCCCTGTGTCTAGCTCAGTCGTGGTTCTTATACCACTTTATTGGTATATGGTTTGGTACGCCCCTAGGGCTCAAACGTGTATTTGTGCTATTACTGTAGATAACTAACTTATAACTTATGTACTTCGAACTCTAGCCTCATAACGAGACTAGAGGGGTGTGTTTAGCAATAAATACATATATTTTGAATATATACCTGGTGTGGTCCTCTTTCATTTGGTCACTCAAGAGATTATAGACTGGTAAAACAAGCTGCTTTACATTCCTTCAAGACTTAGCCTGAAGGCTGCTCTCCATAGCTACCACTAGGATAGCTTTCAATAAAGGTTGTCTTTAACCTATCTCCAAAAAGGGGTTGTTTGGACTGGTGCAAGGTGCCCACTATAATTAGTGGACAGCATATGCCAGGCCAACTTCTCACACATAATCTGCAAAAAAAACCTTGTTTCTAGCTCAAACGGCTCAAATGTTACCAAAAATGCAGCGACAAGTGTTACAGCGTGGTGGAAGGCCCTTTGCAAACCTAGAATGGTCACCTGTTACTTATTGCTAAAAGTGGGTATTTAATTGGTACTAATGGTGTGCAAACCACTCTTGCTTCTTTCTGCGCCTCTCTTGCCTCTTTCTGCATTTCTGTTGCTTCTTTCTGCACCTTGCTTTCTTTTTCTGCACTTCTTTTGCCTCTTTCTGCTCGTCTCTTCCATTTTCTGCACCTCTCTGGCCTCTTTCTGCACCTCTATTGCTTCTTTCTTCACCTCACTTGCTTCTTTCTGTACCCCTCTTTCCTCTTTCTGCACCCTTCTTCCCTCTTTCTGCACCTCTTTTGCCTCTTTCTGTTCCCCTGTTCCCTCTTTCTTCACCTCACTTGCTTCTTTCTGTTCCCCTCTTGCCTCTTTCTGCACACTTCTTCCCTCTTTCTACACCTCTTTTTCCTCTTTCTGTACCCCGTTCCCTCTTTCTGCACCTCTCCTGCCTGTTTCTGCACTTCCCTCTTCCCTTGCCTCTTTCGGCACCTCTGTTGCTTCTTTCTGCACCCCTCTTGCCTCTTTATGCACCCTTCTTCCCTCTTTGTGCAACTCTCTTGCCTCTTTCTACACCTCTCTTCCCTCTTTCTGCACCCCTCTTGCCTCCTTGTGCACCTCTGTTCCTTCTTTCTGCACCTCTCTTGCAAATTTCTGCACCCCTCTTGCCTCTTTCTGCACCCCTCTTCCCACTTTCTGCACCTCTCTTGCCTCTGTCTGCACCCCTGTTCCCTCTTTCTGCACCTCTTTTGCCTGTTTCTGCAACTTTCTTGCCTCTTTCTGCAGTTCTCTTGCCTCCTTCTGCACCTCTGTTGCTTCTTTCTGCACTTCTTCTGCCTCTTTCTGCACATCTCTTGCTTCTTTCTGCACCCCTGTTGTCTCTTTCTGCACTCGTCTTCCCTCTTTCTGCACCTCTCTTGCTTCTTTATGCACTTTTCTTGCTTCTTTCTGTACCTCTCTTGCTTCTTTCTGCACCCTTCTTCCCTTTTTTGCATCCTTCTTGCCTCTTTCTGCAGTTCTCTTGCCATTTTCTGCACCTCTCTTGAATCTTTCTGCAACTCACTTGCCTCTTTCAGCAACTTCTCTTGCTTCTTTCTACACCTCTGTTGCTTCTTTCAGCAATTCTCTTGCCTCTTTCTGCACTTCTCTTGCTTGTTTCTGCACCTTTCTTGCGTCTTTCTGCACCTCTGTTGCCTCTTTCTGCACCTCACTTGCTTCTTTCTGCAACCCTCTGGCCTCTTTCTGCACCCCTCTTCCCTATTTCTGCACCTCTCTTGCCTCTTTCTGCACCCCCTGTTCCCTCTTCCTGCACCTTTCCTGCCTGTTTCTGCACCTCTCTTGCCTCTTTCTGTACCTCTGTTGCTTCTTTCTGCACTTCTCTTGCCTCTTTCTGCACCCTTCTTCCGTCTTTGTGCAACTCTCTTGCTTCTTTCTACACCTCTCTTCCCTCTTTCTGCACCCCTCTTTCCTCTTTGTGCACCTCTGTTCCTTCTTTCTGCACTTTTCTTGTCTCTTTCTGCACCCCTCTTGCCTCTTTCTGCACTTCTGTTGGCTCTTTTGCACTGCTCTTGCTTGTTTCTGCACCTCTCTTGCAAATTTCTGCACCCCTCTTGCCTCTTTCTGCACCCCTCTTCCCACTTTCTGTACCTCTCTTGCCTTTGTCTGCACCCCTGTTCCCTCTTTCTGCACCTCTTTTGCCTGTTTCTGCAACTTTCCTGCCTCTTTCTGCAGTTCTCTTGTCTCTTTCTGCACCTCTGTTGCTTCTTTCTGCACTTCTTTTGCCTCTTTCTGCACCTCTCTTGCTTCTTTCTGCACACCTGTTGTCTCTTTCTGCACTCGTCTTCCCTCTTTCTGCACCTCTCTTGCTTCTTTCTGCACTTCTCTTGCTTCTTTCTGCACCTCTTTTGCTTCTTTCTGCACCCTTTTTCCCTTTTTTGTATCCCTCTTTCCTCTTTCTGCAGTTCTCTTGCCATTTCCTGCACCTGTCTTGCCTCTTTCTGCACCTCACTTGCCTCTTTCTGCACTTCTCTTGCTTCTTTCTACACCTCTGTTGCTTCTTTCAGCAATTCTCTTGCCTCTTTCTGCACCTCTCTTGCATCTTTCTGCACCTCTGTTGCCTCTTTGTGCACCTCACTTGCTTCTTTCTGCAACCCTCTTGCCTCTTTCTGCACCCCTCTTCCCTCTTTCTGCACCTCTCTTGCCTCTTTCTGTACCTCTGTTGCTTCTTTCTGCACCTCTCTTGCCTCTTTCTGCACCCTTCGTTCCTCTTTCAGCACCTCTGTTGCGTCTTTCTGCACTTCTCTTCCTTCTTTGTGCACGCCTCCTGCCTCTTTCTGTACCCCTCTTGCCTCTTTGTGCACCTCTCCTACCTCTTTCTGAAGGCCTGTTGCCTCTTTTTGCACCTCTGTTGGTTCTTTCTGCACTGCTCTTGCTTCTTTCTGCACTTCTCTACCTTCTTTCTGCACCCCTCCTGCCTCTTTCTGTACCTCTCTTGCCTCTTTGTGCACCTCTCCTACCTCTTTCTCCACCTCTCTTGCTTCTTTCTGCACTTCTCTTGCTTCTTTCTGCACCTCTCTTGCAAATTTCTGTATCCCTCTTACTTCTCTCTGCACCCCTGTTACCTCTTTCTGTACCTTTCTTGCCTGTTTCTGCACCTCTCTTGCCTCTTTCGGCACCTCTGTTGCTTCTTTCTGCACTTCTCTTGCTTCTTTCTGCACTTCTCTTGCTTCTTTCTGCACCCCTCTTGCCTCTTTCTGTACCCCTTTTGACTCTTTGTGCACCTCTCCTGCCTCTTCCTGCACCTCTCTTGCCTTTTTCTGAAGTTCTCTTGCCTCTTTCTGCACCTCTTTTGCTTCTTTCTGCACTTTTCTTGCCTCTTTCTGTACCCCTCTTGCCTCTTTCTGCACCTCTGTTGGTTTTTTCTGCACTGCTCTTGCTTCTTTCTGCATCTCTAATGCAAATTTCTGCATCCCTGTTGCCTCTTTCTGTACCCCTCTTCCCTCTTTCTGCACCTCTCTTGCCTCTGTCTGCACACCTGTTCCCTCTTTCTGCACCCCTTTTGCCTGTTTCTGTAACTCTCTTGCCTCTTTCTGCAGTACTCTTGCCTCTTTCTGCACCCCTTTTGCCTGTTTCTGTACCCCTTTTGCCTTTTTCTGCACCTCTTTGGCTTCTTTCTGCACTTCTCTCTCCTCTTTCTGCACCCCTCTTGCCTCTTTCTGCACCTCTGTTGCTTCTTTCTGCACTTCTTTTGCCTCTTTCTGCACCTGTCTTGCTTCTTTCTCCACACCTGTTGTCTCTTTCTGCACCCCTGTTGTCTCTTTCTGCACTCATCTTCCCCCTTTCTGCTCCTCTCTTGCTTCTTTCTGCACTTCTCTTGCTTCTTACTGCACCCCTCCTGCCTCTTTCTGTACCCCTCTTGCCTCTTTGTTCACCTCTCCTACCTCTTTCTGCACCCCTCCTGCCTCTTTTTGCACCTCTGTTGGTTCTTTCTGCACTTCTCTTGCTTCTTTCTGGACCTCTTTTGCAAATTTCTGCATCCCTCATGCCTCTTTCTGCACCCCTCTTCCCTATTTCTCTACCTCTCTTGCTTCTTTTTGCACTTCTCTTGCTTCTTTCTGCACTGCTCTTGGTTCTTTCTGTACCTCTCTTGCAAATTTCTGTATCCCTCGTACCTCTCTCTGCACCCCTGTTTCCTCTTTCTGCACCTTTCTTGCCTCTTTCTGCACCCCTCTTGCCTCTTTCAGCGCCTCTGTTGCTTCTTTCTGCACTTCTCTTCCTTCTTTCTGCACCCCTCCTGCCTCTTTCTGTACCCCTCTTGCCTCTTTGTGCACCTCTCCTACCTCTTTCTGCAGCCCTCTTGCCTCTTTTTGCACCACTGTTGCCTCTTTCTGCACTTCCCTTGCCTCTTTCTGCACCTCTGTTGCTTCTTTCTGCACTTCTGTTGCCTATTTCTGCACCCCTCTTGCCTCTTTCTGCCCCTCTGTTGCTTCTTTCTGCACTTCTCTTGCCTCTTTCTGCACCCTTCACTCCTCTTTCTGCACCTCTGTTGCTTCTTTCTGCACTTCTGTTGCCTATTTCTGCACCCCTCTTGCCTCTTTCTGCACTTCTCTTCCTTCTTTCTTCACCTCTCCTGCCTCTTTCTGTACCCCTCTTGCCTCTTTGTTCACCTCTCCTACCTCTTTCTGCACCCCTCTTGCCTCTTTTTGCACCTCCGTTGGTTCTTTCTGCAGTGCTCTTGCTTCTTTCTGCACCTCTTTTGCAAATTTCTGCATCCCTCATGCCTCTTTCTGCACCCCTGTTCCCTATTTCTCTACCTCTCTTGGTTCTTTCTGCATTGCTCTTGGTTCTTTCTGTACCTCTCTTGCACATTTCTGTATCCCTCGTACCTCTTTCTGCACCTCTGTTCCCTCTTTCTGCACCTTTCTTGCCTGTTTCTGTACCTCTCTTGCCTCTTTCGGCATCTCTGTTTTTTCTTTCTGCACTTCTCTTGCGTCTTTCTGCACCCCTCTTGCCTCTTTCAGCACCTCTGTTGCTTCTTTCTGCACTTCTCTTCATTCTTTCTGCACCCCTCCTGCCTCTTTCTGTATCCCTCTTGCCTCTTTGTGCACCTCTCCTACCTCTTTCTGCAGCCCTCTTGCCTCTTTTTGCACCTCTGTTGCCTCTTTCTGCACCTCTCTCGCCTCTTTCTGCACCTCTGTTGCTTTTTTCTGCACTTCTGTTGCCTCTTTCTGCACCCCTCTTGCCTCTTTCTGCACCTCTGTTGCTTCTTTCTGCACTTCTCTTGCCTCTTTCTGCACCCTTCGTGCCTCTTTAAGCTCCTCTGTTTCTCCTTTCTGCACGTCTCTTCCTTCTTTCTGCACCCCTTCTGCCTCTTTGTGTACCCCTCTTCCCTCTTTGTGTACCTCTCCTACCTCTTTCTGCAACCCTCTTGCCTCTTTGTGCACCTCTGTTGCCTCTTTCTGCACTCGTCTTCCCTCTTTCCGCACCTCTCTTGCTTCTTTCTGCACTACTGTTGCCTCTTTCTGCACCACTCTTGCCTCTTTCTGTACCTCCGTTGCTTCTTTCTGCACTTCTCTTCCTTCTTTATGCACCCCTCCTGCCTCTTTGTGTACCCCTCTTCCCTCTTTGTGTACCTCTCCTACCTCTTTCTGCAACCCTCTTGCCTCTTTGTGCACCTATGTTGCTTCTTTCTGCACTTCTCTTGCTTCTTTCTGCACCTCTTTTGCAAATTTCTGCATTCCTCATGCCTCTTTCTGCACCCCTCTTCCCTATTTCTCTACCTCTCTTGCTTCTTTCTGCACTTCTCTTGCTTCTTTCTGCACTGCTCTTGGTTCTCTCTGTACCTCTCTTGCAAATTTCTGTATCCCTCGTACCTCTTTCTGCACCCGTTCCCTCTTTCTGCACCTTTCTTGCCTGTTTCTGCACCTCTCCTGCCTCTTTCGGCACCTCTGTTGCTTCTTTCTGCACTTCTCTTGCCTCTTTCTGTACCCCTCTTGCCTCTTTCTGCATCTCTGTTGCTTTTTCCTAAACTGCTCTTGCTTCTTTCTGCACCCCTCTTGCCTCTTTCTGTACCCCTCTTGCCTCTTTTTCCACCTCTGTTGCCTCTTTCTGCACTTCTGTTGCCTCTTTCTGCACCCCTCTTGCCTCTTTCTGCACCTCTGTTGCTTCTTTCTGCACTTCTCTTGCCTCTTTCTGCACCCTTTGCACCTCTTTCAGCAACTCTGTTGCTTCTTTATGCACTTCTCTTCCTTCTTTCTTCACCCCTCCTGCCTCTTTATCTACCTGTGAGAAGTTGGCCTGGTATATGCTGTTCACTAATTAAAGTGGACACCTTGCACCAGAACAATTCGACTCTTATGGTTGGTAGGTTTAAGACAACCTTTATAGAAAGCTATCCTAGTGGTAGCTGTGGAGAGCAGCCTTCAGGCTAAGTCTTGGAGGAATGTAAAGCAGCTTGTTTTACCACACAATCTCTTGAATCACCAAATGAAAAGACACCACACAGGTATATATATCAAATATATATGTATTTATTAATACACAACTCTCTACTAATCTCTTTATGAGATTAGAAGTCAGGAACATATGTACAAATCAAATGTTATCAAAATAAGTTAGCACAATCAAATATCACAATCTAAGTTTGGCTAGACCTAGGTCTAGAGCAGTTAGAATCGAGGGACCCCCAAGAACCACCCCAGGTAGTTGTAGGAGACCCACAGGGGACGGACGCGGTGTCCTGGCACCGGTGCGAGTCCTGTACGAGTCTATGCGAACAGACGCGATTGAGAGTTCAGTGTTAAAGGTCCCTTGCGTGTTCGAGGCGAACACACTGATCAGTCCTTGTACGAGTCGAAGGACGCGGTTACAGATTTAGTTGCAAGGGAGATGGACGCGCTGTGTCTAACACAGACGCGAACCTGGTACGAGTCAGCGCAATGGAGATTTCAATGTTACAGGCCCCTTGTGTGTTCGAGGCGAACACCGATCGGACTCAGTACGAGTCGAAGGACACGGTTATAGATAGTGTTACAAGGGAGATGGACGCGATGTGTCTAACAGAGACGCGAACCCTGTACGAGTCAGCGCAATTGTCGCACTTAGAAAATAAGAGTTTTAGGGCACTTCTAGGGTAGCTACAAGCTTACAGGGTAAGTAGTTCTAGGGCCCACACCCACGGGAGCACCGAAATGCTAAAGTTACCTCACCCAGGGGAGCCGGGTGCATAGGTGTCCTTTGGTGTCGGGTCGCGGCGTCGTTTTCAATGGGAGCCAGTGAAGACTTGCTGCTTGCGGCGACAGAAGAAATGTCCGTTGGAATCCAAGCCTGGATTTGGAAGGAGGAAGACCTAAAAGCAGAGGGGACAGAGTTCAAGGGCACTTGGCAGTGACCCGGGGCAAGGAAGATGAATGCCCACCGTCGTTGACAGATTCAGGTCGTTCACTGGTGTCTTGACTCTTCAACCACGAGGTCCAGGAGGTGTCGAGGACGGCCAGGGGCTGGATTCAGCGTGTCCCATAAAGTCTGCAGCTGACTGCGGTGTCGGCGACCCAATTGGAGCCAACAAGCCTTGGTAGCAGCAAGTCTCGTGGTGGAACGGAAAAGTCAATGGTGCAGACCAGCAAGGTCTGAGGAACTTACACAGCAAGGGTAGGTCAGGGCAGGCCTGGAGCAACCAGGGGAGCCCTTTGTTTTCTTTGGAATATCTTCTGGGGACCCACAAGCTGGCTGGTAAGGGATCGCAAAGATGCCTCAGGAGGATTCACTCAACAGGGGCCCACGGTCACTCGGGATGGTGTAGTCCTCTGATTTTGGGAGGGATCTCTGCTGGAGGCTGGGACCATATGTGGTCCAAAGCACAAGTTCGTAGAATGTCGTGAAGGGGTTGCACTCGACAATAGTGCACGGTACCTAGGGTCTGCGGTTCCTCATTGCTCGTGGGGTCCACTTGCCTCAGCTTTGCTGGGGACTCACGATGGCCTTAGAGAGGTCAGGAAATCCTCTTCCTGGGCTGCAGGGACTTCGGGCTCCGGCGGGAGCAGCGTAGTTTGCGACCGTCATTGTCGTTTTTGGTGCCTGCCAAGCAGGGGAGTCACTCCTTGACTCCAAGGGAGATTCTTCCGTCTTCCAAAGGTAGTGGAACGTCGAAGGTCCGGGATTCTTCTTGTAGAGCGTCGTCCAGGGGTATCTAGTTTGCAATGCACAGGTTCCCCCTCTTATACTAAAAGAAAGGGAGGGACTAGCTCTATGACCCCAAACAATGGGAGAGTCAGGGGAGTGGGTGGCTACACCCACTTCCCTTTGTCCAGTTTCGCGCCAGAGCAGGGGCAGGTAGCCCCTGAGCTGGTTTGAACTGGCATATGCACAGAGGAGCCTTCTGCTCCCCCAGTGCAGGACTTCAAAGCACTCTAAGAGTGCACCCTACCAGCCCCAATACACTAAACCCTGTCTGGAAGGTGGTCACACCCTCCTGTGACAGGATACCTATTGTTGGGCTTCCTCCACTGCGAGTTTCGGTCATCAGCAGGAGGGCAGCCCAGTGTCTGTGACTGGTGGCATCCATTTTGTGATGCCAGGGCTCTGCAGGATTCTACCGCGTTTCCACAGTAGGTACATGTCTATCCCTCTAGAAGGGTGGAATGCTACCCCCGCCGCCAGAACTGGCGGGGGTAGTATTCCAAGATGTTTGACACCAAACACGACATGTTTTGATGCAGCAATTCCAAAGTTAGCATTCTACCGCGAGGATATAATGCACTTAAGAGTATATGGTTTAACCGCATCCACAAACAGCCCCAGAGAATGGACTCTGAGAGCTGCAGAGGGGCCCTGCTCAGGCAGAGGCACCCTCTCACATAGGAACCAAGCACCCTGCCCTCAGGATTGATAGGGCCTGCCTTAGGGGTGACTGATAGGTTTAAATGTGTGTGCAGGAGAGATATAGGAAACCTATATCTCAGTGAGGGGTGCTAGCACCACCTCACCCAGGCTGCAGTAGCAGGCCTGTGGTGTCAGATTTAGTCTGCTTCCCAGGGGTGGCATAATACATGCTTCAGCCCCTGGTAGGCCTGTGAAGTACCTATGCCCTTGGTACCTAAGGTACCATGTACTAGGGACTCATAAGGTACCACAGTATCCAATCACTAGTGCACCTAGAGTGCACTCCGAGTCATTTAGAGAGAACAGAGAGGCTGGGGCCCTGATTGGCAGGGACCCAGCCAGACTATAGCCAGAAACCAGTGTAAACATCAGAAAAAAGAGGCAGATCCTACTCTCCTACACAACCCCCCCCAAACGCAGGGACACTAAACTAACCTTGACCAGTTGAGTCTTCGTGTTCTAAGTGGAAATACCTTGAGAGTCCATCTGCATTGGCATGTTGGGTCCCAGGTCTATGTTCCACTGTATAGTCCATCCCCTGTAGGGAAATGGCCCACCTCAAAAGTTTTGGGTTTTCACCTTTCATCTGTTTAAGCCATAGGAGGGGCTTGTGGTCAGTCTGAACTATGAAGTGAGTGCCAAACAAGTATGGCCTCAGCTTCTTCAGGGCCCACACCACAGCAAAGGCCTCCCTCTCTATAGCTGACCAACGTTTCTCTCTAGGGGTCAGCCTTCTGCTAATAAAAGCTACTGGCTGGTCTTGGCCTTCATCATTCAGTTGAGACAGTACAGCTCCCACACCCAGCTCAGAAGCATCTGTTTGGACAATGAACTTTTTGGTGTAGTCTGGACTCTGTAAGATGGGGGCAGTGCACATGGCCTGCTTTAGGTCTTCAAATGCCTCCTGACAGCTAGCTGTCCACTGAACCTTTTTGGCATTTTCTTTGAGGTCAGATCATTCAAGGGGGTCACTATAGATCCATATCCCTTGACAAACCTCCTATAGTACCCAGTCAGGCCTAAGAAGGCTCTCACCTGTGTCTGGGTGGTTGGAGCAACCCATTCCATTATGGTTTGGATTTTGCTCTGTAAAGGCTGAACCTGGCCTCCACCTACAAGGTGGCCCAGGTACACAACCTGACTCTGCCCTATCTGGCACTTAGTGGCCTTGATAGTGAGGCCTGCTTTCTGCAGAGCCTCCAAAACATTTCTGAGGTGGACCAGGTGATCCTGCCAGGAGGAACTAAAGACAGCAATATCATCTAGATAAGCTGAGCAATAAGTTTCCATCCCTGCCAGAACATTATTCACCAACCTCTGAAAAGTGGCAGGTGCATTTTTCAATCCAAAGGGCATCACCACAAAGTGGTAGTGCCCACTAGGGGTCGAAAATGCTGTTTTGGCTTTTGCATCATCAGCTAATCTGATCTGCCAGAAGTCAGCTGTTAGGTCAAATGTACTTAGAAACTTGGCTGAGGCCAAAGTATCAATCAGCTCATCTGCCCTTGGTATGGGATAGGCATCAGTCCTAGTGACTGCATTGAGGCCTCTGTAGTCTACACAAAACCTCATTTCTTTCTTACCACCCTGGGTATGAGGCTTGGGTACCAGGACTACTGGGCTAGCCCAAGGGCTATCTGAAGGCTCAATTACACCTAGCTCCAACATTTTCTGGACTTCAGTCCTGATACAGTCCCTGACATGGTCAGGTTGCCTGTAGATTTTACTCTTGACAGGCAGACTGTCTCCAGTGTCCACCTCATGGGTGCAACAGGTAGTCTGACTAGGGGTCAGGCTAAACATATGTCTATACTGTTGCAGAACTTGTCTGCACTCAGTTTGCTGATGGTCAGTGAGGCTGCTTGCCAAAGCAACACCATCTACTGACCCATCATCAGGGTTCTGAGAGAGCAGGTCAGGGAGAGGGTCACTCTCCTCCTCCTGGTCCTCATCAGTTGCCATGAGCAAGCCCATGTCAGCCCTGTCAACATATGGCTTTAATCTGTTGACATGGAGCACCCTCAGGGGGCTCCTGGGAGTTCCAAGATTCACCAGATAGGTGACTTCTCCCTTCTGTTCAACTATTGTATGGGGGCCACTCCACTTGTCCTGGAGGGCTGCTGGGGCCACAGGCTCCAACACCCACACTTTCTGTCCTGGCTGGTACACAGTCAGCACAGCCTTTGGTCATGCCAAGCTTTTTGCAATTCTTGGCTGGCCTCCAGGTTTTTGGTTGCCTTTTTCATGTATTCGGCCATCCGGGAGCGGAGACCAAGTACATAGTCCATCACATCCTGTTTGGGGGTTTTGAGAGGTAACTCCCAGCCCTCTTTAACCAAACACAATGGACCTCTTACAGGGTGCCCAAACAGAAGCTCAAATGGGCTGTAGCCAACCCCCTTCTGTGGAACTTCTCTGTATGCAAACAACAGGCAAGGAAGAAGAAGGTCCCATTTCCGCCTAAGCTTCTCTGGGAGTCCTTTAATTATTCCCTTCAGGGTTTTGTTGAAACGTTCAACCAACCCATTGCATTGTGGGTGATAGGGGGTGGTGAACTTATAAGTTACACCACACTCCTTCCACATTGCTTTCAAATATCCTGACATGAAGTTTGCACCTCTGTCAGAGATTACCTCCTTTGGGAAACCCACTCTGGAGAAAACTCCAATGAGGGCTCTTGCCACCACTGGGGCTGTGGTGGTCCTCAGGGAATTGCTTCTGGGTACCTGGTGGCATGATCCACTACCACCAGGATAAACCTGTGCCCAGATGCAGTTTGAGGGTCAAGGGGACCAACAATGTCAATCCCTACCCTTTCAAAGGGTACCCCCACCACAGGTAGTGGTATCAGGGGGGCCTTTGTTGTGCCACCTGCCTTACCACTGGCTTGGCATGTGACACCGGAGCGACAAAACTCCTTTGTGTCCTCTGACATATGTGGCCAATGAAAATGTGGAACAAGCCTGTCCCAGGTCTTGTTTTGGCCCAAGTGACCTGCTAAAGGGATGTCATGTGCTAGGGTCAAGAGGAACCCCCTAAACGTCTGAGGTATTACCAACCTCCTGGTGGCTCCAGGGGCTGGGTCTCCACCCTCAGAATATAGGAGTCCCTCATCCCAATAAACTTTATGGGACCCACTAGCACTCCCAGCAGCCTCAGCAGCAGCCTGCTGTCTGAGGGGTTCAAGAGAGGGGCAGCACTGTTGCTCCTTACTCAGATCTTCCCTAGAAGGGCCCCCTACCCCCAAGAACTCAACCTGATCAGGCTCAAGTCCCTCTGGGGCAGTTCCTTCTTCAGGATCTGCTTCACCTCCCTCAAGAGGTGAATCTGTGATCTGAGACAGATTGGAAGGCACTGCCTTTACCCTACTGCTCCTCTTCTTGGGAAGCATCTGGTCCATTGTTCCAGGATCCAGAGCTGGTTCACTGTTATGCATTTTGGCCTGAGACCTGGTCACAGCAAATACCTCTGCAGGAATGCCCAACATCTCAGCATGAGTCCATAACTCTACTTCAGACCAGGCTGAAGTCTCTAGATCATTGCCCAATAGACATTCTACAGGGAGGTCTGCACTGACTACAACCTTCTTGAGGCCAGTTACCCCTCCCCAGGAGAAATTCACAACTGCCAGACTATGGTTGGTCTGGACATTGCTTGCATTGGTCACCTGGTACATTTCACCCAGGATGATCTGTCCAGGGTCCACAAGATCCTCTGCCACCATGGTGACACTAGCACCTGTGTCCCTAAATGCCAAAGCCTGTTTGCCATTTATTACAGGCTGCTGTTTGTATTTGCCCAGATTACTGGGGCTTACTAGGAAGGACATATCAAGGTCTCCATCACAAATCAGCATTGCCTGAGTGGGTACTCTGACTAGGTCAGAGTCCACTTCAGAACCCAGGGTCAACCCTACTACACCCTTATTCTGAGTACCACCTCCACCAGTAGCTGAGCTAGGGGGAACAGTTGCCTTAGGGGCAGGAGTGGTGGTGGTTTGGTCTTTGGACTTGTTACAATCAGAAGTCCAGTGCCCTTTCAGTTTACAGAATTTGCACCAGGGCTTCTTTTGGCCTTTTCCCTTGTTGGATTGTGACTCCCCACCAGATGCAGATTTTTGGGGCCCTTATGAAGACTTCTGGTCTTTTGACTTATCCCCACCTTTCTCAGAGCCCTTAGAATCCTGCTTCTTTGTGTCACCCCCTTGGTTCTGGGTTTTCTGCCTCACCCTGGTTCTGACCCACTTGTCTGCCTTCTTTCCCAATTCTTGGGGAGAGGTCAGATCTGAGTCCACCAGGTATTGATGCAACAACTGGTTCTGGCAATTATTAAGGATCTGTTCTCTCATCATTAGATTATACAATCCCTTGAAATCAGTAACCCTACTGCCAACCAGCCAACACTCCAGAGCCTTGGTTGCACAATCTACAAAGTCAGTCCAGTCCTGAGTCTGTGCCTTCTGGGTGTCTCTGAACTTCAACCTGTAGTGCTCAGTGGTTAAGCCAAACCCATCTATCAGTGCACTCTTCAGGACTTCATAGTCATCAGCATCCTCTTCTCTAACAGTGAGGAGCTTGTCTCTACCTTTATCTGAAAAGGAGAGCCACAAGATTGCTGCCCACTGCTTTTGGGGGACCTGTTGTACTCTACAGGCCCTTTCCATAGCAGTTATCCACTTGTGGATATCATCCCCACTCTGGTAGGGAGGAACAACCTTGCTCAGTGTGAGAAGTTGGCCTGGTATATGCTGTTCACTAATTAAAGTGGACACCTTGCACCAGAACAATTCGACTCTTATGGTAGATAGGTTTAAGACAACCTTTATAGAAAGCTATCCTAGTGGTAGCTGTGGAGAGCAGCCTTCAGGCTAAGTCTTGAAGGAATGTAAAGCAGCTTGTTTTACCACACAATCTCTTGAATCACCAAATGAAAAGACACCACACAGGTATATATATCAAATATATATGTATTTATTAATAAACACTCTCTACTAATCTCTTTATGAGATTAGAGGTCAGGAACATATGTACAAGTCAAATGTTATCAAGATAAGTTTAGCACAATCGAATATCACAATCTTAGTTTGCTAGACCTAGGTCTAGGGCATCTAGAATCGAGGGACCCCCAAGAACCACCCCAGGTAGTTGTAAGAGACCCACAGGGGACGGACGCGGTGACCTGGCACCGGTGCGAGTCCTGTGCGAGTCTATGCGCTCAGACGCGATTGGGATATCAATGTTAAAGGTCCCTTGCGTGTTCGAGGCGAACACACCGATCGGTCCTTGTACGAGTCGAAGGACGCGGTTATAGATAGAGTTGCAAGGGAGATGGACGCGCTGTGTCTAACACAGACGCGAACCTTGTGCGAGTCAGTGCAATGGAGATCTCAGTGCTACAGGCCCTTTGTGTGTTCGAGGCGAACACCGATCGGACTCAGTACGAGTCGAAGGATACAGTTCTAGATAGTGTTGCAAAGGAGATGGACGCGGTGTGTCTAACACAGACGCGAACCCTGTACGAGTCAGCGCAATTGTCGCACTTAGAAAGTTAGAGTTTTAGGACACTTCGAAGGAAGCTACAAGCAAGTCACTTACAGGGTAAGTAGTTCTAGGGCCCACACCCACAGGAGCACCGTAGTGCTGAAGTTACCTCACCCAGGGGAGCCGGGTGCATAGGTGTTCTTTGGTGTCGGGTTGCGGCGTCGTTTTCAATGGGAGCCAGTGAAGACTTGCTGCTTGCGGCGACAGGAGAAGTGTCCGGAGGAATCCAAGCCTGGATTCGGAAGATGGAAGACCTGAAAGCAGAGGGGACAGTGTTCAAAGTCACTTGGCAGTGACTCGGGGCAAGGAAGATGGATGCCCACCGTCGTCGCAAGATTCAGGTTGTTCGCAGTTGCCTTGACTCTTCAGCCACGAGGTCCAGGAGGCGTCGACGACAACCAGGAGCTGGATTCGGCGTGTCCCACAATGTCTGCAGCTTACTGCAGTGTCGGCGACTCGATCGGAGCCAACAAGCCTTGGTAACAGCAAGTCTCGGGGAAAGTGTGAAGAGACAATGGCGCAGACCAGCAAGGTCTGTGGGACTCACCCAGCGAGGGTAAGTCAGGGCAGGCCTGGAGCAACCAGGGGAGCCCGTTGGTTTCTTTAGAAAGTCTTCTGGGGACCCACAAGCCGGCTGGCAAGGGATCACGAAGACGCCTCGGGAGGATTCGCTCACAGGGGCCCATGGTCACTCGGGACGTGGTAGGCCTCTGATCTTAGGAGGGATTCCTGCTGGAGGCTGGGACCACACGTGGTCTAAAGCAGTTCGTGGAACGTTGTGAAGGGGTTGCACTCGACAATAGTGCACGGTACCCAGGGGTAGCGGGTCCTCGTTACTCTTGGGGTCCACTGGCCTCAGCTTCGCTGGGGACTCACGATGGCCTTTGAGAAGTCAGGAAATCCACTTCTGGGGCTGCAGAGACTTCGGACTCCGGCGGGAGCGGTGTAGTTTGCGACCGTCATTTGTAGTTTTTGGTGCCTGCCAAGCAGGGGAGTCACTCCTTGACTCCAAGGGAGATTCTTCAGTCTTCCAAAGGTAGTGGAACGTCGAAGGTCCGGGATTCTTCTTCAGAGCGTCATCCAGGGAAATCTAGGGTGCAATGCACAGGTTCCCCCTCTTATACTAAAAGAAAGGAAGGGACTAGCTCTATGACCCTACCTATGGGAGGGTCAGGGGAGTGGGTGGCTACACCCACTTCCCTTTGTCCAGTTTCGCGCCAGAGCAGGGGCAGGTAGCCCCTGAGCCGGTTTGAACTGGCATATGCACAGAGGAGCCTTCTGCTCCCCCAGTGCAGGACTTCAAAGCACTCTAAGAGTGCACCCACCCAGCCCCAATACACTAAACCCTGTCTGGGAGGTGGTCACACCCCCTTGGGACAGGATATCTATTGTTGGGCTTCCTCCACTGCGAGTGTTGGTCATCAGCAGGAGGGCAGCCCAGTGTCTGTGACTGGTGGCATCCATTTTGTGATGCCAGGGCTCTGCAGGATTCTACCGCATTTCCACAGTAGGTACATGTCTATCCCTCTAGAAGGGTGGAATGCTACCCCCGCCGCCAGGACTGGCGGGGGGTAGTATTCCAAAATGTTTGACACCAAACACGACATGTTTTGATGCAGCCATTCCAAAGTTAGCATTTTACCGCGAGGACATAATGCACTTAAAAGTATATGGTTTAACCGCATCCACAAACAGCCCCAGAGAATGGACTCTGAGAGCTGCAGAGGGGCCCTGCTCAGGCAGGGGCACCCCCTCACATGGAAACTAAGCACCCTGCCCTCAGGATTGATAGGGCCTGCTTTAGGGATGACTGATAAGTCTCAATGTGTGTGCAGGAGAGATATAGGGGACCTATATCTCAGTGAGGGGTGCTAGCACTTCCTCACCCAGGCTGCAGTAGCAGGCCTGTGGTGTCAGATTTAGTCTGCTTCCCAGGGGTGGCATAATACATGCTTCAGCCCCTGGTAGGCCTGTGAAGTACCTATGCCCTTGGTACCTAAGGTACCATATACTAGGGACTCATAAGGTACCACAGCATCCAATCACTAGTGCACCTAGAGTTCACTCCAAGTCATTTAAAGAGAAAGCAGATAGGCTGGGGACCTGAATAGCAGGTTCCCAGCCAAACTAAGTCAAAACCAACAAAACACCAGGAAAAAAGTGGGGGCAACCATGTAGTCAGAGTCCACCTTCCTACATAACCCCCCCAAACGAAAGGAGATGAGGCTAACCTTGTCCAGGTGAGCCTGTATTTACTGAGTGGCCATATAAGGAAGTACCTGCACTAGCATGGTTACCCCCTGTCTTATGGTCCACTAAGTTATCCCTCACCCTAAGGGTATGAGAGGGTCTCCACCATGGGGAATTACTACCTGTGGGGTGTTTTGGTAAAGGACAAGGCTGATGAGGTGTCTGAGCAGGGAAGGGAGACCCTAGGGAAGTTGGTCTCAGTTTCCTCAGATCACTGGTCACCATGTATGCCTGTCTTTCCATGACTGAGCTGCACTTTGCTCTAAGGGTCAACCTTTGGCTGCCTACAGCTGGGGGTTGGGTCCCTTTGGGTGGAACACTGGAGGGACATGGCAGGTTTGGAACCTTTTGGTTCCAGGTTTGCCCTTGCCTAACAGAGTCCTTCTGGGGAAGGTCCCTACACAAAGGTATGGGGGATCCCTCAGTGTGCGGAGGAATTTTAACCTGGCTAGGGCTACTAGACTGGGTGCCCCTAATCTGCTGATGGGGGGGTTCCTCTGGACAGGGGGCCCTGTGGGGTCCACTGACCTCCCTGACCTCTGCAGCCCTGGGCTGACTGAGGTAGGGTAGAGAGGGGCAGGTTACCTGCTCCAGACTGGGTACCACCTTGGAAGGGTCCTCTGCCATCAGGGGTGGGGCCAGGCCAGGCCTGACTACCTCTGGGGCAGTTCCTTCACTAGGGGTAGGATCAGTTCCCTGAGGAGGCTGACCCTTACCTGCTGTCTGGGGGAAGGAGACTTTTCTTCAACCCCTGTGCTCTCTTTTGGGGGAGAGTGGGCCATTCTTCCAGGCTCCATCTCTCCAGCATTTCCCTGGGCTGGGGCTGTGGCCATCACAGCCCCACTAGCTTTTTCAGGGACGCCTAGCATCTTCAGATGGGTTTGGTGTTCAACTTCAGCCCAGGCTGAAATTTCCAGATCATTGCCCTTCAGGCAATCTACGGGCAAGTTGGGGGGACACTGCCACTCTTTTTGGGCCTGTGACCCCCTCCCAGCTGAGATTGACTATGGCCATGGGGTGATCTGTCCTGACACCATCAATGTTGGTCACCTGGTACTTAAACTCAGGTAAAAGCTGGTGAGGGGGATTAGTTTCCCTGCCACCATGGTGACACTAGCCCCTGTGTCCCTGAATGCCACAGCCTTCCGACCATTAATCATTGGCTCCAGTCTGTACCTGCCCAATGCAATGGGACCCATGGTAAAGGTGGCAAATCCTATACCACCATCAGAGTCTGAGGAGTCTGTTGAGGGGGACCTGTCTAAACTAGGGCCCACCTCTGTTCCCCTTGCAAAAGCACCTAACTTTTTGGGTGCACTACTCCCAACTGGAGGATTACTACTGGTAGTACCAGGAGGGGTGGTAGTAATAGCTGGAGGAACAGTTTCTTTATTGCCAATCCTGGGGCAACTGGGATCAGTTTTCCAGTGTCCAGGCTTTTTACAGACATGGCAATATGGTTTCTTTTCAGGAGAGGAAGGAGTTTGGGACCCACCCCCAGAAGAGAACTTTTGGGGCCCTGTAGTGGACTTATCCTTAGATTTATCCCCACCTTTCTCTTGGGACTTGGTAGAATCTTTCTTCTGGTCACCACCCTGATTCTTAGGCCTCACCCTGGTTCTGACCCATTTGTCTGCCTTCTTTCCCAATTCTTGGGGAGAGGTCAGATCAGAGTCCACCAGGTACTGGTGCAAAAGCTGGTTTTGACAATTATTAAGGATCTGCTCCCTCATAATCAAATTGTACAATCCTTTGAGATCAGTAACCCTACTGTCAATCAGCCAACCCTCCAGAGCCTTGGTTGCACAATCTACAAAGTCAGTCCAGTCCTGAGTCTGTGCCTTCTGGGTGTCTCTGAACTTCAACCTGTACTGCTCAGTGGTTAAGCCAAACCCATCTATCAGTGCACTCTTCAGGACTTCATAATTATCAGCATCCTCTTCTCTAACAGTGAGGAGCTTGTCTCTACCTTTATCTGAAAAGGAGAGCCACAAGATTGCTGCCCACTGCCTTTGGGGGACCTGCTGTACTCTACAGGCCCTCTCCATAGCAGTTATCCACTTGTGGATATCATCCCCATTCTGGTAGGGAGGAACAACCTTGCTCAGGTTCCTATGGTCTGGAATAGATTCTCTGCCTCTAGGGACACTGTTGCTGCCACCAAGGGGTTCTAACCCCTCTCGTCTAGAAGCTCTCTGGATCTCCAGGGCTTCTCTATCCAGTGCCAACTGCTTGGTTCTGAGGGCAACTCTTGCTTCCTCATACTGCAGCAGTTTGCACATTCTTTCAGAGGAGGTCTCTCTTATGGGAAAGTATGAGTTCCTCTGGTGGACAAATTCTCTGCCAGAGTGATAAGAGTGCTCAGATTCCCTGGAAGGGGATCTATGCCTCTCATCCACTCTGTCAGTTCTCTTAGGGAGAATTCCTCTGTCCTTTTCAGGCCCCTTGAGGCCTGGCCCTTCAATCACAGAGTCCTGGTCATTCTGATTTTCATCATCTGACCCAGATACTGTAATTGACCCACCCACTGATTCAGACCCATTAGCTCCTAGGGCCAATCTAAGATCATCTGCTGTCAGCAGATCTATCAGGTGTAGGGTTGAGGGACTCTGTCCTAGCCTCAGGTGTCTTTCAACACACATGGCTCTCAAGTCAGAGAAAGCCATGTCCTTATACTGAGGCTGAGTGGATCCACTGGTTCCACCCTTTAAGGACATTCTAGTGTTGTGCAGTGTTGTACTACCTACACTAGTTTGTGGCCTACTGATACTAGCTTGAGTTGTAGAAAGGGTGTGCTATCCCTTGGCACACAGCTCTAAGTTCAGTAGAACTTATTGATACTAAGCTTGACTTTATATGTACCTTAAGTACCTATAGTGGTTTTCAGTTAGTAATTCAAATAGAGATTTTCTGGTAAAACAATAGCAAGCTGGAATCCCACCGCTGCCACCAATGTGAGAAGTTGGCCTGGTATATGCTGTTCACTAATTAAAGTGGACACCTTGCACCAGAACAATTCGACTCTTATGGTAGATAGGTTTAAGACAACCTTTATAGAAAGCTATCCTAGTGGTAGCTGTGGAGAGCAGCCTTCAGGCTAAGTCTTGAAGGAATGTAAAGCAGCTTGTTTTACCACACAATCTCTTGAATCACCAAATGAAAAGACACCACACAGGTATATATATCAAATATATATGTATTTATTAATAAACACTCTCTACTAATCTCTTTATGAGATTAGAGGTCAGGAACATATGTACAAGTCAAATGTTATCAAGATAAGTTTAGCACAACCGAATATCACAATCTTAGTTTGCTAGACCTAGGTCTAGGGCATCTAGAATCGAGGGACCCCCAAGAACCACCCCAGGTAGTTGTAGGAGACCCACAGGGGACGGACGCGGTGACCTGGCACCGGTGCGAGTCCTGTGTGAGTCTATGCGCTCAGACGCGATTGGGATATCAATGTTAAAGGTCCCTTGCGTGTTCGAGGCGAACACACCGATCGGTCCTTGTACGAGTCGAAGGACGCGGTTATAGATAGAGTTGCAAGGGAGATGGACGTGCTGTGTCTAACACAGACGCGAACCTTGTGCGAGTCAGTGCAATGGAGATCTCAGTGCTACAGGCCCTTTGTGTGTTCGAGGCGAACACCGATCGGACTCAGTACGAGTCGAAGGATACAGTTCTAGATAGTGTTGCAAAGGAGATGGACGCGGTGTGTCTAACACAGACGCGAACCCTGTACGAGTCAGCGCAATTGTCGCACTTAGAAAGTTAGAGTTTTAGGACACTTCGAGGGAAGCTACAAGCAAGTCACTTACAGGGTAAGTAGTTCTAGGGCCCACACCCACAGGAGCACCGTAGTGCTGAAGTTACCTCACCCAGGGGAGCCGGGTGCATAGGTGTTCTTTGGTGTCGGGTCGCAGCGTCGTTTTCAATGGGAGCCAGTGAAGACTTGCTGCTTGCGGCAACAGGAGAAGTGTCCGGAGGAATCCAAGCCTGGATTTGGAAGATGGAAGACCTGAAAGCAGAGGGGACAGTGTTCAAAGTCACTTGGCAGTGACTCTGGGCAAGGAAGATGGATGCCCACCGTCGTCGCAAGATTCAGGTCATTCACGGTTGCCTTGACTCTTCAGCCACGAGGTCCAGGAGGCGTCGACGACAACCAGGAGCTGGATTCGGCGTGTCCCATGATGTCTGCAGCTTACTGCGGTGTCGACGACTCGATCAGAGCCAACAAGCCTTGGTAACAGCAAGTCTTGGGGAAAGTGTGAAGAGACAATGGCGCAGACCAGCATGGTCTGTGGGACTCACCCAGCAAGGGTAAGTCAGGGCAGGCCTGGCGCAACCAGGGGAGCCCATTGGTTTCTTTAGAAAGTCTTCTGGGGACCCACAAGCCGGCTGGCAAGGGATCGTGAAGACGCCTCGGGAGGATTCGCTCACAGGGGCCCACGGTCACTCGGGACGTGGTAGGCCTCTGATCTTAGGAGGGATTCCTACTGGAGGCTGGGACCACACGAGGTCCAAAGCACAAGTTTGTGGAACGTTGTGGAGGGGTTGCACTTGACAATAGTGCACGGTACCCAGGGGTCGCGGTTGCTCATTATTCTTGGGGTCCAGTGGCCTCAGCTTCGCTGGGGACTCACGATGGCCTTTGAGAAGTCAGGAAATCTACTTCTGGGGCTGCAGGGACTTCGGACTCCGGCGGGAGCGGCATAGTTTGCGACCGTCGTTTGTAGTTTTTGGTGCCTGCCAAGCAGGGGAGTCACTCCTTGACTCCAAGGGAGATTCTTCAGTCTTCCAAAGGTAGTGGAACGTCGAAGGTCCGGGATTCTTCTTCAGAGCGTCGTCCAGGGAAATCTAGGGTGCAATGCACAGGTTCCCCCTCTTATACTAAAAGAAAGGGAGGGACTAGCTCTATGACCCTACCTATGGGAGGGTCAGGGGAGTGGGTGGCTGCACCCACTTCCCTTTGTCCAGTTTCACGCCAGAGCAGGGGCAGGTGGCCCCTGAGCCGGTTTGAACTGGCATATGCACAGAGGAGCCTTCTGCTCCCCCAGTGCAGGACTTCAAAGCACTCTAAGAGTGCACCCACCCAGCCCCAATACACTAAACCCTGTCTGGGAGGTGGTCACACCCCCTTGGGACAGGATATCTATTGTTGGGCTTCCTCCTCTGCAAGTGTTGGTCATCAGCAGGAGGGCAGCCCAGTGTTTGTGACTGGTGGCATCCATTTTGTGATGCCAGGGCTCTGCAGGATTCTACCGCGTTTCCACAGTAAGTACATGTCTATCCCTCTAGAAGGGTGGAATGCTACCCCCGCCGCCAGGACTGGCGGGGGGGGTAGTATTCCAAGATGTTTGACACCAAACACGACATGTTTTGATGCAGCCATTCCAAAGTTAGCATTTTACCGCGAGGACATAATGCACTTAAAAGTATATGGTTTAACCGCATCCACAAACAGCCCCAGAGAATGGACTCTGAGAGCTGCAGAGGGGCCCTGCTCAGGCAGAGGCACCCCCTCACATGGAAACTAAGCACCCTGCCCTCAGGATTGATAGGGCCTGCTTTAGGGGTGACTGATAAGTCTCAATGTGTGTGCAGGAGAGATATAGGGGACCTATATCTCAGTGAGGAGTGCTAGCACTTCCTCACCCAGGCTGCAGTAGCAGGCCTGTGGTGTCAGATTTAGTCTGCTTCCCAGGGGTGGCATAATACATGCTTCAGCCCCTGGTAGGCCTGTGAAGTACCTATGCCCTTGGTACCTAAGGTACCATATACTAGGGACTCATAAGGTACCACAGCATCCAATCACTAGTGCACCTAGAGTGCACTTCAAGTCATTTAAAGAGAAAGCAGATAGGCTGGGGACCTGAATAGCAGGTTCCCAGCCAAACTAAGTCAAAAACCAACAAAACACCAGGAAAAAAGTGGGGGCAACCATGTAGTCAGATTCCACCTTCCTACACTCAGGTTCCTATGGTCTGGAATATTTTCTCTGCCTCTAGGGACACTGTTGCTGCCACCAGGGGGTTCTAACCCCTCTCTTCTAGAAGCTTTCTGGAACTCAAAGGCTTCTTTGTCTAATGCCAACTGCTTGGTTTTGAGGGCAAATCTTGCTTCCTCATACTGCAGCAGTTTGTACATCCTTTCAGAGGAGGTCTCTCTTCTTGGGAAGAAGGAGTTCCTCTGGTAGACAGTTTCTCTGCCAGAGTGAAAGGAGTGCTCAGATTCCCTGGAAAGGGACCTGTGCCTGTCTTCCACTATGTCAGTTCTCTTAGGGAGAATTCCTCTGTCTTGTTCAGACCCCTTTGGGCCTGGCCCTACAATCACAGAGTCCTGGTCATCCTGATGTTCATCATCTGACCCAGACACTATAACTGACCCACCCACTGATCCAGACCCCTTAGCTCCTAGAGCTAATCTAAGGTCATCTGCTGTTAGCAGATCTATCAAGTGTAGTGTGGAGGGACTCTGTCCTATCTTCAGGTGCCTCTCAGCACACATGGCTTTCAAGTCACAGAAAGTCATGTCCTTATACTGAAGCTGGGTGGATCCACTGGGTCCATCCCTTGAGGACATTCTAGTGTTGTGCAGTGTTGTACTACCTACACTAGTTTGTGGCCTACTGATACTAGTTTGAGCTGTAGAAAGGGTGTGCTATTCCTTTTGCACACAGCTCTAAGTTCAGTAGAACTTATTGATACTAAGCTTGATTTTATATGTACCTTGAGTACCTATAGTGGTTTTCAGTTACTAATTCAAATAGAGATTTTCTGGTAAAACAATAGCAAGCTGGAATCCCACACGCTGCCACCAATGTGAGAAGTTGGCCTGGTATATGCTGTTCACTAATTAAAGTGGACACCTTGCACCAGAACAATTCGACTCTTATGGTTGGTAGGTTTAAGACAACCTTTATAGAAAGCTATCCTAGTGGTAGCTGTGGAGAGCAGCCTTCAGGCTAAGTCTTGGAGGAATGTAAAGCAGCTTGTTTTACCACACAATCTCTTGAATCACCAAATGAAAAGACACCACACAGGTATATATATCAAATATATATGTATTTATTAATAAACAACTCTCTACTAATCTCTTTATGAGATTAGAAGTCAGGAACATATGTACAAATCAAATGTTATCAAAATAAGTTAGCACAATCAAATATCACAATCTTAGTTTGGCTAGACCTAGGTCTAGAGCAGTTAGAATCGAGGGACCCCCAAGAACCACCCCAGGTAGTTGTGGGAGACCCACAGGGGACGGACGCGGTGTCCTGGCACCGGTGCGAGTCCTGTACGAGTCTATGCGAACAGACGCGATTGAGAGTTCAGTGTTAAAGGTCCCTTGCGTGTTCGAGGCGAACACACCGATCGGTCCTTGTACGAGTCGAAGGACGCTGTTACAGATAGAGTTGCAAGGGAGATGGACGCGCTGTGTCTAACACAGACGCGAACCTGGTACGAGTCAGCGCAATGGAGATTTCAATGTTACAGGCCCCTTGTGTGTTCGAGGCGAACACCGATCGGACTCAGTACGAGTCGAAGGACACGGTTATAGATAGTGTTACAAGGGAGATGGACGCGATGTGTCTAACACAGACGCGAACCCTGTACGAGTCAGCGCAATTGTCGCACTTAGAAAATAAGAGTTTTAGGGCACTTCTAGGGTAGCTACAAGCAAGCCACTTACAGGGTAAGTAGTTCTAGGGCCCACACCCACGGGAGCACCGTAATGCTAAAGTTACCTCACCCAGGGGAGCCGGGTGCATAGGTGTCCTTTGGTGTCGGGTCGCGGCGTCGTTTTCAATGGGAGCCAGTGAAGACTTGCTGCTTGCGGCGACAGAAGAAGTGTCCGTTGGAATCCAAGCCTGGATTCGGAAGGAGGAAGACCTGAAAGCAGAGGGGACAGTGTTCAAGGGCACTTGGCAGTGACCCGGGGCAAGGAAGATGAATGCCCACCGTCGTCGACAGATTCAGGTCATTCACTGGTGTCTTGACTCTTCAACCACGAGGTCCAGGAGGTGTCGAGGATGGCCAGGAGCTGGATTCAGCGTGTCCCACAAAGTCTGCAGCTGACTGCGGTGTCGGCGACCCGATTGGAGCCAACAAGCCTTGGTAGCAGCAAGTCTCGTGGTGGAACGGAAAAGTCAATGGTGCAGACCAGCAAGGTCTGAGGAACTTACCCAGCGAAGGTAGGTCAGGGCAGGCCTGGAGCAACCAGGGGAGCCCTTTGGTTTCTTTGGAAAGTCTTCTGGGGACCCACAAGCCGGCTGGCAAGGGATCGCAAAGATGCCTCAGGAGGATTCACTCAACAGGAGCCCACGGTCACTCGGGACAGTGTAGGCCTCTGATTTTGGGAGGGATCTTTGCTGGAGGCTGGGACCACACGTGGTCCAAAGCACAAGTTCGTAGAACGTCGTGAAGGGGTTGCACTTGACAATAGTGCACGGTACCCAGGGTCTGCGGTTCCTCGTTGCTCGTGGGGTCCACTTGCCTCAGCTTCGCTGGGGACTCACGATGGCCTTGGAGGAGTCAGGAAATCCTCTTCCTGGGCTGCAGGGACTTCGGGCTCCGGCGGGAGCGGCGTAGTTTGCGACCTTTGTTGTCGTTTTTGGTGCCTGCCAAGCAGGGGAGTCACTCCTTGACTCCAAGGGAGATTCTTCCGTCTTCCAAAGGTAGTGGAATGTCGAAGGTCCGGGATTCTTCTTGTAGAGCGTCGTCCAGGGGTATCTAGTTTGCAATGCACAGGTTCCCCCTCTTATACTAAAAGAAAGGGAGGGACTAGCTCTATGACCCCACCTATGGGAGGGTCAGGGGAGTGGGTGGCTACACCCACTTCCCTTTGTCCAGTTTCGTGCCAGAGCAGGGGCAGGTAGCCCCTGAGCTGGTTTGAACTGGCATATGCACAGAGGAGCCTTCTGCTCCCCCAGTGCAGGACTTCAAAGCACTCTAAGAGTGCACCCACCCAGCCCCAATACACTAAACCCTGTCTGGAAGGTGGTCACACCCTCCTGTGACAGGATACCTATTGTTGGGCTTCCTCCACTGCGAGTTTCGGTCATCAGCAGGAGGGCAGCCCAGTGTCTGTGACTGGTGGCATCCATTTTGTGATGCCAGGGCTCTGCAGGATTCTACCGCGTTTCCACAGTAGGTACATGTCTATCCCTCTAGAAGGCTGGAATGCTACCCCCGCCACCAGAACTGGCGGGGTGGTAGTACTCCAAGATGTTTGACACCAAACACGACATGTTTTGATGCAGCCATTCCAAAGTTAGCATTCTACCGCGAGGATATAATGCACTTAAGAGTATATGGTTTAACCGCATCCACAAACAGCCCCAGAGAATGGACTCTGAGAGCTGCAGAGGGGCCCTGCTCAGGCAGAGGCACCCTCTCACATAGGAACCAAGCACCCTGCCCTCAGGATTGATAGGGCCTGCCTTAGGGGTGACTGATAGGTTTAAATGTGTGTGCAGGAGAGATATAGGAAACCTATATCTCAGTGAGGGGTGCTAGCACCACCTCACCCAGGCTGCAGTAGCAGGCCTGTGGTGTCAGATTTAGTCTGCTTCCCAGGGGTGGCATAATACATGCTTCAGCCCCTGGTAGGCCTGTGAAGTACCTATGCCCTTGGTACCTAAGGTACCATATACTAGGGACTCATAAGGTACCACAGTATCCAATCACTAGTGCACCTAGAGTGCACTCCAAGTCATTTAGAGAGAACAGAGAGGCTGGGGCCCTGATTGGCAGGGACCCAGCCAGACTATAGCCAGAAACCAGTGTAAACATCAGAAAAAAAGTGGGGGCAACATAAGAGGCAGCTCCTACTCTCCTACACTACCCCTCTTGCCTCTTTGTGCACCTCAGTTGCCTCTTTCTGCACTCATCTTCCCTCTTTCAGCACCTCTCGTGCTTCATTCTGCACTTCTCTTGCTTCTTTCTGCACCTCTCTTGCTTCTTTCTGCATCCTTTTTCCTTTTTTGCATCCCTCTTGCCTCTTTCTGCAGTTCTCTTGCCATTTTCTGCACCTCTCTTGCCTCTTTCTGCACCTCCTTTGCCTCTTTCTGCAATTCTCTTGCTTCTTTCTACACCTCTGTTGCTTCTTTCAGCAATTCTCTTGCCTCTTTCTGCACTTCTCTTGCTTGTTTCTGCAGCCCTCTTGCCTCTTTTTGCACCTCTGTTGCCTCTTTCTGCACTCGTCTTCCCTCTTTCAGCACCTCTCGTGCTTCATTCTTCACTTCTCTTGCTTCTTTCTGCACCTCTCTTGCTTCTTTCTGCATCCTTTTTCCTTTTTTGCATCCCTCTTGCCTCTTTCTGCAGTTCTCTTGCCATTTTCTGCACCTCTCTTGCCTCTTTCTGCACCTCCTTTGCCTCTTTCTGCAATTCTCTTGCTTCTTTCTACACCTCTGTTGCTTCTTTCAGCAATTCTCTTGCCTCTTTCTGCACTTCTCTTGCTTGTTTCTGCACCTCTATTGCATCTTTCTGCACCTCTGTTGCCTCTTTCTGCACCTCACTTGCTTCTTTCTGCACCCTTCTTGCCTCTTTGTGCACCGATCTTCCCTCTTTCCGCACCTCTCTTGCCTCTTTTTTCACCCCTGTTCCCTCTTTCTGCCCCTTTCCTGCCTGTTTCTGCATCTCTCTTGCCTCTTTCTGTACCTCTGTTGCTTCTTTCTGCACTTCTCTGTCACTTTCTGCACCCTTGCACCTCTTTCAGCACCTCTCTTGCTTCTTTCTGCACTTCTCTTGCCTTCTTTCTGCACCCCTCTTGCCTCTTTCTGTACCTCTCTTGCCTCCTTGTCTGCACCTCTCCTGCCTCTTTCTGCACCTCTCTTGCCTCTTTTTGCACCTCTGTTGGTTCTTTCTGCACTGCTCTTGCTTCTTTCTGCACCTCTTTTGCAAATTTCTGCATCCCTCATGTCTCTTTCCGCACCCCTCTTCCCTCTTCCCTATTGCTCTACCTCTCTTGCTTCTTTTTGCACTTCTCTTGCTTCTTTCTGCACTGCTCTTCCTTCTTTCTGTACCCCTATTGCCACTTTCTGTATCCCTCTTGCCTCTTTCTGCACCTCTGTTCCCTCTTTCTGCACCTTTCTTGCCTGTTTCTGCACCTCTCTTGCCTCTTTCTGCACCTCTGTTGCTTCTATCTGCACTTCTCTTGCCTCTTTCTGCACCTCTCTTGCCTCTTTCTAGCACCTCTGTTGCGTCTTTCTGCACCTCTCTTGCCTTCTTTCTGCAACCCTCCTGCCTCTTTCTGCACTCCTCTTGCCTCTTTCTGCACCTCTCTTGCCTCTTTCTGCAGCCCTCTTGCCTCTTTTTGCACCTCTGTTGTCTCTTTCTGCACTTCCTATGCCTCTTTCTGCACCTCTGTTGCTTCTTTCTGGACTTCTGTTGCCTCTTTCTGCACCCCTCTTGCCTCTTTCTGCACCCATTTTGCTTCTTTCTCCACTTCTCTTGCCTCTTTCTGCACCCTTCGCGCCTCTTTCAGCACCTCTGTTGCTTCTTTCTGCACTTCTCTTCCTTCTTTCTGCACCTCGTCTTGCCTCTTTCTGTATCCCTCTTGCCTCTTTGTGCACCTCTCTTACCTCTTTCTGCAGCCTCTCTTGCCTCTTTCTGCACCTCTGTTGCCTCTTTCTGCACTTGCTCTAGCCTATTTCTGCACCTCTGTTGCTTCTTTCTGCACTTCTCCTGCCTCTTTCTGCACCTCTGTTGCTTCTTTCTGCACTTCTCCTGCCTCTTTCTCACTTCTCTTGCTTGTTTCTGCACCTCTCTTGCCTCTTTCTGCACCTCTGTTGCCTCTTTCTGCACCTCTCTTGCTTCTTTCTGCACCTCTCTTGCCTCTTTCTGCACCCGTCGTCGCCTCTTTCTGCACCTCTGTTGCTTCTTTCTGCACTTCTCTTGTCTCTTTCTGCACCCTTCTTGCCTCTTTCTGCACCTCTGTTGCTTCTTTCTGCACTTCTCTTCCTTCTTTCTGCACCTCTCTTGCCTCTTTCTGTACCTCTCTTGCCTCTTTGTTCACCTCTCCTACCTCTTTCTGCACCCCTCTTGCCTCTTTTTGCACCTCTGTTGGTTCATTCTGCACTGCTCTTGCTTCTTTCTGCACCTCTTTTGCAACTTTCTTCATCCCTCATTGCCTCTTTCTGCACCCCTCTTCCCTATTTCTGCTACCTCTCTTGCTTCTTTTTGCACTTCTCTTGCTTCTTTCTGCACTGCTCTTGGTTGTTCTTTCTGTACCTCTCTTGCATCTTTCTGTATCCTCTCGTACCTCGTTTCTGCACCTCTGTTCCCTCTTTCTGCACCTTTCTTGCCTGTTTCTGCACCTCTCTTGCCTCTTTCGGCACTCCTCTTGCCTCTTTCAGCACCTCCGTTGCTTCTTTCTGCACTTCTCTTGCCTCTTTCTGCACTCCTCTTGCCTCTTTCAGCACCTCTGTTGCTTCTTTCTGCACTTCTCTTGCCTTCTTTCTGCACCCCTCCTGCCTCTTTCTGTACCCCTCTTGCCTCTTTGTGCACCTCTCCTGCCTCTTTCTGCATCCCTCTTGCCTCTTTCTGCACCTACTGTTGCCTCTTTCTGCACTTCCCTTGCCTCCTTCTGCACCTCTGTTGCTTCTTTCTGCACTTCTGTTGCCTCTTTCTGCACCTCTGTTGCTTCTTTCTGTACTTCTCTTGCCTCTTTCTGCACCCTTCGCGCCTCTTTCAGCACCTCTTTTGCTCCTTTCTGCACTTCTCTTCCTTCTTTCTGCACCCCTCCTGCCTCTTTCTGCACCTCTCTTGCCTCTTTGTTCACCTCTCCTACCTCTTTCTGCACCCCTCTTGCCTCTTCTTGCACTTCTGTTGGTTCTTTCTGCACTTCTCTTGCTTCTTTATGCACCTCTTTTGCTAATCTCTGCATCCCTCATGCCTCTTTCTGCACTTGTCTTCCCTATTTCTCTACCTCTCTTGCTTCTTTCTGCATTGCTCTTGGCTTCTTTCTGCACCTCTCTTGCAAATTTCTGTATCCCTCGTTGCCTCTTTCTACACCTCTATGCCCTCTTTCAGCACCTTTCTTACCTATTTCTGCACCTCTCTTGTCTCCTTTCTGCATCTCTGTTGCTTCTTTCTGCACTTCTCTTGCCTCTTTCTGCACCCCTCTTGACTCTTTCAGCACCTCTGTTGCTTCTTTCTGCACTTCTCTCGCATTCTTTCTGCACCCCTCCTGCCTCTTTCTGTACCCCTCTAGCCTCTTTGTGCACCTCTCTGACCTCTTTCTGCAGCCTCTCTTGCCTCTTTTTGCACCTCTGTTGCCTCTTTCTGTATCCCTTGTACCTCTTTCTGCACCCCTGTTCCCACTTTCTGTACTCTTTCTTGCCTGTTTCTGCACCTCTCTTGCCTCTTTCTGCACCTCTGTTGCTTCTTTCTGCACTTCTCTTGCCTCTTTCTGCACCCCTCTTGCCTCTTTCAGCACCTCTGTTGCTTCTTTCTGAACTTCTCTTGCTTCTTTCTGCACCTCTCTTGCTTATTTCTGCACCCTTTTCCCTTTTTGCATCCCTCTTGCCTCTTTCTGCAGTTCTCTTGCCATTTTCTGCACCTCTCTTGCCTATTTCTGCACCTCACTTGCCTCTTTCTGCACTTCTCCTGCTTCTTTCTACACCTCTGTTGCTTCTTTCAGCAATTCTCTTGCCTCTTTCTGCACTTCTCTTGCTTGTTTCTGCACCTTTCTTGCTTCTTTCTGCACCTCTGTTGCCTCTTTCTGCACCTCACTTGCTTCTTTCTGCACCTCTTTTGCCTCTTTCTGTACCCCTGGTCCCTCTTTCTGCACCTCTCCTGCCTGTTTCTGCACCTCTCTGGCCTCTTTCTGCACTTATTTTGCCTCTTTCTGCACCTCTGTTGCTTCTTTCTGCACTTCTGTTGCCTATTTCTGCACCCCTCTTGCCTCTTTCTGCACCCTTCGTCCCTCTTTGTGCAACTCTCTTGCCTCTTTCTACACCTCTCTTCCCTCTTTTTGCACCCCTCTTGCCTCTTTGTGCACCTCTGTTCCTTCCTTCTGCACTTCTCTTGTCTCTTTCTGCACCCCTCTTGCCTCTTTCTGTACTTCGCGTGACTCTTTTGCACTGCTCTTGCTTCTTTCTGTACCTCTCTTGCAAATTTCTGCACCCCTCTTGCCTCTTTCTGCACCCCTCTTCCCACTTTCTGCACCTCTCTTGCCTCTGTCTTCACCCCTGTTCCCTCTTTCTGCACCTCTTTGCCTGTTTCTGCAACTTTCTTGCCTCTTTCTGCAGTTCTCTTGCCTCCTTCTGCCCCTCTGTTGCTTCTTTCTGCACTTCTCTTGCCTCTTTCTCCACCTCTCTTGCTTCTTTTTGCACCCCTGTTGTCTCTTTCTGCACTCGTCTTCCCTCTTTCTGCACCTCTGTTGCTTCTTTCTGCATCCCTCTTGCCTCTTTCTGCAGTTCTCTTGCCATTTCCTGCACCTCTTTTGCCTCTTTCTGCACCTCACTTGCCTCTTTCTGCACTTCTCTTGCTTCTTTCTACACCTCTGTTGCTTCTTTCAGCAATTCTCTTGCCTCTTTCTGCACTTCTCTTGCTTGTTTCTGCACCTCTGTTGCCTCTTTCTGCACCTCACTTGCTTCTTTCTGCACCCCTCTTGCCTCTTTCTGTACCCCTCTTCCCTCTTTCTGCACCTCTCTTGCCTCTTTCTGCACCCCTGTTCCCTCTTTCTCCACCTTTCCTGCCTGTTTCTGCACTTCTCTTGCCTCATTCTTTACCTCTGTTGCTTCTTTCTGCACTTCTCTTGACTCTTTCTGCACCCTCCGCGCCTCTTTCAGCACCTCTGTTGCTTCTTTCTGCACTTCTCTTCCTTCTTTCTGCACCCGTCCTGCCTCTTTATGTATCCCTCTTGCCTCTTTGTGCACCTCTCCTACCTCTTTCTGCAGCCCTCTTGCCTCTTTTTGCACCTCTGTTGCCTCTTTCTGCATTTGCCTAGCCTATTTCCACACCTCTGTTGCTTCTTTCTACACCTCTTTTGCCTCTTTCTGTACCCCTGTTCCCTCTTTCTGCACCTCTCCTGCCTGTTTCTGCACCTCTCTTGCCTCTTTCTGCACTTCCCTTGCCTCTTTCTGCACCTCTGTTGCTTCTTTCTGCACTTCTCTTGCTTCTTTCTGCACCTCTGTTGCTTCTTTCAGCCATTCTCTTGCCTCTTTCTGCACTTCTCTTGCTTGTTTCTGCACCTCCCTTGCATCTTTCTGCACCTCTGTTGCCTCTTTCTGCACCTCACTTGCTTCTTTCTGCACCTCTCTTGCCTCTTTCTGCACCCGTCTTCCCTCTTTCTGCACCTTTCCTGCCTGTTTCTGCACCTCTTTTGCCTTTTTCTGTACCTCTGTTGCTTCTTTCTGTACTTCTCTGTCTCTTTCTGCACCCTTCGCACCTCTTTCTGCACCTCTGTTGCTTCTTTCTGCACTTCTCTTCCTTCTTACTGCACCCCTCCTGCCTCTTTCTGTACCCCTCTTGCCTCTTTGTTCACCTCTCCTACCTCTTTCTGCACCCCCCTTGCCTCTTTTTGCACCTCTGTTGGTTCTTTCTGCACTGCTCTTGCTTCTTTCTGCACCTCTTTTGCAAATTTCTGCATCCCTCATGCCTCTTTCTGCACCCCTCTTCCCTATTTCTCTACCCCTCTCTTGCTTCTTTTTGCACTTCTCTTGCTTCTTTCTGCACTGCTCTTGGTTGTTCTTTCTGTACCTCTCTTGCAAATTTCTGTATCCCTCGTACCTCTTTCTGCACCCCTGTTCCCTCTTTCTGCACCTTTCTTGCCTGTTTCTGCACCTCTCTTGCCTCTTTCGGCACCTCTGTTGCTTTTTTCTGCACTTCTCTTGCCTCTTTCTGCACTCCTCTTGCCTCTTTCAGCACCTCCGTTGCTTCTTTCTGCACTTCTCTTCCTTCTTTCTGCACCCCTCCTGCCTCTTTCTGTACCCCTCATGCCTCTTTGTGCACCTCTCCTACCTCTTTCTGCATCCCTCTTGCCTCTTTTTGCACCACTGTTGCCTCTTTCTGCACTTCCCTTGCCTCCTTCTGCACCTCTGTTGCTTCTTTCTGCACTTCTGTTGCCTCTTTCTGCACCCCTCTTGCCTCTTTCTGCACCTCTGTTGCTTCTTTCTGCACTTCTCTTGCTTCTTTCTGCACCTCTGTTGCTTCTTTCAGCCATTCTCTTGCCTCTTTCTGCACTTCTCTTGCTTGTTTCTGCACACTCCCTTGCATCTTTCTGCACCTCTGTTGCCTCTTTCTGCACCTCACTTGCTTCTTTCTGCACCTCTCTTGCCTCTTTCTGCACCCGTCTTCCCTCTTTCTGCACCTTTCCTGCCTGTTTCTGCACCTCTTTTGCCTTTTTCTGTACCTCTGTTGCTTCTTTCTGTACTTCTCTGTCTCTTTCTGCACCCTTCGCACCTCTTTCTGCACCTCTGTTGCTTCTTTCTGCACTTCTCTTCCTTCTTTCTGCACCCCTCCTGCCTCTTTCTGTACCCCTCTTGCCTCTTTTTGCACCTCTGTTGGTTCTTTCTGCACTGCTCTTGCTTCTTTCTGCACCTCTTTTGCAAATTTCTGCATCCCTCATGCCTCTTTCTGCACCCCTCTTCCCTATTTCTCTACCTCTCTTGCTTCTTTTTGCACTTCTCTTGCTTCTTTCTGCACTGCTCTTGGTTGTTCTTTCTGTACCTCTCTTGCAAATTTCTGTATCCCTCGTACCTCTTTCTGCACCCCTGTTCCCTCTTTCTGCACCTTTCTTGCCTGTTTCTGCACCTCTCTTGCATCTTTCGGCACCTCTGTTGCTTTTTTCTGCACTTCTCTTGCCTCTTTCTGCACTCCTCTTGCCTCTTTCAGCACCTCCGTTGCTTCTTTCTGCACTTCTCTTCCTTCTTTCTGCACCCCTCCTGCCTCTTTCTGTACCCCTCTTGCCTCTTTGTGCACCTCTCCTACCTCTTTCTGCATCCGTCTTGCCTGTTTTTGCACCACAGTTGCCTCTTTCTGCACTTCCCTTGCCTCCTTCTGCACCTCTGTTGCTTCTTTCTGCACTTCCGTTGCCTCTTTCTGCACCCTCTTGCCTCTTTCTGCACCTCTGTTGCTTCTTTCTGCACTTCTCTTGTCTCTTTCTGCACCCTTCGCGCCTCTTTCAGCACCTCTTTTGCTCCTTTCTGCACTTCTCTTCCTTCTTTCTGCACCCCTCCTGCCTCTTTCTGTACCCCTCTTGCCTCTTTGTTCACCTCTCCTACCTCTTTCTGCAGCCCTCTTGCCCCTTCTTGCACTTCTGTTGGTTCTTTCTGCTCTGCTCTTGCTTCTTTATGCTCCTCCTTTGCAAATCTCTGCATCCCTCATGCCTCTTTCTGCAGCCGTCTTCCCTATTTCTCTACCTCTCTTGGTTCTTTCTGCATTGCTCTTGGTTCTTTCTGTACCTCTCTTGCAAATTTCTGTATCCCTCGTACCTCTTTCTACACCTCTATGCCCTCTTTCAGCACCTTTCTTACCTATTTCTGCACCTCTCTTGTCTCCTTCGGCATCTCTGTTGCTTCTTTCTGCACTTCTCTTTCCTCTTTCTGCAAGCCTCTTGACTCTTTCAGCACCTCTGTTGCTTCTTTCTGCACTTCTCTCCATTCTTTCTGCACCCCTCCTGCCTCTTTCTGTACCCCTCTAGCCTCTTTGTGCACCTCTCCGACCTCTTTCTGCAGCCCTCTTGCCTCTTTTTGCACCTCTGTTGCCTCTTTCTGTATCCCTTGTACCTCTTTCTGCACCCCTGTTCCCACTTTCTGTATCTTTCTTGCCTGTTTCTGCACCTCTCTTGCCTCTTTCGGCACCTCTGTTGCTTCTTTCTGCACTTCTCTTGACTCTTTCTGCACCCCTCTTGCCTCTTTCAGCACCTCTGTTGCTTTTTTCTGAACTTCTCTTGCTTCTTTCTGCACCTCTCTTGCTTATTTCAGCACCCTTTTCCCTTTTTTGCATCCCTCTTGCCTCTTTCTGCAGTTCTCTTGCCATTTTCTGCACCTCTCTTGCCTATTTCTGCACCTCACTTGCCTCTTTCTGCACTTCTCCTGCTTCTTTCTACACCTCTGTTGCTTCTTTCAGCAATTCTCTTGCCTCTTTCTGCACTTCTCTTGCTTGTTTCTGCACCTCTCTTGCTTCTTTCTGCACCTCTGTTGCCTCTTTCTGCACCTCACTTGCTTCTTTCTGCACCTCTTTTGCCTCTTTATGTACCCCTGGTCCCTCTTTCTGCACCTCTCCTGCCTGTTTCTGTACCTCTTTGGCCTCTTTCTGCACTTCCCTTGCCTCTTTCTGCACCTCTGTTGCTTCTTTATGCACTTCTGTTGCCTATTTCTGCACCCCTCTTGCCTCTTTCTGCACCCTTCTTCCCTCTTTGTGCAACTCTCTTGCCTCTTTCTACACCTCTCTTCCCTCTTTTTGCACCCCTCTTGCCTCTTTGTGCACCTCTGTTCCTTCCTTCTGCACTTATCTTGTCTCTTTCTGCACCCCTCTTGCCTCTTTCTGTACTTCTCGTGACTCTTTTGCACTGCTCTTGCTTCTTTCTGTACCTCTCTTGCAAATTTCTGCACCCCTCTTGCCTCTTTCTGCACCCCTCTTCCCACTTTCTGCACCTCTCTTGCCTCTGTCTGCACCCCTGTTCCCTCTTTCTGCACCTCTTTTGCCTGTTTCTGCAACTTTCTTGCCTCTTTCTGCAGTTCTCTTGCCTCCTTCTGCCCCTCTGTTGCTTCTTTCTGCACTTCTTTTGCCTCTTTCTCCACCTCTCTTGCTTCTTTTTGCACCCCTGTTGTCTCTTTCTGCACTCGTCTTCCCTCTTTCTGCACCTCTGTTGCTTCTTTCTGCACTTCTCTTGCTTCTTTCTGCACCTCTCTTGCTTATTTTAGCACCCTTTTCCCTTTTTTGCATCCCTCTTGCCTCTTTCTGCAGTTCTCTTGCCATTTCCTGCACCTCTTTTGCCTCTTTCTGCACCTCACTTGCCTCTTTCTGCACTTCTCTTGCTTCTTTCTACACCTCTGTTGCTTCTTTCAGCAATTCTCTTGCCTCTTTCTGCACTTCTCTTGCTTGTTTCTGCACCTCTGTTGCCTCTTTCTGCACCTCACTTGCTTCTTTCTGCACCCCTCTTGCCTCTTTCTGCACCCCTCTTCCCTCTTTCTGCACCTCTCTTGCCTCTTTCTGCACCCCTGTTCCCTCTTTCTCCACCTTTCCTGCCTGTTTCTGCACTTCTCTTGCCTCATTCTTTACCTCTGTTGCTTCTTTCTGCACTTCTCTTGACTCTTTCTGCACCCTCCGCGCCTCTTTCAGCACCTCTGTTGCTTCTTTATGCACTTCTCTTCCTTCTTTCTGCACCCGTCCTGCCTCTTTATGTATCCCTCTTGCCTCTTTGTGCACCTCTCCTACCTCTTTCTGCAGCCCTCTTGCCTCTTTTTGCACCTCTGTTGCCTCTTTCTGCACTTGCCTAGCCTATTTCCACACCTCTGTTGTTTCTTTCTACACCTCTTTTGCCTCTTTCTGTACCCCTGTTCCCTCTTTCTGCACCTCTCCTGCCTGTTTCTGCACCTCTCTTGCCTCTTTCTGCACTTCCCTTGCCTCTTTCTGCACCTCTGTTGCTTCTTTCTGCACTTCTCTTGCTTCTTTCTGCACCTCTGTTGCTTCTTTCAGCCATTCTCTTGCCTCTTTCTGCACTTCTCTTGCTTGTTTCTGCACCTCCCTTGCATCTTTCTGCACCTCTGTTGCCTCTTTCTGCACCTCACTTGCTTCTTTCTGCACCTCTCTTGCCTCTTTCTGCACCCGTCTTCCCTCTTTCTGCACCTATCCTGCCTGTTTCTGCACCTCTTTGCCTTTTTCTGTACCTCTGTTGCTTCTTTCTGTACTTCTCTGTCTCTTTCTGCACCCTTCGCACCTCTTTCTGCACCTCTGTTGCTTCTTTCTGCACTTCTCTTCCTTCTTACTGCACCCCTCCTGCCTCTTTCTGTACCCCTCTTGCCTCCTTGTTCACCTCTCCTACCTCTTTCTGCACCCCTCTTGCCTCTTTTTGCACCTCTGTTGGTTCTTTCTGCACTGCTCTTGCTTCTTTCTGCACCTCTTTTGCAAATTTCTGCATCCCTCATGCCTCTTTCTGCACCCCTCTTCCCTATTTCTCTACCTCTCTTGCTTCTTTTTGCACTTCTCTTGCTTCTTTCTGCACTGCTCTTGGTTGTTCTTTCTGTACCTCTCTTGCAAATTTCTGTATCCCTCGTACCTCTTTCTGCACCCCTGTTCCCTCTTTCTGCACCTTTCTTGCCTGTTTCTGCACCTCTCTTGCCTCTTTCGGCACCTCTGTTGCTTTTTTCTGCACTTCTCTTGCCTCTTTCTGCACTCCTCTTGCCTCTTTCAGCACCTCCGTTGCTTCTTTCTGCACTTCTCTTCCTTCTTTCTGCACCCCTCCTGCCTCTTTCTGTACCCCTCTTGCCTCTTTGTGCACCTCTCCTACCTCTTTCTGCATCCCTCTTGCCTCTTTTTGCACCACTGTTGCCTCTTTCTGCACTTCCCTTGCCTCCTTCTGCACCTCTGTTGCTTCTTTCTGCACTTCTGTTGCCTCTTTCTGCACCCCTCTTGCCTCTTTCTGCACCTCTGTTGCTTCTTTCTGCACTTCTCTTGCTTCTTTCTGCACCTCTGTTGCTTCTTTCAGCCATTCTCTTGCCTCTTTCTGCACTTCTCTTGCTTGTTTCTGCACCTCCCTTGCATCTTTCTGCACCTCTGTTGCCTCTTTCTGCACCTCACTTGCTTCTTTCTGCACTTCTCTTGCCTCTTTCTGCACCCGTCTTCCCTCTTTCTGCACCTTTCCTGCCTGTTTCTGCACCTCTTTTGCCTTTTTCTGTACCTCTGTTGCTTCTTTCTGTACTTCTCTGTCTCTTTCTGCACCCTTCGCACCTCTTTCTGCACCTCTGTTGCTTCTTTCTGCACTTCTCTTCCTTCTTACTGCACCCCTCCTGCCTCTTTCTGTACCCCTCTTGCCTCTTTGTTCACCTCTCCTACCTCTTTCTGCACCCCTCTTGCCTCTTTTTGCACCTCTGTTGGTTCTTTCTGCACTGCTCTTGCTTCTTACTGCACCTCTTTTGCAAATTTCTGCATCCCTCATGCCTCTTTCTGCACCCTCTTCCCTATTTCTCTACCTCTCTTGCTTCTTTTTGCACTTCTCTTGCTTCTTTCTGCACTCCTCTTGGTTGTTCTTTCTGTACCTCTCTTGCAAATTTCTGTATCCCTCGTACCTCTTTCTGCACCCCTGTTCCCTCTTTCTGCACCTTTCTTGCCTGTTTCTGCACCTCTCTTGCCTCTTTCGGCACCTCTGTTGCTTTTTTCTGTACCCCTGTTCCCTCTTTCTGCACCTCTCATGCCTGTTTCTGCACCTCTCTTGCCTCTTTCTGCACTTCCCTTGCCTCTTTCTGCACCTCTGTTGCTTCTTTCTGCACTTCTCTTGCTTTTTTCTGCACCTCTGTTGCTTCTTTCAGCCATTCTCTTGCCTCTTTCTGCACTTCTCTTGCTTGTTTCTGCACCTCCCTTGCATCTTTCTGCACCTCTGTTGCCTCTTTCTGCACCTCACTTGCTTCTTTCTGCACCTCTCTTGCCTCTTTCTGCACCCGTCTTCCCTCTTTCTGCACCTTTCCTGCCTGTTTCTGCACCTCTTTTGCCTTTTTCTGTACCTCTGTTGCTTCTTTCTGTACTTCTCTGTCTCTTTCTGCACCCTTCGCACCTCTTTCTGCACCTCTGTTGCTTCTTTCTGCACTTCTCTTCCTTCTTACTGCACCCCTCCTGCCTCTTTCTGTACCCCTCTTGCCTCTTTGTTCACCTCTCCTACCTCTTTCTGCACCCCTCTTGCCTCTTTGTGCACCTCTGTTGGTTCTTTCTGCACTGCTCTTGCTTCTTTCTGCACCTCTTTTGCAAATTTCTGCATCCCTCATGCTTCTTTCTGCACCCCTCTTCCCTATTTCTCTACCTCTCTTGCTTCTTTTTGCACTTCTCTTGCTTCTTTCTGCACTGCTCTTGGTTGTTCTTTCTGTACCTCTCTTGCAAATTTCTGTATCCCTCGTACCTCTTTCTGCACCCCTGTTCCCTCTTTCTGCACCTTTCTTGCCTGTTTCTGCACCTCTCTTGCTTCTTTCGGCACCTCTGTTGCTTTTTTCTGCACTTCTCTTGCCTCTTTCTGCACTCCTCTTGCCTCTTTCAGCACCTCCGTTGCTTCTTTCTGCACTTCTCTTCCTTCTTTCTGCACCCCTCCTGCCTCTTTCTGTACCCCTCTTGCCTCTTTGTGCACCTCTCCTACCTCTTTCTGCATCCCTCTTGCCTCTTTTTGCACCACTGTTGCATCTTTCTGCACTTCCCTTGCCTCCCTTCTGCACCTCTGTTGCTTCTTTCTGCACTTCTGTTGCCTCTTTCTGCACCCCTCTTGCCTCTTTCTGCACCTCTGTTGCTTCTTTCTGCACTTCTCTTGCTTCTTTCTGCACCTCTGTTGCTTCTTTCAGCCATTCTCTTGCCTCTTTCTGCACTTCTCTTGCTTGTTTCTGCACCTCCCTTGCATCTTTCTGCACCTCTGTTGCCTCTTTCTGCACCTCACTTGCTTCTTTCTGCACCTCTCTTGCCTCTTTCTGCACCCGTCTTCCCTCTTTCTGCACCTTTCCTGCCTGTTTCTGCACCTCTTTTGCCTTTTTCTGTACCTCTGTTGCTTCTTTCTGTACTTCTCTGTCTCTTTCTGCACCCTTCGCACCTCTTTCTGCACCTCTGTTGCTTCTTTCTGCACTTCTCTTCCTTCTTACTGCACCCCTCCTGCCTCTTTCTGTTCCCCTCTTGCCTCTTTGTTCACCTCTCCTACCTCTTTCTGCACCCCTCTTGCCTCTTTTTGCACCTCTGTTGGTTCTTTCTGCACTGCTCTTGCTTCTTACTGCACCTCTTTTGCAAATTTCTGCATCCCTCATGCCTCTTTCTGCACCCCTCTTCCCTATTTCTCTACCTCTCTTGCTTCTTTTTGCACTTCTCTTGCTTCTTTCTGCACTCCTCTTGGTTGTTCTTTCTGTACCTCTCTTGCAAATTTCTGTATCCCTCGTACCTCTTTCTGCACCCCTGTTCCCTCTTTCTGCACCTTTCTTGCCTGTTTCTGCACCTCTCTTGCCTCTTTCGGCACCTCTGTTGCTTTTTTCTGCACTTCTCTTGCCTCTTTCTGCACTCCTCTTGCCTCTTTCAGCACCTCCGTTGCTTCTTTCTGCACTTCTCTTCCTTCTTTCTGCACCCCTCCTGCCTCTTTCTGTACCCCTCTTGCCTCTTTGTGCACCTCTCCTACCTCTTTCTGCATCCCTCTTGCCTCTTTTTGCACCACTGTTGCCTCTTTCTGCACTTTCCTTGCCTCCTTCTGCACCTCTGTTGCTTCTTTCTGCACTTCTGTTGCCTCTTTCTGCACCCCTCTTGCCTCTTTCTGCACCTATGTTGCTTCTTTCTGCACTTCTCTTGTCTCTTTCTACACCCTTCGCGCCTCTTTCAGCACCTCTTTTGCTCCTTTCTGCACTTCTCTTCCTTCTTTCTGCACCCCTCCTGCCTCTTTCTGTGCCCCTCTTGCCTCTTTGTTCACCTCTCCTAGCTCTTTCTGCAGCCCTCTTGCCTCTTCTTGCACTTCTGTTGGTTCTTTCTGCACTGCTCTTGCTTCTTTATGCTCCTCCTTTGCAAATCTCTGCATCCCTCATGCCTCTTTCTGCAGCCGTCTTCCCTATTTCTCTACCTCTCTTGGTTCTTTCTGCATTGCTCTTGGTTCTTTCTGTACCTCTCTTGCAAATTTCTGTATCCCTCGTACCTCTTTCTACACCTCTATGCCCTCTTTCAGCACCTTTCTTACCTATTTCTGCACCTCTCTTGTCTCCTTCAGCATCTCTGTTGCTTCTTTCTGCACTTCTCTTACCTCTTTCTGCACCCCTCTTGCCTCTTTCAGCACCTCTGTTGCTTTTTTCTGAACTTCTCTTGCTTCTTTCTACACCTCTGTTGCTTCTTTCTGCACTTCTCTTGCCTCTTTCTGCACCCCTCTTGCCTCTTTCAGCACCTCTGTTGCTTTTTCTGAACTTCTCTTGCTTCTTTCTGCACCTCTCTTGCTTATTTCAGCACCCTTTTCCCTTTTTGCATCCCTCTTGCCTCTTTCTGCAGTTCTCTTGCCATTTTCTGCACCTCTCTTGCCTATTTCTGCACCTCACTTGCCTCTTTCTGCACTTCTCCTGCTTCTTTCTACACCTCTGTTGCTTCTTTCAGCAATTCTCTTGCCTCTTTCTGCACTTCTCTTGCTTGTTTCTGCACCTCTCTTGCTTCTTTCTGCACCTCTGTTGCCTCTTTCTGCACCTCACTTGCTTCTTTCTGCACCTCTTTTGCCTCTTTTGTACCCCTGGTCCCTCTTTCTGCACCTCTCCTGCCTGTTTCTGTACCTCTCTGGCCTCTTTCTGCACTTCCCTTGCCTCTTTCTGCACCTCTGTTGCTTCTTTCTGCACTTCTGTTGCCTATTTCTGCACCCCTCTTGCCTCTTTCTGCACCCTTCTTCCCTCTTTGTGCAACTCTCTTGCCTCTTTCTACACCTCTCTTCCTCTTTTTGCACCCCTCTTGCCTCTTTGTGCACCTGTGTTCCTTCCTTCTGCACTTCTCTTGTCTCTTTCTGCACCCCTCTTGCCTCTTTCTGTACTTCTCATGACTCTTTTGCACTGCTCTTGCTTCTTTCTGTACCTCTCTTGCAAATTTCTGCACCCCTCTTGCCTCTTTCTGCACCCCTCTTCCCACTTTCTGCACCTCTCTTGCCTCTGTCTGCACCCCTGTTCCCTCTTTCTGCACCTCTTTTGCCTGTTTCTGCAACTTTCTTGCCTCTTTCTGCAGTTCTCTTGCCTCCTTCTGCCCCTCTGTTGCTTCTTTCTGCACTTCTTTTGCCTCTTTCTCCACCTCTCTTGCTTCTTTTTGCACCCTGTTGTCTCTTTCTGCACTCGTCTTCCCTCTTTCTGCACCTCTGTTGCTTCTTTCTGCACTTCTCTTGCTTCTTTCTGCACTCTCTTGCTTATTTTAGCACCCTTTTCCCTTTTTGCATCCCTCTTGCCTCTTTCTGCAGTTCTCTTGCCATTTCCTGCACCTCTTTTGCCTCTTTCTGCACCTCACTTGCCTCTTTCTGCACTTCTCTTGCTTCTTTCTACACCTCTGTTGCTTCTTTCAGCAATTCTCTTGCCTCTTTCTGCACTTCTCTTGCTTGTTTCTGCACCTCTGTTGCCTCTTTCTGCACCTCACTTGCTTCTTTCTGCACCCCTCTTGCCTCTTTCTGCACCCCTCTTCCCTCTTTCTGCACCTCTCTTGCCTCTTTCTGCACCCTTGTTCCCTCTTTCTCCACCTTTCCTGCCTGTTTCTGCACTTCTCTTGCCTCATTCTTTACCTCTGTTGCTTCTTTCTGCACTTCTCTTGACTCTTTCTGCACCCTCCGCGCCTCTTTCAGCACCTCTGTTGCTTCTTTCTGTACTTCTCTTCCTTCTTTCTGCACCCGTCCTGCCTCTTTATGTATCCCTCTTGCCTCTTTGTGCACCTCTCCTACCTCTTTCTGCAGCCCTCTTGCCTCTTTTTGCACCTCTGTTGCCTCTTTCTGCACTTGCCTAGCCTATTTCCACACCTCTGTTGCTTCTTTCTACACCTCTTTTGCCTCTTTCTGTACCCCTGTTCCCTCTTTCTGCACCTCTCCTGCCTGTTTCTGCACCTCTCTTGCCTCTTTCTGCACTTCCCTTGCCTCTTTCTGCACCTCTGTTGCATCTTTCTGCACTTCTCTTGCCTCTTTCTGCACTTCTCTTGCTTGTTTGTGCACCTCCCTTGCATCTTTCTGCACCTCTGTTGCCTCTTTCTGCACCTCACTTGCTTCTTTCTGCACCTCTCTTGCCTCTTTCTGCACCCGTCTTCCCTCTTTCTGCACCTTTCCTGCCTGTTTCTGCACCTCTTTTGCCTTTTTCTGTACCTCTGTTGCTTCTTTCTGTACTTCTCTGTCTCTTTCTGCACCCTTCGCACCTCTTTCTGCACCTCTGTTGCTTCTTTCTGCACTTCTCTTCCTTCTTACTGCACCCCTCCTGCCTCTTTCTGTACCCCTCTTGCCTCTTTGTTCACCTCTCCTACCTCTTTCTGCACCCCTCTTGCCTCTTTTTGCACCTCTGTTGGTTCTTTCTGCACTGCTCTTGCTTCTTTCTGCACCTCTTTTGCAAATTTCTGCATCCCTCATGCCTCTTTCTGCACCCCTCTTCCGTATTTCTCTACCTCTCTTGCTTCTTTTTGCACTTCTCTTGCTTCTTTCTGCACTGCTCTTGGTTGTTCTTTCTGTACCTCTCTTGCAAATTTCTGTATCCCTCGTACCTCTTTCTGCACCCCTGTTCCCTCTTTCTGCACCTTTCTTGCCTGTTTCTGCACCTCTCTTGCCTCTTTCGGCACCTCTGTTGCTTTTTTCTGCACTTCTCTTGCCTCTTTCTGCACTCCTCTTGCCTCTTTCAGCACCTCCGTTGCTTCTTTCTGCACTTCTCTTCCTTCTTTCTGCACCCCTCCTGCCTCTTTCTGTACCCCTCCTGCCTCTTTGTGCACCTCTCCTACCTCTTTCTGCATCCCTCTTGCCTCTTTTTGCACCACTGTTGCCTCTTTCTGCACTTCCCTTGCCTCCTTCTGCACCTCTGTTGCTTCTTTCTGCACTTCTGTTGCCTCTTTCTGCACCCCTCTTGCCTCTTTCTGCACCTCTGTTGCTTCTTTCTGCACTTCTCTTGTCTCTTTCTGCACCCTTCGCGCCTCTTTCAGCACCTCTTTTGCTCCTTTCTGCACTTCTCTTCCTTCTTTCTGCACCCCTCCTGCCTCTTTCTGTACCCCTCTTGCCTCTTTGTTCACCTCTCCTACCTCTTTCTGCAGCCCTCTTGCCTCTTCTTGCACTTCTGTTGGTTCTTTCTGCACTGCTCTTGCTTCTTTATGCTCCTCCTTTGCAAATCTCTGCATCCCTCATGCCTCTTTCTGCAGCCGTCTTCCCTATTTCTCTACCTCTCTTGGTTCTTTCTGCATTGCTCTTGGTTCTTTCTGTACCTCTCTTGCAAATTTCTATATCCCTCGTACCTCTTTCTACACCTCTATGCCCTCTTTCAGCACCTTTCTTACCTCTTTCTGCACCTCTCTTGTCTCCTTCGGCATCTCTGTTGCTTCTTTCTGCACTTCTCTTACCTCTTTCTGCACCCCTCTTGACTCTTTCAGCACCTCTGTTGCTTCTTTCTGCACTTCTCTCCATTCTTTCTGCACCCCTCATGCCTCTTTCTGTACCCCTCTAGCCTCTTTGTGCACCTCTCCGACCTCTTTCTGCAGCCCTCTTGCCTCTTTTTGCACCTCTGTTGCCTCTTTCTGTATCCCTTGTACCTCATTCTGCACCCCTGTTCCCACTTTCTGTATCTTTCTTGCCTGTTTCTGCACCTCTCTTGCCTCTTTCGGCACCTCTGTTGCTTCTTTCTGCACTTCTCTTGCCTCTTTCTGCAACCCTCTTGCCTCTTTCAGCACCTCTGTTGCTTTTTTCTGAACTTCTCTTGCTTCTTTCTGCACCTCTCTTGCTTATTTCAGCACCCTTTTCCCTTTTGTGCATCCCTCTTGCCTCTTTCTGCAGTTCTCTTGCCATTTTCTGCACCTCTCTTGCCTATTTCTGCACCTCACTTGGCTCTCTCTGCACTTCTCCTGCTTCTTTCTACACCTCTGTTGCTTCTTTCAGCAATTCTCTTGCCTCTTTCTGCACTTCTCTTGCTTGTTTCTGCACCTCTCTTGCTTCTTTCTGCACCTCTGTTGCCTCTTTCTGCACCTCACTTGCTTCTTTCTGCACCTCTTTTGCCTCTTTCTGTACTTCTGGTCCCTCTTTCTGCACCTCTCCTGCCTGTTTCTGTACCTCTCTGGCCTCTTTCTGCACTTCCCTTGCCTCTTTATGCACCTCTGTTGCTTCTTTCTGCACTTCTGTTGCCTATTTCTGCACCCCTCTTTCCTCTTTCTGCACCCTTCTTCCCTCTTTGTGCAACTCTCTTGCCTCTTTCTACACCTCTCTTCCCTCTTTTTGCACCCCTCTTGCCTCTTTGTGCACCTCTGTTCCTTCCTTCTGCACTTCTCTTGTCTCTTTCTGCACCCCTCTTGCCTCTTTCTGTACTTCTGGTGGCTCTTTTGCACTGCTCTTGCTTCTTTCTGTACCTCTCTTGCAAATTTCTGCACCCCTCTTGCCTCTTTCTGCACCCTCTTCCCACTTTCTGCACCTCTCTTGCCTCTGTCTGCACCCCTGTTCCCTCTTTCTGCACCTCTTTTGCCTGTTTCTGCAACTTTCTTGCCTCTTTCTGCAGTTCTCTTGCCTCCTTCTGCCCCTCTGTTGCTTCTTTCTGCACTTCTTTTGCCTCTTTCTCCACCTCTCTTGCTTCTTTTTGCACCCCTGTTGTCTCTTTCTGCACTCGTCTTCCCTCTTTCTGCACCTCTGTTGCTTCTTTCTGCACTTCTCTTGCTTCTTTCTGCACCTCTCTTGCTTATTTTAGCACCCTTTTCCCTTTTTGCATCCCTCTTGCCTCTTTCTGCAGTTCTCTTGCCATTTCCTGCACCTCTTTTGCCTCTTTCTGCACCTCGCTTGCCTCTTTCTGCACTTCTCTTGCTTCTTTCTACACCTCTGTTGCTTCTTTCAGCAATTCTCTTGCCTCTTTCTGCACTTCTCTTGCTTGTTTCTGCACCTCTGTTGCCTCTTTCTGCACCTCACTTGCTTCTTTCTGCACCCCTCTTGCCTCTTTCTGTACCCCTCTTCCCTCTTTCTGCACCTCTCTTGCCTCTTTCTGCACCCCTGTTCCCTCTTTCTCCACCTTTCCTGCCTGTTTCTGCACTTCTCTTGCCTCATTCTTTACCTCTGTTGCTTCTTTCTGCACTTCTCTTGACTCTTTCTGCACCCTTTGTGCCTCTTTCAGCACCTCTGTTGCGTCTTTCTGCACTTCTCTTCCATCTTTCTGCACCCCTCCTGCCTCTTTCTGTACCCCTCTTGCCTCTTTGTGCACCTCTTCTACCTCTTTCTGCAGCCCTCTTGCCTCTTTTTGCACCTCTGTTGGTTCTTTCTGAACTGCTCTTGCTTCTTTCTGGACCTCTTTTGCAAATTTCTGCACCCCTCTAGCCTCTTTCTGCACACCTCTTCCCACTTTCTGCACCTCTCTTGCCAGTGTTTGTACCTCTGTTCCCTCTTTCTACACCTCTTTTGCCTGTTTCTGCAACTTTCTTGCCTCTTTCTGCAGTTCTCTTGCCTCCTTCTGCCCCTCTGTTGCTTCTTTCTGCACTTCATTTGCCTCTTTCTGCACCTCTCTTGCTTCTTTCTGCACCCCTGTTGTCTCTTTCTGCACTCGTCTTCCCTCTTTCTGTACCTCTCTTGCTTCTTTCTGCACTTCTCTTGCTTCTTTCTGCACCTCTCTTGCTTATTTCAGTACCCTTTTCCCTTTTTTGCATCCCTCTTGCCTCTTTCTGCAGTTCTCTTTCCATTTTCTAAACCTCTCTTGCCTCTTTCTGCACCTCACTTGCCTCTTTCTGCACTTCTCTTGCTTATTTCTATACCTCTGTTGCTTCTTTCAGCAATTCTCTTGCCTCTTTCTGCACTTCTCTTGCTTGTTTCTGCACCTCTCTTGCTTCTTTCTGCACCTCTGTTGCCTCTTTCTGCACCTCTCTTGCCAGTGTCTGTACCTCTGTTCCCTCTTTCTACACCTCTTTTGCCTGTTTCTGCAACTTTCTTGCCTCTTTCTGCAGTTGTCTTGCCTCCTTCTGCCCCTCTGTTGCTTCTTTCTGCACTTCATTTGCCTCTTTCTGCACCTCTCTTGCTTCTTTCTGCACCCCTGTTGTCTCTTTCTGCACTCGTCTTCCCTCTTTCTGTACCTCTCTTGCTTCTTTCTGCACTTCTCTTGCTTCTTTCTGCACCTCTCTTGCTTATTTCAGTACCCTTTTCCCTTTTTTGCATCCCTCTTGCCTCTTTCTGCAGTTCTCTTTCCATTTTCTAAACCTCTCTTGACTCTTTCTGCACCTCACTTGCCTCTTTCTGCACTTCTCTTGCTTATTTCTATACCTCTGTTGCTTCTTTCAGCAATTCTCTTGCCTCTTTCTGCACTTCTCTTGCTTGTTTCTGCACCTCTCTTGCCTCTTTCAGCACCTCTGTTGCTTTTTTCTGAACTTCTCTTGCTTCTTTCTGCACCTCTCTTGCTTATTTCAGCACCCTTTTCCCTTTTTTGCATCCCTCTTGCCTCTTTCTGCAGTTCTCTTGCCATTTTCTGCACCTCTCTTGCCTATTTCTGCACCTCACTTGCCTCTTTCTGCACTTCTCCTGCTTCTTTCTACACCTCTGTTGCTTCTTTCAGCAATTCTCTTGCCTCTTTCTGCACTTCTCTTGCTTGTTTCTGCACCTCTCTTGCTTCTTTCTGCACCTCTGTTGCCTCTTTCTGCACCTCACTTGCTTCTTTCTGCACCTCTTTTGCCTCTTTCTGTACCCCTGGTCCCTCTTTCTGCACCTCTCCTGCCTGTTTCTGTACCTCTCTGGCCTCTTTCTGCACTTCCCTTGCCTCTTTCTGCACCTCTGTTGCTTCTTTCTGCACTTCTGTTGCCTATTTCTGCACCCCTCTTGCCTCTTTCTGCACCCTTCTTCCCTCTTTGTGCAACTCTCTTGCCTCTTTCTACACCTCTCTTCCCTCTTTTTGCACCCCTCTTGCCTCTTTGTGCACCTGTGTTCCTTCCTTCTGCACTTCTCTTGTCTCTTTCTGCACCCCTCTTGCCTCTTTCTGTACTTCTGGTGGCTCTTTTGCACTGCTCTTGCTTCTTTCTGTACCTCTCTTGCAAATTTCTGCACCCCTCTTGCCTCTTTCTACACCCCTCTTCCCACTTTCTGCACCTCTCTTGCCTCTGTCTGCACCCCTGTTCCCTCTTTCTGCACCTCTTTTGCCTGTTTCTGCAACTTTCTTGCCTCTTTCTGCAGTTCTCTTGCCTCCTTCTGCCCCTCTGTTGCTTCTTTCTGCACTTCTTTTGCTTCTTTCTGCACCTCTCTTGCTTATTTTAGCACCCTTTTCCCTTTTTTGCATCCCTCTTGCCTCTTTCTGCAGTTCTCTTGCCATTTCCTGCACCTCTTTTGCCTCTTTCTGCACCTCACTTGCCTCTTTCTGCACTTCTCTTGCTTCTTTCTACACCTCTGTTGCTTCTTTCAGCAATTCTCTTGCCTCTTTGTGCACTTCTCTTGCCTGTTTCTGCACCTCTCTTGCTACTTTTTGCACCCCTGTTGTCTCTTTCTGCACTCGTTTTCCCTCTTTCTGCACCTCTGTTGCTTCTTTCTGCACTTCTCTTGCTTCTTTCTGCACCTCTCTTGCTTATTTTAGCACCGTTTTCCCTTTTTTGCATCCCTCTTGCCTCTTTCTGCAGTTCTCTTGCCATTTCCTGCACCTCTTTTGCCTCTTTCTGCACCTCACTTGCCTCTTTCTACACTTCTCTTGCTTCTTTCTACACCTCTGTTGCTTCTTTCAGCAATTCTCTTGCCTCTTTCTGCACTTCTCTTGCTTGTTTCTGCACCTCTGTTGCCTCTTTCTGCACCTCACTTGCTTCTTTCTGCACCCCTCTTGCCTCTTTCTGCACCCCTCTTCCCTCTTTCTGCACCTCTCTTGCCTCTTTCTGCACCCCTGTCCCCTCTTTCTCCACCTTTCCTGCCTGTTTCTGCACTTCTCTTGCCTCATTCTTTACCTCTGTTGCTTCTTTCTGCACTTCTCTTGACTCTTTCTGCACCCTTTGTGCCTCTTTCAGCACCTCTGTTGCGTCTTTCTGCACTTCTCTTCCATCTTTCTGCACCCCTCCTGCCTCTTTCTGTACCCCTCTTGCCTCTTTGTGCACCTCTTCTACCTCTTTCTGCAGCCCTCTTGCCTCTTTTTGCACCTCTGTTGGTTCTTTCTGCACTGCTCTTGCTTCTTTCTGGACCTCTTTTGCAAATTTCTGCACCCCTCTAGCCTCTTTCTGCACACCTCTTCCCACTTTCTGCACCTCTCTTGCCAGTGTCTGTACCTCTGTTCCCTCTTTCTACACCTCTTTTGCCTGTTTCTGCAACTTTCTTGCCTCTTTCTGCAGTTCTCTTGCCTCCTTCTGCCCCTCTGTTGCTTCTTTCTGCACTTCATTTGCCTCTTTCTGCACCTCTCTTGCTTCTTTCTGCACCCCTGTTGTCTCTTTCTGCACTCGTCTTCCCTCTTTCTGTACCTCTCTTGCTTCTTTCTGCACTTCTCTTGCTTCTTTCTGCACCTCTCTTGCTTATTTCAGTACCCTTTTACCTTTTTTGCATCCCTCTTGCCTCTTTCTGCAGTTCTCTTGCCATTTTCTAAACCTCTCTTGACTCTTTCTGCACCTCACTTGCCTCTTTCTGCACTTCTCTTGCTTATTTCTATACCTCTGTTGCTTCTTTCAGCAATTCTCTTGCCTCTTTCTGCACTTCTCTTGCTTGTTTCTGCACCTCTCTTGCTTCTTTCTGCACCTCTGTTGCCTCTTTCTGCACCTCACTTGCTTCTTTCTGCACCTCTTTTGCCTCTTTTTGTACCCCTGTTCCCTCTTTCTGCTGCTCTCCTGCCTGTTTCTGCACCTCTCTTGCCTCTTTCTGCACTACCCTTGCCTCTTTCTGCACCTCTCTTGCTTAGTTTCTGCACCTCTGTTGCTTCTTTCTGCACCCCTTTTGCCTCTTTCTACACCTCTCTTCCCTCTTTTTGCACCCCACTTGCCTCTTTGTGCACCTCTGTTCCTTTTTCTGCACTTCTCTTGTCTCTTTCTGCACCCCTCTTGCCTCTTTCTGCACTTCTGTTGGCTCTTTTGCACTGCTCTTGCTTCTTTCTGCACCTCTCTTGCAAATTTCTGCACCCCTCTTGCCTCTTTCTGCATCCCTCTTCCCACTTTCTGCAACTCTCTTGCCTCTGTCTGCACCCCTGTTCCCTCTTTCTGCACCTCTTTTGCCTGTTTCTGCAACTTTCTTGCCTCTTTCTGCAGTTCTCTTGCCTCCTTCTGCCCCTCTGTTGCTTCTTTCTGCACTTCTTTTGCCTCTTTCTGCTCCTCTATTGCTTCTTTCGGCACCCCTGTTGTCTCTTTATGCGCCTGTCTTCACTCTTTCTGCACCTCTTTTGCTTCTTTATGCACTTCTCTTGCTTCTTTCTGCACCTCTCTTGCTTATTTTAGCACCCTTTTCCCTTTTTTGCATCCCTCTTGCCTCTTTCTGCAGTTGTCTTGCCTTTTTATGCACCTCTCTTGCCTCTTTCTGCACCTCACTTGCCTCTTTCTGCACTTCTCTTGCTTCTTTCTACACCTCTGTTGCTTCTTTCAGCAATTTTCTTGCCTCTTTCTGCACTTCTCTTGCTTGTTTCTGCACCTCTCTTGCTTCTTTCTGCACCTCTGTTGCCTCGTTCTGCACCTCACTTGCTTCTTTCTGCACCCCTCTTGCCTCTTTCTGCACCCCTCTTCCCTCTTTCTGCACCTCTCTTGCTTCTTTCTGCACCCCTGTTCCCTCTTTCTGCACCTTTCCTGCCTGTTTCTGCACCTCTCTTGCCTCATTCTGTACCTCTGTTGCTTCTTTCTGCACTTCTCTTGCCTCTTTCTGCACCCTTCGCGCCTCTTTCAGCACCTCTATTGCGTCTTTCTGTATTTCTCTTCCTTCTTTCTGCACCCTTCCTGCCTCTTTCTCTACCCCTCTTGCCTCTTTGTGTACCTCTGTTGGTTCTTTCTGCACTGCTCTTGCTTCTTTCTGCACTGCTCTTTCTTCTTTCTGCACCTCTCTTGCAAATTTCTGTATCCCTCTTACTTCTTTCTGCACCCTTGTTACCTCTTTCTATACCTTTCTTGCCTGTTTCTGCACCTCTCCTGCCTCTCACTGCACCTCTCTTGCCTTTTTCTGCAGTTCTCATGCCTCTTTCTGCACCTCTTTTGCTTCTTTCTGCACTTTTCTTGCCTCTTTCTGTACCCCTCTTGCCTCTTTCTGCACCTCTGTTCGTTCTTTCTGTACCCCTCTTGCTTCTTTCTGCACCTCTATTGGAAATTTCTGCATCCCTCTTGCCTCTTTCTGTACCCCTCTTCCCTCTTTCACCACCTCTTTTGCCTCTGTCTGCACACCTGTTCCCTCTTTCTGCCCCCCTTTTGCCTGTTTCTGTAACTCTCTTGCCTCTTTCTGCAGTTCTCTTGCCTCTTTCTGTACCCCATTTGCCTGTTTCTGTACCCCTCTTGCCTTTTTCTGCACCTCTTTGGCTTTTTTCTGTACTTCTCTCTCCTCTTTCTGCACCCCTCTTGCCTCTTTCTGCACCTCCATTGCTTTTTCTGCACTTCTTTTGCCTCTTTCTGCACCTGTCTTGCTTCTTTCTGCACACCTGTTGTCTCTTTCTGCACCCCTGTTGTCTGCTTCTGCACTCGTCTTCCCTCTTTCTGCACCTCATTTGCCTGTTTCTGCTACTTTCTTGCCTCTTTCTGCAGTTCTCTTGCCTCCTTCTGCCCCTCTGTTGCTTCTTTCTGCACCCCTGTTGTCTCTTTCTGCACTCGTCTTTCCTCTTTCTGCACCTCTCTTGCTTATTTCTGCACTTCTCTTGCTTCTTTCTGCACCTCTCTTGCTTATTTCAGCACCCTTTTCCTTTTTTTGCATCCCTCTTGCCTCTTTCTGTAGTTCTCTTGCCATTTTCTGCACCTCTCTTGCATCTTTCTGCACCTCACTTGCCTCTTTCTGCACTTCTCTTGCTTCTTTCTACACCTCTGTTGCTTCTTTCAGCAATTCTCTTGCCTCTTTCTGTACTTCTCTTGCTTGTTTCTGCACCTCTCTTGCTTCTTTCTGTACCTCTGTTGCCTCTTTCTGCACCTCACTTGCTTCTTTCTCCACCCATCTTGCCTCTTTCTGCACACCTCTTCCCTCTTTCTGCACCTCTCTTGCTTCTTTCTGCACCCATATTCCCTCTTTCTGCACCTTTCCTGCCTGTTTCTGCACCTCTCTTGCCTCATTCTGTACCTCTGTTGCTTCTTTCTGCACTTCTCTTGCCTCTTTCTGCACCCTTTGTGCCTCTTTCAGCACCTCTGTTGCGTCTTTCTGCACTTCTCTTCCTTCTTTCTGCACCCTTCCTGCCTCTTTCTGTACCCCTCTTGCCTCTTTGTGCACCTCTCCTACCTCTTTCTGTAGCCCTCTTGCCTCCTTTTGCACCTCTGTTGGTTCTTTCTGCACTGCTCTTGCTTCTTTCTGCACCTCTTTTGCAAATTTCTGCATCCCTCTTGCCTCTTTCTGCACCTCTCTTGCCTGTTTCTGCACCTCTCTTCCCTCTTTCTGCACTTCCCTTGCCTCTTTCTGCACCTCTGTTGCTTCTTTCTGCACTTCTGTTGCCTCTTTCTGCACCACTCTTGCCTCTTTTTGCACCTTTGTTGCTTCTTTCTGCACTTCTCTTGCTTCTTTCTGAACCTCTGTTGCTTCTTTCTGCACCCCTTTTGCCTCTTTCTGCACCCCTCTTCCCTCTTTGTGCAACTCTCTTGCCTCTTTCTATACCTCTCTTTCCTCTTTTTGCACACCTCTTGCCTCTGTGCACCTCTGTTCCTTTTTCTGCACTTCTCTTGTCTCTTTCTGCACCCCTCTTGCCTCTTTCTCCACTTCTGTTGGCTCTTTTGCACTGCTCATGCTTCTTTCTGCACCTCTCTTGCAAATTTCTGCACCCCTTTTGCCTCTTTCTGCACCCCTCTTCCCACTTTCTGCACCTCTCTTGCCTCTGTCTGCACCCCTGTTCCCTCTTTCTGCACCTCTTTTGCCTGTTTTTGCAACTTTCTTGCCTCTTTCTGCAGTTATCTTGCCTCCTTTTGCCCCACTGTTGCTTCTTTATGCACTTCTTTTGCCTCTTTCTGCACCTCTCTTGCTTCTTTCTGCACCCCTGTTGTCTCTTTCTGCACCTGTCTTTCCTCTTTCTGCACCTCTCTAGCTTCTTTCTGCACTTCTCTTGCTTCTATCTGCACCTCTCTTGCTTATTTCAGCACCCTTTTCCCTTTTTTGCATCCCTCTTGCCTCTTTCTGCAGTTCTCTTGCCATTTTCTGCACCTCTCTTGCCTCTTTCTGCATCTCACTTGCCTCTTTCTGCACTTCTCTTGCTTCTTTCTACACCTCTGTTGCTTCTTTCAGCAATTCTCTTGCCTCTTTCTGCACTTCTCTTGCTTGTTTCTGCACCTCTCTTTGCTTGTTTCTGCACCTTTGTTGCCTCTTTCTCCACCTCACTTGCTTCTTTCTGCACCCTCTTGCCTCTTTCTGCACCCTCTTCCCTCTTTCTGCACCTCTCTTGCCTATTTCTGCACCCCTGTTCCCTCTTTCTGCACCTTTCCTGCCTATTTCTGCACCTCTCTTGCCTCATTCTGTACCTCTGTTGCTTCTTTCTGCACTTCTCTTGCCTCTTTCTGCACCCTTAGTGCCTCTTTAAGCACCTCTGTTGCGTCTTTCTGCACTTCTCTTCCTTCTTTCTGCACCCCTCCTGCCTCTTTCTGTACCCCTCTTGCCTCTTTGTGCACTTCTTCTACCTCTTTCTGCAGCCCTCTTGCGTCTTTTTGCACCTCTGTTGGTTCTCTCTGCACTGCTCTTGCTTCTTTCTGCACCTCTTTTGCAAATGTCTGCATCCCTCATGCCTTTTTCTGCACCCCTCTTCCCTATTTCTCCACCTCTCTTGCTCCTTTCTGCACTTCTCTTGCTTCTTTCTGCACTGCTCTTGCTTCTTTCTGCACCCCTCTTGCAAATTTCTGTATCCCTCTTACTTCTTTCTGCACCCCTGTTACCTCTTTCTGTACCTTTCTTGCCTGTTTCTGCACCTCTCTTGCCTCTTTCGGCACCTCTGTTGCTTCTCTCTGCACCCCTCTTTCCTCTTTCTGTACCCCTTTTTACTCTTTGTGCACCTCTCCTGCCTCTTCCTGCACCTCTCTTGCCTTTTTCTGCAGTTCTCTTGCCTTTTTCTGCACCTCTTTGGCTTCTTTCTGTACTTCTCTCTCCTCTTTCTGCACCCCTCTTGCCTCTTTCTGCACCTCCATTGCTTTTTCTGCACTTCTTTTGCCTCTTTCTGCACCTGTCTTGCTTCTTTCTGCACACCTGTTGTCTCTTTCTGCATCCCTGTTGTCTGCTTCTGCACTCGTCTTCCCTCTTTCTGCACCTCATTTGCCTGTTTCTGCTACTTTCTTGCCTCTTTCTGCAGTTCTCTTGCCTCCTTCTGCCCCTCTGTTGCTTCTTTCTGCACCCCTGTTGTCTCTTTCTGCACTCGTCTTTCCTCTTTCTGCACCTCTCTTGCTTATTTCTGCACTTCTCTTGCTTCTTTCTGCACCTCTCTTGCTTATTTCAGCACCCTTTTCCTTTTTTTGCATCCCTCTTGCCTCTTTCTGTGGTTCTCTTGCCATTTTCTGCACCTCTCTTGCATCTTTCTGCACCTCACTTGCCTCTTTCTGCACTTCTCTTGCTTCTTTCTACACCTCTGTTTCTTCTTTCAGCAATTCTCTTGCCTCTTTCTGTACTTCTCTTGCTTGTTTCTGCACCTCTCTTGCTTCTTTCTGTACCTCTGTTGTCTCTTTCTGCACCTCACTTGCTTCTTTCTCCACCCATCTTGCCTCTTTCTGCACACCTCTTCCCTCTTTCTGCACCTCTCTTGCTTCTTTCTGCACCCCTATTCCCTCTTTCTGCACCTTTCCTGCCTATTTCTGCACCTCTCTTGCCTCATTCTGTACCTCTGTTGCTTCTTTCTGCACTTCTCTTGCCTCTTTCTGCAACCTTTGTGCCTCTTTCAGCACCTCTGTTGCGTCTTTCTGCACTTCTCTTCCTTCTTTCTGCACCCTTCCTGCCTCTTTCTGTACCCCTCTTGCCTCTTTTTGCACCTCTCCTACCTCTTTCTGTAGCCCTCTTGCCTCCTTTTGCACCTCTGTTGGTTCTTTCTGCACTGCTCTTGCTTCTTTCTGCACCTCTTTTGCAAATTTCTGCATCCCTCTTGCCTCTTTCTGCACCTCTCTTGCCTGTTTCTGCACCTCTGTTGCTTCTTTCTGCACTTCTGTTGCCTCTTTCTGCACCACTCTTGCCTCTTTTTGCACCTATGTTGCTTCTTTCTGCACTTCTCTTGCTTCTTTCTGAACCTCTGTTGCTTCTTTCTGCACCCCTTTTGCCTCTTTCTGCACCCCTCTTCCCTCTTTGTGCAACTCTCTTGCCTCTTTCTATACCTCTCTTTCCTCTTTTTGCACACCTCTTGCCTCTGTGCACCTCTGTTCCTTTGTCTGCACTTCTCTTGTCTCTTTCTGCACCCCTCTTGCCTCTTTCTCCACTTCTGTTGGCTCTTTTGCACTGCTCATGCTTCTTTCTGCACCTCTCTTGCAAATTTCTGCACCCTTTTGCCTCTTTCTGCACCCCTCTTCCCACTTTCTGCACCTCTCTTGCCTCTGTCTGCACCCCTGTTCCCTCTTTCTGCACCTCTTTTGCCTGTTTTTGCAACTTTCTTGCCTCTTTCTGCAGTTATCTTGCCTCCTTTTGCCCCACTGTTGCTTCTTTATGCACTTCTTTTGCCTCTTTCTGCACCTCTCTTGCTTCTTTCTGCACCCCTGTTGTCTCTTTCTGCACCTGTCTTTCCTCTTTCTGCACCTTTCTAGCTTCTTTCTGCACTTCTCTTGCTTCTTTCTGCACCTCTCTTGCTTATTTCAGCACCCTTTTCCCTTTTTTGCATCCCTCTTCCCTCTTTCTGCAGTTCTCTTGCCATTTTCTGCACCTCTCTTGCCTCTTTCTGCATCTCACTTGCCTCTTTCTGCACTTCTCTTGCTTCTTTCTACACCTCTGTTGCTTCTTTCAGAAATTCTCTTGCCTCTTTCTGCACTTCTCTTGCTTGTTTCTGCACCTCTCTTTGCTTGTTTCTGCACCTTTGTTGCCTCTTTCTCCACCTCACTTGCTTCTTTCTGCACCCCTCTTGCCTCTTTCTGCACCCCTCTTCCCTCTTTCTGCACCTCTCTTGCCTATTTCTGCACCCCTGTTCCCTCTTTCTGCACCTTTCCTGCCTATTTCTGCACCTCTCTTGCCTCATTCTGTACCTCTGTTGCTTCTTTCTGCACTTCTCTTGCCTCTTTCTGCACCCTTAGTGCCTCTTTAAGCACCTCTGTTGCGTCTTTCTGCACTTCTCTTCCTTCTTTCTGCACCCCTCCTGCCTCTTTCTGTACCCCTCTTGCCTCTTTGTGCACCTCTTCTACCTCTTTCTGCAGCCCTCTTGCGTCTTTTTGCACCTCTGTTGGTTCTCTCTGCACTGCTCTTGCTTCTTTCTGCACCTCTTTTGCAAATGTCTGCATCCCTCATGCCTTTTTCTGCACCCCTCTTCCCTATTTCTCCACCTCTCTTGCTCCTTTCTGCACTTCTCTTGCTTCTTTCTGCACTGCTCTTGCTTCTTTCTGCACCCCTCTTGCAAATTTCTGTATCCCTCTTACTTCTTTCTGAACCCCTGTTACCTCTTTCTGTACCTTTCTTGCCTGTTTCTGCACCTCTCTTGCCTCTTTCGGCACCTCTGTTGCTTCTCTCTGCATCCCTCTTTCCTCTTTCTGTACCCCTTTTGACTCTTTGTGCACCTCTCCTGCCTCTTCCTGCACCTCTCTTGCCTTTTTCTGCAGTTCTCTTGCCTCTTTCTGCATCTCTTTGGCTTCTTTCTGCACGTTTCTTGCCTCTTTCTGTACCCCTCTTGCCTCTTTCTGTACCTCTGTTGGTTCTTTTTGTACCCCTCTTGCTTCTTTCTGCACCTCTATTGCAAAATTCTGCATCCTTCTTGCCTCTTTCTGTACCCCTCTTTCCTCTTTCTGCACCTCTCTTGCCTCTGTCTGCATACCTGTTCCCTCTTTCTGCACCCCTTTTGCCTGTTTCTGTAACTCTCTTGCCTCTTTCTGTAGTTCTCTTGCCTCTTTCTGCACCCCTTTTGCCTGTTTCTGTACCCCTCTTGCCTTTTTCTGCACATCTTTGGCTTCTTTCTGCACTTCTCTCGCTTCTTTCTGCACCCCTCTTACCTCTTTCTGCTCCTCTGTTGCTTCTTCCTGCACTTCTTTTGCCTCTTTCTGCACCTGTCTTGCTTCTTTCTGCATACCTGTTGTCTCTTTCTGCACCCCTGTTGTCTCTTTCTGCACTCATCTTCCCTCTTTCTGCACCTCTCTTGCTTCTTTCTGCACTTCTCTTGCTTCTTTCTGCACCCTTCTTCCTTTTTTGCATCCTTCTTGCCTCTTTCTGTAGTTTTCTTGCCACTTTCTGCACCTCTCTTGCCTCTTTCTGCACCTCCCTTGCCTCTTTCTGCACTTCTCTTGCTTCTTTCTACACCTTTGTTGCTTCTTTCAGCAATTCTCTTGCCTCTTTCTGCACTTCTCTTGCTTGTTTATGCACCTCTCTTGCGTCTTTCTGCACCTCTGTTGCATCTTTCTGCACCTCACTTGCTTCTTTCTGCACCCCTCTTGCCTCTTTCCGCACCCATCTTCCCTCTTTCTGTACCTCTCTTTCCTCTTTCTGCACCCCTATTCCCTCTTTCTGCACCTTTCCTGCCTGTTTCTGCACCTCTCTTGCCTCTTTCTGTACCTCTGTTGCTTCTTTCTGTACTTCTCTTGCTCTTTCTTCACCCTTCGCACCTCTTTTAGCACCTCTTTTGCTTCTTTCTGCACTTCTCTTCCTTTCTGCACCCCTCCTGCCTCTTTCTGTACCCCTCTTGCCTCTTTGTTCACCTCTCCTACCTCTTTCTGCACGCCTCTTGCCTCTTTTTGCACCTCTGTTGGTTCTTTCTGCACTGCTCTTGCTTCTTTCTGCACCTTTTTTGCAAATTTCTGCATCCCTCATGCCTCCTTCTGCACCCCTCTTCCCTATTTCTCTACCTCTCTTGCTTCTTTATGCACTTCTCTTGCTTCTTTCTGCACTGCTCTTGGTTCTTTCGGCACCTCTCTTGCAAATTTCTGTATCCCTCTTACCTCTTTCTGCACCCCTGTTCCCTCTTTCTGCACCTTTCTTGCCTGTTTCTGCACCTCTCTTGCCTCTTTCGGCACCTCTGTTGCTTCTTTCTGTACTTCTCTTGCCTCTTTCTGCACCCCTCTTGCCTCTTTCAGCACCCCTGTTGCTTTTTCCTACACTTCTCTTGCTTCTTTCTGCACCTCTCTTGCCTCGTTCTGTACCCCTTTTGCCTTTTTGTGCACCTCTCCTGCCTCTTTCTGCACCTCTCTTGCCTTTTTCTACAGTTCTCTCTGCCTCTTTCTGCACCTCTTTTGCTTCTTTCTGCACTTTTCTTGCCTCTTTCTGTTCCCCTCTTGCCTCTTTCTGCAACTCTGTTGCTTCTTTGTGCAATTCTCTTGCTTTTTCCTGCATCTCTCTTGCTTTTTTCTGCACCTCTCTTGCCTCTTTCTGCACATTTGTTGCTTCTTTCTGCACTTCTCTTGCTTCTACCTTTTTGTACACAAAATTACAGAGTATGCTGTTTGAAACACAGGTATTCAAGTATTTGTATGTTTATTTTTATGTAACGTGTCACTAGGTAAAAGCAGAGACCCACGCATGCATACCTTCACAAACTTGGTCAGACTTACAAGAGTGATATGCTTAGTATTGCTGTTTTATATTTGGTAGGCCTAACATTCTGAGCAGTCGATGAATTTTGAACCTTCAAGAGAAAAGTGAGGTTTAAGACATCTTGGGAGACAGATCTTCCCTCTTTCTGCACCTCTCTTGCCTCTTTCTGTACCGCTATTCCCTCTTTCTGCACCTTTCCTGCCTGTTTCTGCACGTCTCTTGCCTCTTTCTGTACCTCTGTTGCTTCTTTCTGTACTTCTCTTGCTCTTTCTGCACCCTTCGCACCTCTTTTAGCACCTCTGTTGCTTCTTTCTGCACTTCTCTTCCTTCTTTCTGCACCCCTCTTGCCTCTTTCTGTACACCTTTTGCCTCTTTGTTCACCTCTCCTACCTCTTTCTGCACCCTTCTTGCCTCTTTTTGCACCTCTGTTGGTTCTTTCTGCACTGCTCTTGCTTCTTTCTGCACCTCTTTTGCAAATTTCTGCATCCCTCATGCCTCCTTCTGCACCCCTCTTCCCTATTTCTCTATCTCTCTTGCTTCTTTATGCACTTCTCTTCTTTCTGCACTGCTCTTGGTTCTTTCGGCACCTCTCTTGCAAATTTCTGTATCCCTCTTACCTCTTTCTGCACCCCTGTTCCCTCTGTCTGCACCTTTCTTGTCTGTTTCTGCACCTCTCTTGCCTCTTTCAGCACCTCTGTTGCTTCTTTCTGCACTTCTCTTGCTTCTTTCTGCACCCCTCTTGCCTCTTTCAGCACCCCTATTGCTTTTTCCTGCACTTCTCTTGCTTCTTTCTGCACCCCTCTTGCCTCTTTCTGTACCCCTTTTTCCTCTTTGTATACCTCTCCTGCCTCTTTCTGCACCTCTCTTGACTTTTTCTGCAGTTCTCTTGCCTCTTTCTGCACCTCTTTTGCTTCTTTCTGCACTTTTCTTGCCTCTTTCTGTTCCCCTCTTGCCTCTTTCTGCAACTCCGTTGCGCAATTCTCTTGCTTTTTTCTGCATCTCTCTTGCTTTTTTCTGCACCTCTCTTGCCTCTTTCTGCACATCTGTTGCTTCTTTCTGCACTTCTCTTGCTTCTACCTTTTTGTACACAAAATTACAGAGTATGCTGTTTGAAACACAGGTATTCAAGTATTTGTATGGTTTTTTTATGTAACGTGTCACTAGGTAAAAGCAGAGACACACACATGCATACCTTCACCAACTTGGTCAGACTTACAACGGTGATATGCTTAGGATTGCTGTTTTATATTTGGTAGGCCTAACATTCTGAGCAGTCGATGAATTTTGAACCTTCAAGAGAAAAGTGAGGTTTAAGACATCTTGGGAGACAGATTAGTGAGTGGGCTACTTTGTACGAGTCTGTTGTAAGGTACCGTCAAAGTAGGCCTCTTTCTGCACCTGTTGGTTCTTTCTGCACATCTCTTGCTTCTTTCTGTACCTTTCTTCCTCTTTCTGGACTTCTGTTGCCTCTTTCTGCACTTCTCTTGCTTCTTTCTGCATCTTTCTTTGTCTTTCTGCACATGTCCTACCTATGTAGGCATATTTAGAAATTAGCATTTAAAAAACCTTTGAAATTCACTGAAAAAACCATAGATTTCTGGGACATTATAGTTAGAAATTAGCATTTAAAGAACCTTAGAAATTCACTATAAAAACCACAGGTTTCAGGGACGTTATAGTTGGTTGGACATTTCATTCGAACAAAACCAGAGAAATTCGGCCGTTATATTTAGTTGAGCTAACTATAACTCGCGCCCCCGCAATACACTGCTGATGACGTCACATATTACATCGCTCATGACATGGTCAGTGACATCACTGATGACATCACTGATGACATCTCAAATGACATCACTGATGACATCATCCACGTGATCATCTGATGCACCTCCTGACACCCTAATATAACCTTTGATACACCCCCTCTAAAATACAGACTACCATTCTTGAAACCATAGACACACCAATACCAGTTAGTACATACCCACTGACTGATTCCTAGGTCTACACACACACATCCATTCACTCACCCATACAGTCACTCATACATGCAATCACTCATCAATACAGCCACTATCATATGCAGTCATACACCTATTCAGACACTCACACACCGCCTCTCTCCCATAGAATTACTCACACACCTAGTCAGTCATACAAAGAATCAATCACACTCCCATTTACTCACCTAAACAGTTATACACACACCACCTCACTTATTCATACAGATACTAACACATACTTACTCTCTTATACAATCACTGACACAAGCACACACTCATCCATACAGCCACTCTCACAATCACTCACTCGCACATATAGTCATTTATATAGTCCAACACTCACATATACTGCCTTTCACATATATAGTTACTCACACATGTACCACTGAGACATCCAATCACTCACCAACACACCCATACACACCCACCCACCCATACAGCTCTTCACAGATGCACTCTTGAACCCATACTCCCAGTGAATCACTCACTCACACATCTATGCACAGAGTCACACACTCTCCACCCACCCACACAGACACTCAGGCACCCATACAGATACTCAAACAACCAATCAATAACCCATATAGACACTCATCTAGATACTCACCAACCCATGCAGCTGCTTACACACCAACAGACAGACTGATACAGACATTCACACAGTTTAGTCACTAACCCATGCATTCAGTAAGACACGTTTAATCACTCACTTATACAGTCAGTCACGCACCTACTAAATCATCCATTCAGACACTCATACACCCACTCATTCTTCAATACACCTTGGCATATATATATATACATATATATATAAAACATATTTAAACTTTACAGAAACACACAGTCACTGGATGATGTCATCAGTGATGTCACTGACCATGTCATGAGTGATGTAATATGTGACGTCATCAGCAGTACATTGTGGGGGTGCGAGTTATAGTTAGCTCAACTAACTATAACGGCCGAATTTCTCTGGTTTTGTACTAGTGAAATGTCCAACTAACTATAACATCCCTAAAACACGTGGTTTTTTCACTGAATTTCTAAGGTTTTTTAAATGCTAATTTCTAACTATAACATCCCTGAAACCTATGTTTTTTTCAGTGAATATATATATATATATATATATATATATATACCATCCGAAGAGTCACTCCATCCCCACCGAGTGACAGACAGGCCCATCCAGTCAAAAAAGCAGGTAAAATAGATTTTATTCATAGCAGGCAGTCCTGATAACACAGCATTACGCGTTTCGAACCCCACAGGGTCTTAATCATCTGCAAACTAGAGGGTCAGTTGCTCTGCACTTTAAAAATGTTTAAATCATCAACGGCAAAATAGGACTCACAGTGCAAATACAACTTTCAAATAAAGTCCATCAATTTCATTTATTAGTTGTTTTTCCATGTTAGGATCAAGAGATACGTCTGACAACTAGTACTCTCATGTTGTCTGATTGCTAATGCATTTTTTAAAACAGCAATATTCGAGTTCGTCCGTCTTAGTCCCAACATCACAATAATGATCGGACTACATTGTCCAGAATGCTTTGCAAATGTCTCTTCTAATAGCATTGCGTACTATTGATTTTCAGAGCTATAATTAAGTGTCTTTTCAAATAAAAAACGGAAAAATATGCTCACCCTAACATGCCTCAAACGGAATCAATTCCATGTAGGGCAGGGCAGTGAATATTTTCCATTTTCTTCAGCACTTCACCTCGTACTTTGTTGTTTTTGGTTATCTCCGTGATAGCCTGCTTTAATTCTATCTCCGTTTTGAAAGTGCAGGTGTACACAACCCTTGCAAACCCTGGCTGCAAAGTAAGTATTTCAGAAATCTTCAGCCCGCAGGCCTCCCACAGGTTCAGTGGCAGAGCCTCCAGTTTCTGCAGAGGCAAAAATCCAAAAGACTTGTGATGAAGGGAATGCCCAGCCTGACGGATTTGGGCCTGTTGGTGACGTGCTAGGCGTTTTCTTTTTGCTGCTTGTAAAAGAAAGTATATATATATTTATATATATATATATATATATATATATATATATATATATATATATATATATATATCCACACACATTTCTTTTCAGAAATACGACGACTCCAGTGTGAAGACAATTCAAACATTTTATTTCCAACTTCAGAAACAGGCTGGCAGTCCATCATGAAACACTTGCCATAATTCCTTACGCGTTTCAGCTTTTCCCTTAAGCCTTGGTCACAGGTAGGCAATCTCTTCAAGCTCAAAAGGTCACGTGCTTATTAAACATGCGTCAGACTACCTGATTGGTTGTAGTCTACCAATTCCTGTGTCCGTGTTTGAAGAGCACACTTTCAAACTTTATTTTAAAAATATTTCATCCAACTGCAAGCTTGTAAAGCGTTTTCAATGTTCAAAATGCAGTTCATTATGTCGTTTTGTAAGAAAATGTGCTAAAAATAGAACAGTGCAATGGACTTGCCTTAAGCATTTTCAGTTTCCGAGTGCTTGTTTGAATTCCTTCAACACCAGCAAGCAGAGTAAAATACTCTGCTGGCATCCCTTGCCTGTCCCCTGTTACAATTTCTTCTGGGCACAATCCCGTGTTATTTGTGAAAGGGGTCAGGCGGGCCAGGCTCCTACATCATAAATCCAAACACAGGTTCTTCGTTTGAGGAGCCCCAGACCCAAGCAGGGCGGCTTCGTCGGACAGGAACGAAGAATCCTGTCTATAAATCCACACACATTTCTTTTCAGAAATACGACGACTCCAGTGTGAAGACAATTCAAACATTTTATTTCCAACTTCAGAAACAGGCTGGCAGTCCATCATGAAACACTTGCCATAATTCCTTACGCGTTTCAGCTTTTCCCTTAAGCCTTGGTCACAGGTAGGCAATCTCTTCAAACTCAAAAGGTCACGTGCTTATTAAACATGCGTCAGACTACCTGATTGGTTGTAGTCTACCAATTCCTGTGTCCGTGTTTGAAGAGCACACTTTCAAACTTTATTTTAAAAATATTTCATCCAACTGCAAGCTTGTAAAGCGTTTTCAATGTTCAAAATGCAGTTCACGTGACCTTTTGAGTTTGAAGAGATTGCCTACCTGTGACCAAGGCTTAAGGGAAAAGCTGAAACGCGTAAGGAATTATGGCAAGTGTTTCATGATGGACTGCCAGCCTGTTTCTGAAGTTGGAAATAAAATGTTTGAATTGTCTTCACACTGGAGTCGTCGTATTTCTGAAAAGAAATGTGTGTGGATTTATAGACAGGATTCTTCGTTCCTGTCCGACGAAGCCGCCCTGCTTGGGTCTGGGGCTCCTCAAACGAATAGTGCCATTATCGGCAACTTCTCCCACCCCCCGTCTGAGCATGCAAGAATGAATAAATACACAAGACAACTTTGTAGTGGGAAAATATTGCTGCAGGTTTATTCCATACAGGAGTATGCAATATGTGGGTTATCTTACGGGTGATACAAGGGCGGGCAGCTGTGCCAACCTATGCTGCCCCCGCCCGCCTGGTGAGCCAGCACTGTGGGACACCCCGTCAGTGCTACCTTTGATGATCCTCTTCCGGATCACGTGACACGTTGGTCTGTTCTACTCACGCCCTTTTCAGGGCGGAGCGTAGTAGGGCAAACCCCCGGTTGGTCAGGCCCCCAACCGCCCGAAGGACTAACGGGGCGCCGTCGCGGTTTTCCAGGAACCTGCCCTGAGGCTCCTGGTCTTTAGCTCTGGCACCCCTACTGTGCCGCACAGAGGTACCCTTACTGTACCGGTCTGCCGCAGAGGTACCCTTACTGTACCAGTCTGCTTCCAGATCGCCCTGTAACTCCGCCTGCAACACAAAAGGAAAACATTAAAGCATTCAGAGTACCCTGTCCACCAGCCAGGACGCCGGGTAAGAGGTGGGGTGGGAGACGGCGTGGCTGGCGAACAGAGACCGCCAGGAGGGGCAGAGGAGGCATATATGCCCTCCCCCCCCCTGTCGCACCGGAAGGACGTCACAGAGGCGACCTAGCTAGAGGGCTCCACAGAACCCCTCCAAAGACTAGAGCGGGTGGGAGCTGCCAAAATGGCACTAAAGGGCCGCCCTGCTGAGGTGGCTCCCGGCGGGGGCCGCGGACAGCCGCATAGTGCCATTATCGGCAACTTCTCCCACCCCCCGCCTGAGCATGCAAGAATGAATAAATACACAAGACAACTTTGTAGTGGGAAAATATTGCTGCAGGTTTATTCCATACAGTAGTATGCAATATGTGGGTTATTTTACGGGCGATCCAAGGGCGGGCAGCTGTGCCAACCTATGCTGCCCCCGCCCGCCTGGTGAGCCAGCACTGTGGGACACCCCGTCAGTGCTACCTTTGATGATCCTCTTCCGGATCACGTGACACGTTGGTCTGTTCTACTCACGCCCTTTTCAGGGCGGAGCGTAGCAGGGCAAACCCCCGGTTGGTCAGGCCCCCAACCGCCCGAAGGACTAACGGGCGCCGTCGCGGTTTTCCAGGAACCTGCCCTGAGGCTCCTGGTCTTTGGCTCTGGCACCCCTACTGTGCCGCGCAGAGGTACCCTTACTGTACCGGTCTGCCGCAGAGGTACCCTTACTGTACCAGTCTGCTTCCAGATCGCCCTGTAACTCCGCCACAGCTCTGGAGGCGGCTCCCGTCGCCGCGAGAGCCCCCCACCAAAACAGCTCATTTCCGACCTGCAACCTGCTTTCTAGGGCCTCGTGCATGTCCAGTGGAAAGTATCCATGCCCACCTGTGGCAATTGCACCCAAGTTTGTCAACCTAACCTAGGCGTACGCCTGGATGGCCATGGTGACAATGGACCCCATCTTTAGCAAAGTAGCCTTAACATTAGCCTGGAACAGCTCGTCTCTGCTCTGCGAACTTACGCCATGAACTGTTCACTCTTACAGGGATGTTCAACGGCCTCCTCTGACTTAGCTCTGTCCCACCTCTGCGGGGGATCATCTAGGACCACCAGAGTTACATTGACCCATGTAGTTGCTGATCTCACCAAAACAGCTCATTTCCAGGCCTCCTGCAAATCTAAGGGAAGGGATCCCTCCCTACTGGTGATAGATGAACTCCATCTATATCACAATAGCCCTTGACGTTAGCCTGGATCAGCTAGTATCTGATGAAACCAGAGGCCCTTCTGGCCTGTGAACCTGTGCCAAGAACTAATCCCCCTCCTGCGGGAAAGTTCCACTGCCTCACATGACCCAGCCCCGTGCCCACTCTGGGCGGGCCGAATTCAGACACCATGGCTCACATTGCCCCATCTATTTGCTGAACTCACCTAGCTGCCGTCCTTCTAGCACAGTGTGTGCCTGAACACATGGGGCCCCATCTATGGGACGGCAGCCCACTGGTTAGGTAACCGCTCCCAACTCCGCCTGCCTACTTTGGCTCTTCGGGCGAGGAGAATTGTGCTTAACGTTTGCACTGTCCCTCTGCTTTCTAAATCATGACGCATGGGCATGGTCATAACTGGAAGTATGTGCCAATGATCGAGGGTGCCCTCCTGCCCTTGCCATGCATCCCTTATTCCTTATGGGAATCTCGCCTGCTCAGTTCCCTCTGTGGTGAAACCCCCCTAGGCATAACAGCTTAGTTAACATGTCTGCATTAATACAGTGCGCACTGTCTGCAATATGGTGCCTGACGTTACCCTTGGGGCTAATGTAGGCTCCCCCCTCCTTCAACCTTTAGTTTCAATCCTCCCGTATTTAAAGTGCTATAACACCATTTTCCACAAATTTGTGGGACAGCGTCACCCTTGCTAGATGACCGCTTCCACAACCAGCCTATCTGCTGGGGCTGTCAGGGCGGAGAATATTGTGCTAACTTGAAGCAACCCAAAAACTGCCCATAGAGCAGGGTGCCCCTACTCTGATGCAGTTGCCCAGGTATTTGCACTGGACCCTTTGGCTTGCTTAACTAAAGCTAGATCCCGTGACCCTTGGAGCTCAATCCAGCTATGGACCTCGTTTAATTGGTTATCCCTGGAATGATTGCCCTCCACAACTTCAAGACCGCATTCAGCTTACTTTCCAGGCACCTTAAAATGCAGGGTTGGGCATACCAACCCCACATGACCAGGGGGTCATGTGTGTATCACCCATGATAATGTTAGAATCTAAGGTTCCCAGGTTCAAGGATTGCCGCAGCCACCTTTTGAGGGTCTGCTGAGACCACACTGCCTCACAGCACGTTACCCCGCTACCTCATGCAGCTCCATTAATGCCCTGTTGTGTCCCTGAAAAGACACCTGACAGGATGAACTGTCTGATGAACCCGGAATAAGTGATAATAGGCAAGGGTGCCCTCATGTACTTGCCATGAATCCCTCCTGTCTTACAGAATTACACCTGTTCAGCTCCTGCTGAGGGGACTTCCCTTTTGCTTAACTGCTAACCCCGTGTGCAGCCGCAACATTAAATGGGTAACATCCCGGTTTGTGCCCACCTTAATGTGCTGTGCTGGGAGCAACTAGGCACCCCCATACCTTGTTTCCCCAATTGTTGGGACAGCAGCACCCTATCTTGGCTTCCAGCGTCCCCAACCCGCCTGGCTGGTCCCGCTCTCCAGGCGGGGCATTAGAGCTAACGGAGCAACATGGAGCCTACCCTTGGTTCTAGGATGCACTTACTGCACCCAGTTGGCCAGTTTGCACCAACCTTCTTGATTGCTAAACCCTAGTGAACCTCCTAATGGTGTCACATCTGGTTTGAAAGGGTAATGTATTGTGCCCACTATTAGCACCACCGCACCCTTTCGTGGAGTGACAACTGACAGTCCACCCCGCAGCTGACCCTGTTGCTTAATATGGCCCATTAATGCCCTTGCCTGTCCTTCAACGACCCTGGCGGCATAATGCCCAGCAGCTTGGTGAAGGGGGGTTTTGGTCCCAGCGTACGACCCAGCTCATACTAGTTTGCACAGTCCCGGTTAGCCTAGGTGAATGGTCCCTCTGAGCTCTGTGTGGGGCCTATTTCACACTTAAACAAATGCCTATTCTCCTGAATTTAGAGTGATGCAAGATTGGACTGGCGGCTACCATTCTCACTCACGCCTGCATATACTAGGCTCAGAACACGGAACACTTGCTCTATAATCCCTTGGATTCCAGCCTGGCATTCCTATGTCCAGCTACGCCAATCGATAATGGCTCTACTTGATCATACTGACCGAAGACACATCAACCCTGCGGAAACCAGGTGGGGATGCTAACCTGCCCCCAACTCTGCGGAAACCGCAGCAAGTGCAAGCTTGCGGCAAACATGACAAGCTGCCCACCAACAAACCATCCCCAGCACCCGGGGGCATGCCGCCATTCCTTGGCTTGTACACTGACGAGCTTAAGGTTAATAATGGTATCGAAGGACCCATCTCTGAGCGCATGCTTGCAACACTATCCACTGCCTCACCCTGGTCACTAATAGGATACCGCCTCAGACTGTAAGCCGCTCAGTGCTACTGATGCCTTGGCCTTCCTGACCCACCGCCAGCTGACCCTGATAGAATCCGCTCGTGACTGGGACTCAACAGTGCGGTGAAAGCACGAGACATCCTAGCCTGACCTTAGCTCTTCACCAGGCTCCCACACAATTTTTAATTAGCCTTCGTATCGTCCATACAAGAGAGACTTAGTACCATCTGCCCCTATTATCCTGTGCCACCAAACCTCATCATGACATCACAGGGATTACATAACTCACTAGGTCAGCACGAGACATCCTAGCCTGACCGTAGCTCTTCACCAGGCTCCCACACAAGAGCCCTCCACAAACCTTGTGGCCTAAAACATTCGCCCTGTGGGGCGGTTGCGAATGGACTGCAAACCACTCCTAGGCATTCTCTACCAATGTTGTAAATGGAGTTTCTGGTTGGCTGGGGTATGCACCTACGCCTGGCCGAACCCACCTCTCTAGTCGGGAGAAGGGAGCACACGCTTAGGCTGACACCTGCCCACCCCTTAGGTGGTTAGGCAGAGACTTTGGCTTATCCCAGAGGCAGTGTAAATTTAATGTGCCAACATAGGCGCCATCCAAACTACTGAATTAAAATTTGGCGAGAATAGTTCTTTGAAAGAAAAGCATTGAATGAATCGCTCATCAAAGTCAAAGGACATATCAAACCGCTTTGGTCTACCTTGCTGAGAAGGATGGAGCGATGCCCATTATTGGTATTAGTGAATGAAGACATTATTCATACATGTGCAGCCAAAGTGAGAAACACTGCCCCCAAGTGGCCTTCCCACTTTATGGCACCCTGGCCGTACAAATTGGTTTAACGCACCAATAATCAACCCCAAACTGATATATTGTTTTGCCCCACCCAGGGCACCCTGTACCGTTACTGCCAAGGCAGACGCCCCGCAACGCAAAAATGAAATCAAGTCTGTGATGTCATAGTCGCTACCTCTGGCATATTCTCATAAATCGCCATATATGACTGACACCGCACTCTCATCCTATGCTTTGTGTGATCTTGGCCCAGTTTAGTGTGAGCAGAACCCCGCGATGCATACTTGGCTTCATGGTCGATGATGCACACGAAAACTATCCTAGCTGCTCCTTGCAGCTGGGTCATCCTACCCTATGGAGCCCTTCATAAAGGCCAGGGAACATTATATCACCCTCAACACTTAAGCTTTAAATCTTTGCTTAGCATGGGTCCTGAAAGCGATGAGTACACCTTCTACCTGGTCCCGGACACAGCGGTGAAGAGTTCCAGAAGGACCTGGCCAATATAAAAGACACCAACAGAGCTGAGGGAGCCCTTAGCAAGCTTCAAGGATTGTTTAAGAGTTAAAACTAATCTGCCGGGCTACCCAGCTTGCTCAGGCAATGACTATGGCATTCAGACCGTCACACTGCGCATTTACTAGGTATTCCGCTCCCTGAAAAGCCTGACCGATCCGCCATTCATAGCGTTAATCTAACGCGCATAGAATTACATATTACTTATACAAATGTAACGTCTATCTGAATGCAGAGGTATTGAAATGCTATACATGGGCGCCAGTTACATTACATATTCAGCACAGTCATTGCATCCCTATATTTCCTACAAAAGGAGCACTACCTACAACAAGCCCATCTATTGGCTAATCAGTGCTTCTATTTGCATAAGGTGAAATACGCCACAATTATAGCTCAGTATGCCTTGGCCTCTGTCTGCAAAAGTCGCCCAACAGCACAAGTTGGCCCTCATAAACCTAGTGTTCTGGCCCCCAGCTTTGAAAACTTGTCCATGTTACCTCGTAAATGTTGTCCCCTCTAAGGGACTGAAACAGATTTCTCCTAGGGGCAGTTTAATTGTCCCATTCACTGTAGCTGCGTGAATGCCCCTTGCGGCACTGGCAACAGTTTATTTTTATTTTTTTTGAGGATCTGCTTTCTCATGACCCCGCCGCACGCGGAGGTCTGAAATTGGTTATATGAAAGACAAGACCTAAAATTAGTTCCAAAATGAAATAAAAGAACATACCGAAACGTTCTATCCCCGTTCAACAAAGTAGCCACAGTGCCACCGAGTGGCCTTAGCACCTTACAAACTCAAAGTCCCAAAGGCTATTTGGTACCACCAGGACAAGGAAGGAGTGGTCCAAATATGAAGCTTCCCCACGCACCTGCGCGCAGTCGCTTGATCTGTCAGCCTCGCAACATTCACTTGCATCTAAAGGACGCCTGATAGCACGATGCACAACTTGGCTTGCAAAGACAAAGCACCGGCTCTGCTTGGTACGAATCCTAAGCCCATGTTGATCAGAAGGAAAGATTAAAACCTTAAACCTGCTTGTGAATAGCTGGCACAGTAGACAATCAAGATGTGAAATTGCCTCATCTAACACTGTCGGGATGCAGCCAAGCCTCCGCACAATAAACTTCGCTACATCACCAAAAACTAAACCTGATTAGTGATGCGGGCAGCGAAACGCCCCGCATGAGTGCCCCAGATGGACACCCAACGCGCAAGCCACATGACCATTGCAGAATCGGAAACTCCCGAGCGTTCCCGCCGAATCTCGCACCCAGCTCCTCAGCCAAGCGGACCACTGAACTGCCCCCAAAATTGCGCGCCGGGATCACAGGAACCTGCGTGCCCCAAATCCCGATCCCAGCTATCGGCATCCCTAATTGCCATATCCACCATGAAGATGCCAAGCCTGTACTCAACTCCATGGTTGCACCACAAAGGATCAAATCATCAGCGCTAATAACCCATGGATGCCAAACTGGCGTTGGGAACATCGGAACACTTCTGCTGCCAGTGCCCCGATATGCTCCGGATGGTGCCGAGGTCTGTAAAGGTACTTCCAATGCAAAAGGCACCATAATGCAGCAGACGAGTAGCTGTATCCCGCCCCTCGTCCTAGACCCCCTACATACTGCGCCCCAACCACCAGATGACTACATCAGCTCACGTCTACAACTGTCTACCACAGCAGGACATAATACAGTGAGGAGCTCCGCTGGATATAATCCAGTGAAGAGCACAGCTGGATATCATTCAACAAAGATGGGCGTCTTTTTATTTTTTATTTTTTTTCATGGAGGTCAAATTCATGTCCTTTTAGAACGACACATACACAGCCCATGTGCCTCAGAGTACAGGGCTTGGAGACGCCCCCAGCATTAAAACCATGTGTAACAAACAGGGAGATTTAAAGTCAGGCTAACCCCAATATTACGAGGACAGACCCAACACAGCTGTGCCCAAATACCAACCATCTCGCATCAAACAGACACGACGGAAAGACAACAGGAACCTCACTCCACGCCTACGCCCGCCCGCAGATTAACACCACAAGTGAATAATCGTTTAAAGAGACAAATAAATAACAAAGGACATCCCTTCGGCATCTGGAGCCATGGTTGTTTGATTCCAAAGGCTATGGCGTGTAGTCCGTCTCAGATAACGACAAAGTGCAGAGCTGAAGTTTACACTCCTCAAGTCAGCTGTATATATGTCCAAGTTAGAAAGTGAATTCAGGCCCAGGGCCTTTACCACCCGGGTCTATATACTACATTAAGAGAATGTGTGCCATCAATATAAGCTGTATACAATGAACTATAATCAGTAATGGAGTACTAAATGTAGAAACATAACGCTGACATGCAGATTAACCCACTTATCAAAAGCCGCGCACATCGAACTGCTAGCGCTCAATTTATAGTCAGTCTTGGGGTTGAAGCAGTCTCTCCAGACTTCAAAGCGCCTCCAGATCTTTATCGTGATAATCCAACCGCGGCACAACGGTGTCTGATTGTTGGACCACTCTGAGGAGCATGCCGCCCTGTGGGTGTCGAGGGTGGCGCGCCCACCGACCCAGCGCTGTCGCCATCCCATCCCCCGTACACCACGTAACACTCGCCAGCCTGCGTGACTCACTGACCCTCAACGCAACACCCAATACAATATCAACGACGTGGGCCCTGTGTGAAATGCACGCCTCCCTGTCCCCCAACCCAAAACTCAATACAATCCCAATGAACTAGGCCCTGGGCGAAATTCACGCCCCACTGACCCAGCACGCAAACCCCAACACAATCTCAGAGAAATGGGTCCTGGGTGACCTGCACGAGTTGAGCATGGCGCAGAACGGGCCAAGTAGAAATCTGCTCCACTCGCCAGCAGCCCTGCCGTACCCATGGGACCATCCACCAGAATAGCGAAGCTTCCCGACGCAGGGGGGGACCCACTTCCCAAATGCGCCGAAGGCAACCACTGACCCGACGCGTGAGCGGCACTTAGCCTGGCTAGACGGCGTGGATCCTCGATGCCCACTCCATACGCCGCCAGACCGAGGGCCGGGAAAGAACCAACCCCACCTGCAATGCCTCCAAGCATTCCGACCAACCCGACTGCCTGCCCTTTATTGCCCTGCAGTGCAGAGGCCACCCGGCCCAGAGCAAACCTCAAACTCCCTTCCCGGTCAGTCCAAGGCACGACTGGCAGGCCTAACTCAAACCTGGCCAATATGATCGGCAGCAGCAAAGGCCCAAAGGTCTTCCCTGCTCCCAAACTCACCGCGCATGACGACGACCCCTGGTCCCGGGTACATGAAAACCGAGGCGCGCTGCAGACACAGCGTATCCAGCGGGGGGGAAAGGAGACCGTAACAACGCCGGCCGACGCGAGACAACCAGTCAAGACGGCGTGGCTGGCGAACAGAGACCGCCAGGAGGGGCAGAGGAGGCATATATGCCCCCCCCCCGTCGCACCGGAAGGACGTCACAGAGGCGACCTAGCTAGAGGGCTCCACAGAACCCCTCCAAAGACTAGAGCGGGTGGGCGGTGCCAAAATGGCACTAAAGGGCCGGCCTGCTGAGGTGGCCCCCTGCGGGGGCCGCGGACAGCCGCAGAACCTGTGTTTGGATTTACGATGTAGGAGCCTGGCCCGCCTGACCCCTTTCACAAATAACACGGGATTGTGCCCAGAAGAAATTGTAACAGGGGACAGGCAAGGGATGCCAGCAGAGTATTTTACTCTGCTTGCTGGTGTTGAAGGAATTCTAACAAGCACTCGGAAACTGAAAATGCTTAAGGCAAGTCCATCGCACTGTTCTATTTTTAGCACATTTTCTTACAAAACGACATAATGAACTGCATTTTGAACATTGAAAACGCTTTACAAGCTTGCAGTTGGATGAAATATTTTTAAAATAAAGTTTGGAAGTGTGCTCTTCAAACACGGACACAGGAATAGGTAGACTACAACCAATCAGGTAGTCTGACGCATGTTTAATAAGCACGTGACCTTTTGAGTTTGAAGAGATTGCCTACCTGTGACCAAGGCTTAAGGGAAAAGCTGAAACGCGTAAGGAATTATGGCAAGTGTTTCATGATGGACTGCCAGCCTGTTTCTGAAGTTGGAAATAAAATGTTTGAATTGTCTTCACACTGGAGTCGTCGTATTTCTGAAAAGAAATGTGTGTGGATTTATAGACAGGATTCTTCGTTCCTGTCCGACGAAGCCGCCCTGCTTGGGTCTGGGGCTCCTCAAACGAAGAACCTGTGTTTGGATATATATATATATATATATATATATATATATATATATATATATATATATATAATATATATATATATATATATATATATATTCAGCTCCGGCTTGTACCAACAATTGAGAGGCACTCGAGCGCGGACACGGGCCTCAAGCGGCAGCCCATTAGTCCGTCAGGAACCCCGGACTGCTGATGCCTTTAGCAGCCCAACCACCACTGCCTGACGCATTTCACAAATCTTCCTCAGAGGCTGTTAGTGGAAAGGAACACGCACAGTCCGGAACTGCAGGTAAGGAACTTCCTTTATTGCGCGCCCCCTATAGGATACTCAAATGAGTCTGCACATTCGCCTTATGGTACCTGTAGTCCCAGAGGGATGTAGATAACCCCACAAAAGTGCGTTCAATGTCCTGCCGGAAATTTCAAGCCCGCAAATGAGCCTCAATTGTTGGTACAAGCCGGTGCTGAATATATATATATATATATATATATATAATACAGTGGGCTTCATAAGAGTAAATATCTCTCACCTGGTGCGATTGGCATCTAATGCCACCATTGATGCAGTGCTTTTTTTGCAATGTATGAGGGGCTATTTTGCATCTTAAAACTATGCATTCAATCCTCAATGTCACACGTAATTTTATTTTGCTGCAGCACAGCGGGTGTCCTTGAATCATTTATTAATTTTTAAACTAATGACTCCCACACCCTGGAGTTTTTCTGCTTAGGTGTGGGGGTCATTAGTTTTTTTCTGTCTCTCACTGCCAGGTTTTCCTCATGATGGCAGTGGTCGAAGTGGGCGGGCTCTGAGTAGCACGGCATGCTCATGCTTTTGAAATTGAAGGAATATTTACAGCTACTTTTTGTGAAAAGACAACTTCCTCAGAATTATTAATTTTGACAGTTAAAATGCTTTAGCTGAAGTGTAAAGCAGGGAATCTTCTATGCTGTGAAATTAGGAGTGACTGACAGCTAAACAAGCTTTCTTTCCAGGGTGCCTTCTTGCAGGGGCAGCTCCTCCTTAATGGCGGAGGAGCTACGCCGCACTACCAGCAGATGATAAATAAAACAATAATAACATGTTGTTATTATTGTTTTATTTATCTCTGTCGGAGTTACGTACATCCAACAGGAGGGGCAGGGCCGGGCCAGAGAGGAGTACTCTGCACTTATAAGTGCGCATATGTCTTTGGCTGGCCGTCTCAGGCTGGCCAAACACACATGCGCACTTATGGTTCTCCAACCTGGCTGTATTATACAGCCGAGTAGGAGACTCCCCACAGGCTCCCAGGCACCGACTGAGCGGCAAACGAGGTCACTCAGACCAATCCTGGCACTTCTCTCGTGCTAGAGATCAGCGTCTGAATTTGGTGGTGGAGCCTGTGCCCTTAGGCACATCCACTTCTAGCTTCCGGGACGCAAGGAGCAGGAGGAACAAGGCGGCCGTCAGCGGCAGCAGAGCAGAGCTGGCAGCAGGTAAGTGTTTTTTATTTTTTTATTTTCTAACCTCTCCTCTCCCCACCGCCCCTACCGCCCTACCGGTTTTAATAGGCAGCAGCCGCCACTGCCTGCTTGCCTGAAAGAAATGTAAATGTGCTCAACTGGTCAATCTGAAAATGTAATGGGTGCTTGGAAGCCGGTATTGGCCTAAATTGATGGAGTTACCTGAAACTTCCTGATGACATATATTTGTGCTTTTTGAGAAGTATTGTAAGGGGAGCTATGAACAGTCTGATTATTACTAAAATGTACATTTTGGAAGCTCTTTTATATCTTAGACCTTTTTTCACATTTTGGAGTATTTTGTAACTTTTCCTGTGTGTAATGCAAGTTTAAAATAATTACTTACATGTTCAGTGCTTCCTATCAAAGACTGAGACCTTGTAGCACTAAACATACACAAGCCACTATTCTCCACTGCACTAACCAGAATTCAATTCTGTGACTCTCTGGTGCAGTCTATTGAGTAATAGATGTCTCATAATGTAGGATATTTCATTTCCCACTGATTAACATAACTTGCATTTAATTTTAATTTCTGCTGAGCATTATTATATATGTAGTTGGCAGAAGGTGAAAGACCAAAAAAGTTACAGAATATTTTGGTTCTTTTTACCCACGCCTTTTACCACACAGCACATCCACTCACATCACCCCATTGCTCGCAGAATCAGAATTCCCATTCTTTTTTATATGCACTTTGACCACCGGTAAAGACTGACCGTAAAATAAAGACATTACACAGTTCACCCTAAATAGGCTGAATGCTGTAATTTCCTCCTTCTAACTACTGCTACTCCGTCAGGCCGTTAGAGGAAGTTTTCCATTAATGGAGTGGAGCTCTGTTGACAGAAAAGTTAAAGTCCACATATCGCTAAATGAGGCGAGTGGACTAAGGGTTTAAACTCTAAACCGGGCCCTTAATTTTCTTTATGGTGGTTAGTTCACAAAAAAGTTTCTCAAGTCTTACATGTATAAAATTATTTCCTTTTCTCTTTATGGTTGTGCAGTTCTCATTTTTGATTTCATCATCAACTTAAAAAAATTAGAAGGGAACTAGATTAAGACAGCAAACAAAGTACATTTGTATTGTTTTTTTCAGGTTAGAGTGTGCGTCTCAACCTAACATGACCTCCTAGTGTTTTTCCATTTTTTACTCATTGGGATTGCCTGAACATAAATGGCTGCCCCAAATTCATGTGAAATGACAGCTTTTTGTTTAGTTCCCAGTGGCTTCTCTTCATGCTCTGAGCATTTGTTTTTTTGTTTTTACTTCAAGCTCTTGGTGACATCTGTTTACTGCCGCTGGGGTTGAGGATATCATTTTGTTTGTTAATTCCATGGGCAAGAAGAGTAAATGACTCTCTAACTCATGCTATTGGCATCTCATTTCACCTCCAAGAAAACACTTTTGTTGCAATGAGTGAGGGGCTATTCCTATGGTAAAAAAATAAAAGAAGTACTTTAATGAAAGCAAAACTGATATACATATGGTTGGTTCCTGTTTGTATTGACACAGCAATTGCCAGTGGCTGAGATTAATTCAAACATTCCATCCATCACTTTCTTTTTAGCGCCATAAGTGTGACGGGTATGCCCAGACGTGGGTCCCGTGCACACTTTGTCAATGGAACCAAGTTATATCTGGCTGATGAGCCCTAACTTGGTTGCTTGTGTTCAGGTTCAGGGAGGACCTGGCCTGGCAGTTCAGGCTGGACTGTTCCTAATGGAGCAGGACCAGGACTGATTTGCATATGGCTGGGTCTACACTGAGGTTGCATGGTGTGCAAAATTACAATGAAGTGGAATACAGCCAAAGTGATTAGCAGTGGCTGAGATTAACTCAAGCATTCCATCCATCACTTTTTGTATACTATGGAGTTGTCTGGATGTATTTCATCATGCTGAAGATGCATGTCAGTTTCTGAGAACTCATCAAGGGGACTTCAACTTGTACTGCTAGAGTGTGCAACATGGAACAGGCCACAATTATGCTGCCTTCTATTTTTGGCCTGTACAACACTCTATAACTACACAGGTCTAGGCATCTGAATCTTGATTTTGGAGCAGCATCTCTATATGATTCTGAATATTTTCCAGTGTGTAGTGCTGTATGTTTATTTTTTTTAGGTCCAGTCATTGAATAGTTGTAGGCTGTCCTTCAGGCATGGTCTAAATCAGTGGTTCCCAAACTTTTGACTCCTGAGGACCCCCATTGAGTCACCACTGGAAGCCGGGGACCCCCAAGCAATTTGTATGATTTAAATTTCAAACATTAAAACAGTAATTCGAAAAAAAATAAACACGCGTGCACACAAAACAAATACTCAAATTACTAAGGATTTTAGGGGCATATTTACAAGCCCCTATCGCCATGGGACCGTCACTTTTTGTGGCGATCCCGTGGCGATAGGTGCTCGCCTTATTACAAGGCAGTGTTAAGCCACTTAACATGGCTTAACACTGCTTCGTAAATAAGGCCCCTTTCACGCAATGCTTAGCGTGAAAGGGGTGGGCAGTGGGTGTTGCGGTGGGCGTTCCACCACAACACCCATTGATTTTGACGCTGCCACATATTTACAAGGGCAGCGTAAATAGGATGCAGCGCCAAAATTAAGACCAGGGAAAACCAGGTCTTAACTTGGCTAAACAAGGAGAAATGCTTTATTTCTCCTCGTTTTTGCTTTTTCCATGTGTGCTGTCTTGTGCAGCACACATGGAAAAAGCAAAACGCGTTGGATTGTTTATGTTCAGGAAGGTAACCCTTCCTGCACATTAACAATCTTTTAAAAATTGCATTTTGTAACTTCCATGTGTGCTGCATTAAGCAGCACACATAGAAGTGACAAAACTACATTGCAATATTGTTTATGTGCAGGAAGGGGACCTTTCTGTACATAAACAATCTTCCCCTGCACGCAAACACCCTTGCACTATGGGGCAAGGGTGCCTGCGTTGCCGCTACACTGCTAAGTGTAGCGCCAGCACGGGAGGAAACGCAGGGCTGCACCATATTCTTGTAAGTATGGTGCAGGCCTGCGTTTCAGAAGTGGCAGAGCGTGTCGTTAAGCCAGGGAGGCTAACGACACGCTCCCCTACTTCTGTTGTAAATATCCCCCTTAGTATTTTATATTGAAAGAATTTGCAAAAAACAAAAAAATTTAATGGGAAGGTTGGTGCTGCATCTCTGTGACTAACTTTTAAATGGTTGGTTTTATTTCGCAGTACGAGGCTCCTGCTCCTGCCAGGGCCAAACTGGAAACCCAAAGCAGCCCTGGCAAATGTTTTCAGGCCAGTCCCCATACAGTGCACACCAAGTGCAGTGAGTGAGCCTGACTACTACAAAGGGGGCTTTGGGAGGCTCTCCCCCCAAAAAATTTAGGAAACAATGGTGCAGTCTAAAACACATTTATCATTATATATTGAATTGTATTAGCTTTTAACGAATAGTAAATGAAGACCTTACTATGCACCAGGACACGACAATCTTTGTTGGGGTTCTACAATGGTTCCCTTATTATCACCCTCCAACTGTTTTTAAGCACAGTGTAGTTAAGCGATTTGCACGGAATCACAAGAGACAGTGCTGCTGCCCCCTTACTCCAGTCGTCGTTGCTGCCTGTACCACTACCTCCTCCCGCATCTGCTTGTCTGTCCCGCACAATTATAGCGCAAACTTGAACCAAGGGCATTATAGCGCTTCACACGGAAATCAGCTCCCCTTACAAAACTGTTTTTAAGCACAGTGTAGTTAAGCAATTTGCACGGAATCACAAGATACTGCGCCTGAGCCGAGATTGTAACCTAGTTACCCAGTTCTAACATCCGCAGCCCTAGCCGCAACGGGTATGATATTAGGAGATTTGTCATAAGAAGAAGCACTCCCTGAGCTGTGAATACGTAGTGCTTTCACCTGATATTGTTCGATTACATTAAATTAGGCCATTTACAGTGTTCTGCTGTTTGCTTTCCTTCTACCCCCTCCTGAGTGTGCAATGCACTCTTCCTAAAGTAAATGCTTCTGAGGAAATTTCCATCCTTCCAAGTCCCGTCGCTCTTTGGAAAGCTCTCATCCCATCTTTAGTCGCAGCTGTTGCCCCTTACCACGGTCCCAGTCAGGGGTGATGAGAGATGGTTCTTACTGGCACAGACCATTCTCAGAACTTCCGGAGAAGGTTTGTAGCAGCCGCCATTGTCAAAGTCTCTGTGTGTTTGTGCCCCTAGCTCACCCTCGACATTCTCACTCCAACTCAGCCTCCCCGGCGAGCTGAATCCAGGTGCCAAAAGGCAGCATGAATAAAAATACATAAACATAAATGTAATAAAACCTCGTCCTTCAAGTCCTTGATCAGTTTCTTTAGCAGTTGTTAATTTAATCAAACTTAATTTAAACTGCATTGTAACCACAATTAGGTAAAATGTTTTTACTAAAGTAACTCTACAATAGCATTCATAAGTAAGCAAAAATGCAGCAAAAACATGTAGTGTTCTGAATTTTACAAGTTCAAAGACCAACTCCTTCTTCCGAAGTCAGTAAAGTGAGTACTATTAAATTGACTGACGATGATATTGGTTAGTCACGGTGTTTAGTAGAGGCAGAAGTGCTATTTATTTATATACTTATTATTAAAACTTACATTTATGTGGCTGTCACCAGGTAGCCCTGATTGCTAGGTCTCAATTAAGAGAGGGCTGAACAGCAGCTGCGCTGCTTTACAACAGGGCTAAAAGACATTGGCAAAGCCAAGAGCTCTTGCATAGGCGAGACCTATTGGCTTTGCCAATGCTTGTTTAAAATGCATGGTACACGTTCTTTGCAGTAGGCATATCAACCCTCTGTGCTACATTAGACAACTCAAAGCTGCCACTGGACAAAACACTCATCTCACTCCAGCAGGTACATTAATCACTGGTATTATCTTGACAGGTTTACTGTTGCTCGAAAACTACTAATTATAGAAAGAACTTTGCAGTGGTTTTAAAACTGCTGCCTGCGGACCCCCTGGGAATGTGTCACGGACCCCTGGGGGTCCGCGGCCCACAGTTTGGGAAACACTGCATTATGGCACAAATATACGAGGGACAGTGCCGAGTTGCAGTGGCCGTTGACGGGCACTTTTGATGAACAAAAAATTGGGTTGTTACAGGAGCAATTATTTAAGAAAAGAAGTAGATAGTCCATGTTTGACTCCCTCAGAACTTGGCAGAAGGAGGCTAGACAGAGGCGATTAAAGATGGAGAGGGGCGCACGGAAAGGGAAAATGCAAACATTGACACAGAAAGCTGTGGCATATGATACAGAAAAACAAGAGTCTGGAATTGAATGTGAAGATAGGAGATTTCGGTTGCATATTGATGTCTAGTTTGATCATAGAAGAAGATGATACCTTTGTAGAGGAGTTGCTAGATACTCGGCCCCCGCCCCCTTATGCCCCACAGAGGATATATCCCACCGTTTCCTTACAGTCACAGCAGCCTGTGACATCTGCTTCAACTGTTCCCGTATCTACGGATGTTGTTTCGACGGCTTTGGCTACGGCACCTCCCGCTCCATCTTTATCCTCGCCATCTTTGGCAACTGTGACCCTCAGCACATCTACTGTTTTGTCTCCTGTATCCTCCGTCCGTTCTTTCTCCTCTGGTTCAAGCGCCAGCAAAGATTGTACCTGTCACTTCTGTTGTTTCTCCTTCCATGGTTTTCCATCCTCCGATGTCTTTGAATGCTGAGACGCCAGTACGTGGATTCGAGGATAGAGACTGGACGAAATTCAAGGAGCGAATAGGCCCATTAGTGTGATCTGGGGTAGGGGATGAAGAGAAACAAGTAATAGCTGACCAGGCTGAATGGTGGGCTCGTAATGCGATCTATAGTATGGAGGATGTTTGGGAAGTCATGTGAGATTTTGAACCCTTTATACAGCAGCATGCCCTTAAGCATATGTCTGCTACGCTGATTAGTCTTTGACAGACATACATTGGGACAGAAGCGCCTCAAATTTTATTTGATATATAAATTGTGTGTATGCTACTGACTTGGAGCCAGGCCAAGTATTTGGGAATGTTACAACTCTAGTTGTCTACGGGGTAGACTACATGAGAGGAGCCCTACTCAGATAACTCAGTTTCCGATGCGGGAGGTCCATCCCATATAACACCCAGGAATACCTGAGATAACGGATCAGCGTGGTAATGTTACTAGACCGGCTGTAGCGGGCCATTTTCAGGAACAATGGGTTTACACTCCATGGAAGAGGAGTGAGGGTCTAGCCCTTAAGACTCATTTGCCGGATCCTAGGAAGAATCCTACAGCTTATTATAAAGAATTGACAGAGGCTGCCTCTTCTACTGTAATGACTCTTGCTGATATTGAAATGTTTTTTGGTCTTCTAGTTCCGGTTGATGTTTGGAGACAGGTTCATACTCAAGACCATATCGCGGAGTTGGGTGGTACATGGGATGTGATTAAAGGATTAAAGGATGGGATCAGGAAAGGAAGCCAGGTGATAAACCCCGAGCCGAGATACTTGCTTTACCAGGTCGCATTATTACATATATGCATTCCCTTATTCCGCCTAAGAAGGTAAGCTGGGAAAAATTGACGGCTTGTCGACAGAAGAAGGATGAGAGTGTGTCTGATTTCTTTACCTGGTTTGAAGATACGTTTTTGGACTATAGTGGACAGGATATGTCTATTGAGGGAGGAGTTCAATTGTTTGTTGACAGATTTGTCTCTAATCTTCTTCCTGAAATTACGACTCGTTTACAGGTGTCTGAGAGTACTTGGTCCACCTCTTCTACCTCTGTTATTTTGAATATGGCTCAGTACTATGAACACCGAGATCAGGAGGAGAAGGATAGGACTGATAAGAAACACAAAGATTTAAAGACAAAGGTGTTGCTGCAGCAAGCGTTTAGGGGAAATAGCAGGGGATGGGGTGGTCCTTCTAGACAGCTTCCACGTACCAGTAGACAGCCTTTAACAATACCTTTAGGGCCAAATCAGTGTGCGTATTGTAAGGAGGAGGGTCATTGGCGTAGCCAGTGCCCTGTGCTTTTACAGAAAGTTGCAGCTCCTAGAGAGCGCGGTTCTGGTGGGAGAGTTCGTGGGACAGAGAGAGCTCAGAATGCTACGGTTTCACAGGGTCATTCTGATAATAACTACTTTGATGACCCTCATGATGGCCAGTATTATCATGATGATTACGATATAGATGAGGCGACAGGTATGTCTTATAACTAGGACAGCCAGGGAGAGGGACCAGTTCAGATACCTGTAGATCAGCGTAGTCCTTATGTCACAGCGGATTTGCAAGGCTCTACTAAGGAATTTTTGGTGGACACAGGTGTGACAAAGAGTTCTGTTTCTCGACATATGGTCCCTGGGGCAGCCCTGTCTGGCCACAATAATGTTTCGGTAGGTTTTTCAGGTCTACCAGTTGTAAGCCCCATTTCACGCCCCCTTGCATTGACTGTTGGTCCTTTCACTGTGGAATCTCCGTTTTTGTTGACATCCAATTGTGGTGAAAATTTCATGGGTTTGGATTTGTTGAAGTAGTTGTATGCTACAATCTATTGCTCTCCTGCAGGTGTCTATATCACTATGGGTCCGGATGTGAGTACTAAACAGTGTTTGTCTCAGGATGCACCCCTGAATTTGCTGATGCCCCACCCACTCTATGGGCTACAGGTGACACGGATGTAGGACTGTTGCATATACCACCAGTTTCTATACAAGTTAAAGAGAATGTTGTTTTGCCTCGTATTTCTCGGTATAAGATACCGCAGGCAGGAGAACGGGCTCTTCTTCAGATTATTCAGGATTTGATACAAAAGGGAGTGGTTGAGGAAACGTCCGGCAATATTTGTAATGGTCCTATTCTTCCGATTCTTAAAAGAGCACCCTCAGACTCCTCTTAGGACGCTGATGATGTTTATCATTTTGTGATTGATCTGCGCGAGGTTAACAAAATAGTGGTTCCACAGTTCCCTGTGCTTTCTGATATTACTGCGCTTTTGACGATGATTCCTTCTACCGCTAAATTTTTCTCTGTTATTGATTTAAAAAATGCTTTCTTTAGCATTCCTATCCATCCAGACAGTAGATATTTGTTTGGGTTCACACTAGCTGGTAGGAGTTTTAGATTCTGTCTCGCTCCTCAGGGCTATACGGAGAGTCCTAGTATTTATAGTCAGCATTAAAAGGTCAGTTGGATTCCTTATCGCTCCGCACAGGTAATGTATTGGTACAGTATGTTGATGATCTACTCATAGCTTTTGATATGGAACAGGGTTGCAAAAATAGTACAGTCAAATTGTTGTTGCATTTGGCCCATCATGGACACAAGGTTTCCCTTTCTAAATTTCAGTATTGTCGACAGGAGGTCACCTATTTAGGTCACCTACTATTGAAGGAAGGTAAGAGGTTGACCCCTGAGCGCATCAGTGCTATTGTTAAAATGCCCATTCCACAAACTCAAAAAGATGTGTGTGCTTTTATGAGTATCACTTCCTACTATCGTCAATGGATGCCTTACTATTCCCTATTCTAATTAAACTTTTGCTTGCATTACAATGAAAGAAGTGCATGGGCCTTTGCCTTGAACGTCTGGATGCCAGCAGTCTTTTAAGCAATTGAAAACTGCGCTTTGTTCGGCTCCAGTGCTTGGCACACCTAGCTACGGCAAGCCGTTTGTGCTCTATGTCCATGAGATGGCTGGCTGCGCGCTTTCTGTCCTAACACAAAAATTTGGGGATAAGCAACGGCCGTGTGCGTACTTCTCTGCTGTGCTTGATCACGTCGCAAGGGCCCTCCTGAGCTGTCTGAGAGCGGTCGCAGCTGTGGCCACTTCAATCAGACAATCGGCTGGACTCGTGCTTGATACTGACCTTACAGTTATGGTACCCCATGCTGTGGATACACTTTTGAATAAGACAAAGACACAGCACCTCACCAGTGCACGTCTTACCGGCTATTAACTGACCCTCTTTGCTAAGCTTATTACAATTAAAAGATGTGCTACTCTGAATCCAGCCATGTTACTACCCCTCCCTTCAGAGAACGATGCAGTCGATAAACATGATTGTATCTACCGGACGGAAGAAGAGACGAAGGGACGAGTAGACCTGACTGATGTTCCCTTATCTGAACCCCAAGGAGAACTGTATGTCGATGGCTCTTGTTTTAAATTACCAGATGGCACCACGACGGCAGCTTATGCTGTCACTACGTTGCGCACGGTGGTATAGACATCACGGGTCCCTTATCAGTCGGCTCAAGCTGCTGAGCTCGCCGCTCTTATTTGAGCTTGTGAATTGTGCGAGGGACTGGTTGTCAACATCTATACTGACAGCCCGAATGCCTTCGGGGTCGCGCATAATTTTGGGCGACTCTGGGCAGAGAGAGGGTTTCTTACTTCTCATGGCACCAAGATTCAGCATGGGCACCTCATAATAAGGATTTTGTCCGCTTTAACGCTCCCCAAGAAATTGGCCATAATTAAGTGTAGTGCCCAGAGGAAGGTTACTGATGACGTCGGTAGAGGAAATGCTTTTGCAGATCAGACAGCTAAAGAAACATCCCGAACAAAGATGAAACGTATGTTTGTAGCAGGTCCAGCTAGGTGGGTCTCTGAAGTTGTCATGTTTGAGAATAACCTTGACAGCGTAAAGGAGATACAAAGTGAATCCACAATGGAAGAATTAGCGGAATGGCAGGAAAGTACAGCACAGTTAAATGAGGAAGGATGTTGGATTGATAAATCAGGGAAGCAGAGATGGATGTTACCAGATGCATATGTTCTTCCCGTGGTTACTATGGCACATGGCCCAGCTCATATTAGTGCAACAGGCATTTATAAGCTGTTAGATCCTGTATGGCAGAATGATAATATCTCTAAGACAGCCACGCATTTGGTGAAATATTGCATGGTTTACATGATGTATAATCCAGGGAAGGGTACCCCTACACCACCCGGTAATTTTGCACCACCAACGTTTCCTTTTGAAGTCCATCAAATAGACTATATTGAATTAGAGAGATGCAATAATCTTAAGTATGTTTTGGTGGTTGTATGTGTATTCAGTAAATGGGTTGAGGCTTACCCCACTAAAGATAATACAGCCATTACGACTGCAAAGGTACACCTGAAGGAGTTCTTCCCTCGTTTCGGTTTGCCCCAAGTTATCTGGAGTGACAACGGAAGTCATTTTAATGCGAAAGTAATTCAATTAATTTGTGAGGGTCTCCATGTCAAACAAAAATTCCATGCTGCCAATCATCCACAGTCAGCCGGTTTGGTTGAGAAGTACAATGGTACTCTCAAACTGAAACTGGCAAAAATTCAGGAGACCACAGGGTTAAAGTGGCCAGATGCTTTACCGTTAGCACTTTTGTCGACAAGAACGACAGCACATTCTAGGACAGGATTGTCTCCTTACGAGATCGTGTTTGGGTGCCCAGCAAACATCTGGGGCGTCCCGCGTCCCCGTAGGTTTTCTGATATTGAGTACCCTGTGTTGCTTGATTGACCTTGGCCAGTTAACAGAAAGTTTCACCAACAGGTGCGAGAGTCCCTACCTTCCACACCAGAGGGACCTGGCCACGATATACAGCCCGGTGATTTAATCTTGTTGCGCAACTTCCAGAGGAAGAAAAGGTTGGAGCTGTGCTGGAAGGGGCCTGAGCAGGTTCTATTGGTGACACGTACTGCTGTGAAGGTTGCTAGCTGTAAGAACTGGGTCCACGCGACCTACTGTCGGAGGGTTCCCTTACCATTACCCTACGATCAGTGGGTCAAGGACAGCATTGGGGACACAGAGTGCGAACGGGTGCCTCGGTTTGTCCCTTTTAGCGATGCCCAGCTAACGTTGACGCAGGGGGATAAAGAGAATGCAGATGTGTTGAATGAGGCTGTTCCTCCGGTAATACGAGCTATCCAAGAGCCTTTGTTCACTGATCACATGGTGCCTGGGGCTACCAGATGCATTTTGCGCCCTCGGCTGAGGGAAATTGAGTCCAAGGAGAAAAATGATTAGGGATGGACTGCATAAGATAGGTTGTACTGAAGTCTAGTACCAACGGAATTAGCTGCAATTAGTTCAAGGATTTTTGCTTACTTTATTCTAGTTGTTTGAACAGTTAGTTAGGGAAGACCGAAGTACACCAAACAAGAATACCATCTTGATCGACGTGGGAAAAGAGCTTAGGACAGAGCAAACTCCACCTCCGGTGCTCAAGAGCGCCAACTTATTAATGGAGAATAGGAGCCTGTACCAGTGAGGCTCTGACGGACACTGGGAACTTATATATTTTCCTTGCATTTTGATCCCCTCTTTATCATTCATTATGCATCCTTTTGGTAGACAGGGTGCTGAGGAAGAGCAGCCAGTGATTCTTGTTGCCCAGCATAATATGGTGTGGACTCGCAAGAAGAAAAAAACATGTGTTGACCTTGTGGTTTTGTTGCTAATAATATTGTGTGGGGTGTCATGGGTTTTGGAAAATGTCAGAATGTACCTTTTCGTAATAAGGGTAAGGTTATTCCTCCAACAAGAAAGAAAAGGACAGCACCGAGTAATGTGTTTCTAGACACACACGAGATTCTTTGGAGAAGGGACCGCTTGTTACCCCACTGAATCCGTCACTAGTTTATGGACTGCATACCCATTGTCACTTGTAAATTATACATATTCTCATCCACCGCAATTTACAGAAGTGAAGGGAGTTTTTGGTTTTGGCTATCCAGGTCCTTGTTTATATTATATAAAGCCACTGGGGATGGGTTATCCAGGTTGTGATAACAACACATATTGCAACAACTTCTATATGGAAGAACAGAATGTCACACTGGTGGGTTGGCATTACAAGGAATTGATAGCCACCCAGGAGGCTGGTTATTCTCCTGCTTGTTGACCTATTGTGAATAGTACGGACACTTCTTTGTATATCAATTGTTCTGGAATAGTGTTGTACAAAAAAATACGATCCCTTTCGTGAATGATCCAAGTACTTTTGGAATGAACACCAGATATGCTGCAGTAGATTATAAAAGGCCAATCTATGCACACCCGGGGTTTTACTTTTTGTCTAACGGTACATATTCCAACGTTCATAATGGCACAGACGATGTGGCTCTTGGGATGGTGTTGCCCTTGGGTGTGCCCTGTAAATACCCTAAGCCTAATGTCCGCTGGGTTAAAAGGACTTTGACCAAAGATAGTTATAGTAATGGGATCACTTTTGGATACATCCTTTCATCCATTTTCACTTTGGGTGGTACCTCTATGGCTCGGGTGAGAAAGCTAGAGCATATTTTGGGTGCAAGTTACAAATTTTATCTAATACTACAGTGGCAGCTTTACGTGACATTACCACTCAGTTGGTAAGTATACGAATATATTCCGAACAGACTTGATACACGGTTGATTTTATCTTAGCCAAGAGTGGTGGTGTATGCGCGGTAGTGGGAGACCAGTGTGTGGTCGGGATCAAAAATATGGAAAGGAATATTACCAAGCACATTCTCAATATCCTCGAGAATGTCAAGGGAATGGAAAGCGGAAATTGGAGTTGGTCTCTTTTCAGTAGTTGGGGCTGGATTCTTGAAAAGGTGATTTACATGATTGTGATATTGGTGCTTTGGTGTGTCCTTATTCAGTGCCTCCCCTTCTGTTGCTCCTATTGCACCACCATTCGCACCCCTAAATGGAAAATATCGATTCATGATCCCAGCATTGCAATTATGGTACAGAAAGAGATAGAGGACCTTATGAACATAGATGAGGGCATTTTCGAGACTTCTTCCCTCCTTACAGTCTCCTTCCCCGATACTTAGAACATGGAATGCTCATAAAGATTTATCGTTATTATTGTTTATAGTTTTCTTTTTCCTGGTTTTCTGTTTTCCTTGTTGCTGTTAGAAAATGTTTTAGCTCATGCTAAAAGGAGGGTCTGTTAGAATAGAAATGTTCATGTTTGCGCATTGCCCTATGCAAGTTAGCATTCGCGGCACCATTTTCTATTCAGGCGCAATTTTGAATCATGATCGAAACTAATTCTTTGCTATTTCCGAGAAAAAGCCTCTGTCACATTTCATTTCTGCAATGTTAGGTTTTGCTTCACTAATGAATAGACTGTTCATATTAATGCATAACTTTCTCACTAGATAGAGGCCCTCTCCCACTTGTCTGGTGGCGGGTGAAGGGTGAAACGACCTTGGCTTGTATCAGGTGGTGTGAGATATGAGAATCGAAACTTATTTTTTGTATTTTACTGTCCAGCTGCATCTGCCTGGAAAATTTCACTGTGGGCGTGTTTCAGCCCAGTTGCGAGATGTACATAATGTATCTTTTTGCTTGTTGATGTCAGTCCCTCTGCAGCACTACTAGCGACTGGGCAGACTGGGCACCGTTCTGAGTGTATAGGAATAAACAGTTATTGGTTTGTATTCTCTACTGTCTGACCGACTCTTCATTTGGTATGGAAGGCTGAGAGGTGGTCAGTGACCCGAGTGACCCTAAACGGGCCACTTCCATCTTAAGTGATAAGAGCAAAAACACCTGGAAATTTAGGAGGAGTGACAAAAGATAGGTTTAAACCACATCAATCTGGTTACCAATGCCATTACGGGAAAGGCTTGTTAGGACTATTCGATGGTGTACTGTATCTAATGCCACAAAGGGGTCAAGGAAAATTAAGATTAAGAAGAGGTAGTCTTGGTGGATAATAAAGTTAGAAAAATATGTGAGAGCAGGTGCTCTACGCATGTCAGGAGCATCTGCATCCTTCTATAGAGAGCTGCCTTGTGATCACTTGAATGAAGGTGCCTACTAACTGCTGAATAGGGGTAAGAATGTATCCTTGCATATACAAAAGGTTGCCCAAGAGTGAAATGGTTCACTCTACAAACCTGCAGCTGTTTGGCCTCACTAGAAATATCACCACCCTACCTGGCAGTTTAATTAAAAAACAGAAGTGTGAATGTGGGCTTGATGCTACAAAGAAGGCATGGCTTTTTTCCACGGTTACCTCACCGAAGACCCAATGCCTGTGATGGCTTGGAAAAAGAAACCAGTACAACTGTAGTCAGTGGTTGGTCATTGCAATCACGACGAAGACCTGAGGTGGACTTGACGCTTGTTAGGGTGGCGGGCTTGAGTTTGAGTCCAAGGAAGATCCCCTCAACATAAATTTACAACATCGCATTGATCAGAATTGAGCACCGGCTCTGCATGGCTGGGTTTGTGCAGCCTCGCCAATTCCGGCAGAAGATGCACCCTAACATGGCATCATAGGTCACACAGAAGCCAGAGGGAATGGGGCCGAGTCAATATCTCTGTTCTCTGTGCTAGTTTATGAACAAACACATCAGCGGAAGAAGAGCACCACCTCAATCAGCAATGAGTTGTGTTGGAATTGCCACCTCACGACTAAGGGGGTTATTAGGATGGCGGGCGGACTTTAGTCCGCCCGCCACCCTAGCGGTGCTGGGACCGGCCGCCAGACATGCGGCGGTCCCGCATTGCTAATTTGGATGCGACCGCCACCCTGGCGGTCGCATTCCGCATACTTGACATTGCGGCAGGTGCTGCTATAAGCAGCACCCGCCGCAATGCCAAAGTGCCATGTTGTGCATTGCCATGCACAACGTGGCAGGCACTGCGCAGTGCCTGCCACCTTGTGCATGGCAATGTAGGGGGGTACCATGGGTACCCCCCAAGTGCAGCCCCCCACCCCCCCCACCCCTCCGGGGGCCCGAAACGGGCCCCCAAAGCAATTCCCCGCCAGTCTTTCCATGGTGGCATCGCCGCCATGGAAAGGCCTTTAAAACAACACATGCTAATATGGATGGCGGTGCGGCACCGCCACCATATTAAGGCCCAAATCCGCCCGGCCGGCAATCGGAACGATTGCCGACCGGCGGGAAAGCGGCGGACGCACTTTGCGTCCGCCGCGATACCCCCCGCCATAATAATATGGCGGGGGGTAAATCGGGTTGCGATGGCGGGCGGATCGCCACTGCCTGGCCGGCGATGGCGATCCGCCCGCCATCCTAATCACCCCCTAAGTCCACATACTGAACAAAACCAGGGTTGCTGGGGAAGCAATAGCTTTTATAGGGCATCAGGGCTGCTACACAGGCAACTCCAAGACCCTGGCACCTCAAATAATATTAGCATTGGCCTGATAGTAACCCCAGGGAGAGGTAAACATTGTTGTGCTCAGCAGCTCAATCAGGGTGGGGAGTGGCTAAGTGTAATGCACATTAACTATGTCATAAACACTGATAAGAAACAAAGGAAAGTTTCCAGAGTACAGGCAGACAGTTCCCTAAACACTTCCCCATGAGTAGTGTATACTATTTGTTTTTATCCTTTACAGTTTCCTGTGTAATCTTTAGTTGCCCGCCAGATTACTGTAACCGACCAACACGGCAGGAGGAACTTTGTCAAACACAGACACGAAGAATCACAATTTGTGAAGAGTAAGGCTGCTAATCAGATGGAAATAACACCTGGAGTGCGCACATTCTTCAAGGCACAAATATGACGCGCTTGAAGGCTCCCTAAAACAGCGTGTAGACGAAAAGCACAGACACGCTTTTAAATCTCTTTCCACCGAACACAGGAAAAGTGGAACAAACATATAATTGCACAAATCTTCAGCTCCCTCCATGTTGAAAAACCGTCCTGAAATTAAGAACATATCACCAAAAAGAAGCTTATACGTGTCAGCTATCAGCTAGAGGTTACACCGTGCCCCAGCCCTGATGAAAATCCCGTGATTTGCTAACGGGATTGGAAACGCGTCGGCATTTCCTCTTGTCCACAAAGGGTTATTCATCTTCAAAAAATTGTTGTAGTTCTCTGAGGAGGTTTCATTTATAACAATTAGCCCCACAGAGAAGCATGCTACCCTTGTGGGAGCAGTCCCCTAACTAGCACCAAGACTTGGGCTTTAGGGACTGCTTTATATAAACTACAATGCTGGTGTAATTTTGTATATTGTTCAACACTTGCATGTTGTCTGTGATAGTAATTGTTGTTTTGATTTCTTTTCTATAATCGTTGTTTAATGTATCACGCCAATTGTTTGTGTATTTTATTCAGGCATGATTAGAATGTTTGTACACAGTATTGAAAAATGTAAATTATGTGAATATATCATATTTAGCCTATGAACTGTTTAGTCTAGGCTCGGAGTCTGCTTAAATAAACAGCAGCTAACAAAGTGGTAGCCAGGTTTTTTCTTCTTGTGTGTAATTTGACATGTCCTTCCTGGCGTCTTAGTTTAGACAAAACCCCCCCTTTTTTCCTTCCAGATTACTGTAAAAGGCACTGGCTGGTCAATGATTATTGTTTGCTATGAAGTGCTTTAATGAGTTTTGAATTTCTACTTACACCAACTATCTTGAATATGGCTTGGTTGCTTGACTTACTACACTGAGGATCAAGTTCTAAAGTGGTGCACTTGGTGCTCAGTTTTGCTTCCACAGAAATGTTAAAGTCCCAGGACGTTAGTGGTGAAAGGCTTTTATTGTTAAAATTTGACCCCAGTAACTCCTGATTTGCCTGGGACTTCCAAAAATGTCCCCACAAATGAAAGTTGAGAGACACAGCGATAATTGGAGCAAACTCATGGGCCAGCTTAAGGCTTGTTTGGTAAACATATGACTGCAGCCTATAGGAAACATTAATGGTAGGTAGTGGAGATGAGGAGTGGTCAGTGAGGGCAATGAGGCAGGCCTGAGTTCTCATGCTTAGGTTCAGAGCGAGCACAGAAGTAGTTGACTATTTTATTAATACCAATGAGCTCACTGGGGTTGTTGGTGGATATATGAGAAACGTTTTAGCATCACACAAGGAAGACAATATGATTATAAATGTGGTAAGAGGTGAAGGACATGCCAGATTATGAAAGTGTTTCGAGAAGAAAAGTAGGAAACAAAGCTGGTAGTGGAGAGGTCAAAGTAGATTATTCTGGTTTGTTGGAAGGGAGTAAAGAGTTGCAGGTGCTGTAGCAGGATTGAAACGAACTACTGAAGTCATGGTTGAATGCTGTTTTAGCACTGTCAAGAGTGGACATGAGGTTATTGAAGGCCTCTGTGGTGATCTGTGGTATTGGGTTTCCTCCCACCTTGGAGAGAGATGTGCTTGGTCTTTAGGCTATAAATGGTTGAAGACTGCTGAAGAGCACGTTATAAGGAGTGTTGGAGAGCCACTATCATCAATGGAAGTCTACCCCTGTATTTTCTGCTCTACAAAAGAATTTTCAACCTTGTCGTACATTGTATAATGCTTTGTTCATTGAATATATAATTTTTGTATATTGTTCTCTTCTAACCTGTGTTCTCATTGGGTAGTATTATTTCACTGTATACTTTGCTTTTGTATTTCCACCAGTACTTTAAATTGTGGAATTTAATTTATAGCTCAACTAACTTACTTAAATCTCCCACACCGACATCCAAAAATAAATAAAAACCAAGACTTTTCTTCCTAGTAAAGCCATCAAATTCCACTCCATAATTTTGTTATCCATCCACCCTGCTTTAACTTATCTCTGGTCTCTGGGCCATTTTGCTATATATCTAATTTGACTTGACTTCAAAAAGTTTATTTGTAGTTTTACATGGCTCAGACCTCAGTCTAGAAGGTACTCTGAGATCTTGCACAGCAGAGGAGTGTTTAGAATCAGCACTGTAGCGTTTAGCAGAAACACGTGATAATATCCTAAAATGGCTGCTCAATGAGAACTTAGGACATAAATTGAGGTGTGCATGAGATGATTACAGGAAGGCCAGTCTGGAAGATGGCCCAATCTGAGGAAGTTAACAATGAAATGTGTGAGCAGAGCACGTACACACTATTCAAATCACTTGTGGCAGAACATATAGCATTACATATATATAACACAACATGATGTATAACATATGGGGCTAGATACTTCATAGGTCTATCGGGCTCTGTCCATTTCCACCCAACTTTACTTTGTTGCCCAGTTCTGCTCCATCCATCTAGATGCCTTGTTATTACAAGTGCATTGTTCATCATGACAAGCCCATCTGGATGCCAAGTAACCCTGGCAGTTCCTTACAGAAAAAAATAAAAATTACATCCACACCTTGGGAGGAAACTCCCAAGGGTGTCAGGGTGATTAGTAATTTGTCTTTCAAAAACAAACTCCCAGTTTGGTAGCTTTTTAAAAAAAGATCAAAAACGTTTGCTCAGTGGCCGTGGTGGCGGCTGTTCTGAAGGCACAGTGGAGATCTCTAAATATCTTGGGCAGCAGTCTCTCTAGATTGTCGGAGGTAATGAACCCTGCCACCCTTATAGATGGCGGGCGACTCACCATACTCTAAATGAGTCTTTATTACAACATGGAAAACTCTATGTTTATGTGTGCCTCTAGAGCTGGAAAGGCAGGTAGAGTCACCATGGGGCACTCGGGGAAAATTATGCAGCCTCATAGACATATCTGACCCGGAATATGAAACATGATGTTCAACTTTCCTTCTTAATGTTTCGATCCGTTAAGGATTGGTACTGGTGCTTGTGACAAGTGCCTGTAAAAGATTGAAGATATGATCCACGCAACAATGGCAAGCTAAGACTTGGATCATTGTTGTGGTATCCATCTTCTGGCATGTGGGGAATGACATGGAATGGGGTTTATATTTGAAAAACAAACTTGAGCAGGAAACAATAAACACAGGTGTGCAGGCATACAATGTGTGAACTAGCAGACAGCAGGCAACGTAGTTACAATACGTCAAATGACTTGAATGACTGCTTATGGTGTTGTCACGAAAATATTTTTAATATTTTATATAGAACATTTGAAAATTTGAAATCATCACCATCATAAAAACATGATTGTCTTGAACCATGTCCTGTACAATGATCAATACAATGGATTATTCATTCTTGTCGTAGGATGGATATCAATCATATAGTCCTATTCAATGTGCTAATCTAGGGCTATCTGACTAAATACACAATGCATTAATTCATCAAACCATACTGTAATGACAATTAGTTCACAATGTGAATGGCTCAGATGTTTAAAAAGCTGACGGTGTATTGACACTACTCGCGTTTCGGCAGGAATGTCTTCATCAGGAAGCCGTTACTTCATTCACTAAAGTTGTGACTCAGTAGCCTATGCCTGATTGATATCGTTCTGACGACAAGAATGAATAATCCATTGTATTGATCATTGCACAGGACACGGTTCAAGACAATGATGTTTTTATGATGGTGATAATTTCACATTTTTAAATATTATATGTAAAATATTAAAAATATTTTCGTGACAACAGCATAAGCAGTCATTCAAGTCATTTGACGTATTGTAACTATGTTGCCTGCTGTCTGCTAGTTCACACATTGTATGCCTACACACCTGTGTTTATTGTTTCTTGCTCAAGTTTGTTTTTCAAATATTAGTTTTTTTCCCTGCACTTGGCAAGTCACCTTGTATGTCGGGCCCCTATTTTTCAAACTATATGGAATGGGGCATATGTCATGCTTGACATAGTGATGTTTCACTGGCCAGCACTCTGTGTGACAGTTGCTGTGTCAGTGGATCGGAGCACCTTTTTTCCTGTTATGCTGAGCCCATCAATAAAAAAGATTCTACTACTTCACATTGTCTGCTGGTTTAGTGTATGGTTGATGTATAAGCACACAAAACAATCATGTTATTTTTATTTGCCCTACTCTGAACTTTAGATATTCTGAATTTTTGGTACCACTTTGTCTTAGATTTAGAGTCCGTTCTGTCGATAAGATTTAGCAATTTTAAATGTTTTCAGGAAATGAAATGTCTTGTTCTAAAAAAAATTGATTTTTAAAAAGATTTTTAATTCTATATTGAAGTGATATTATTTGTGTATTTATATATGTAAATTGGTAAAATGTGTTAAATGTATTAGGAGCCCTATGAAGATCCAAATTTAATTCAAATAAAATGAATCAGTGAGGAATATCTCACTGAAAAGCCTCTCTGCAGCTTTTCAACATCTGCCATTTCTTGAGTATTTCCCTCTGTGGCATGCTGACCAGCAAAGTCTCAAGTTTAATGAGCCACAACCTTTTTCAAGGGGTGTTCCTCATAAAGCTTCAGTTGTCTGGACCTTGTGCTGCTTGTCTTCTCAACCAGGGCTGGTACTGTTCAGTTTAGCTTTCGTCTACATCCAGGAAGGTCAGAGCAGTAACACTGATCCTGTGTCAAGGGCATTCTTTCATCTATCTGGGAAAATTACCACCTTAAAAGTTCGTCTCTGTCAAAAGTTCACTTCTCACTGATTTGCAAATTTCTTTTGAAGTTCAGATGAGGAACACTGTCTCTGTCCCACAGGGGCAAAACTTATTCCAGTTTGAAGGCACTGTCAGGAGACCAAGGCCAATTTTGAACAATGTTTAAGAGCTACTGCACACTCCCATTTCAATATGTTATCTGAAACTGTCTTAACTGTGCTCTCTAAACCCATACCACTTGGGTAGTAACTCAATGACCTCTGCCGTGAATCTACTTCTGTGGGGATCAAGTCACCTTCACAACCAACCTGAATACCATCTTTAACAGGAATATTCTACACATTGGTAATTTAATAATCAAAATAATGTTTTGATTGATAAATTACTATATTACGAACTAATTCCATCAGACATGGGCAATTATTGCTATAGATTTAAGATTTAACACCAAGCCCTTCGTAACATATCATACTTCAATTTAAATTTATTGAAGCAAATGAATTTAAAGCAAAGATTATTTAGTGGTTATGTATTGAGGTCAAGCTTTGCCCTGGTTAGAAAACCAGGGCCATTAAATGTCCAAGCTTATTCAATCTTCGAAAACTTCTTCCATTTAAGAGAAAGTGCATCATTCTTCAGTGTTTGCCTTCATTGCTGGCTATTCCAGCGGCAGGAAGAGGTCAGACTGGACCTAACTCTTCAAGGTAGTTTGCTGATTTGAGTTGGACTGCTTGAGCCACATTGTCACTGGTGACTAGAAAGGAAGTAGGGTAGGATTCAAGGAGAGGAGAGCTACTGGTTCACACAAGAGAAGGTTAGTGATTCTTCCCCAGACCATCAGAGAACTACAATTTTAGTAAGAGGCAGTGAATAGAATATCAGGTGCACTGTGGACAACGGCAGCTGGCAGGTAAAGCAACGTCCTCTGCAGATATGCATGTGATGTCCCAAAAAGACAACAGCCATGTCTTATCCAGCCTCCTGTCCTCAAACACATGAAAAACACAACACTATATGCAGTACATCATGCACAATAATGAGAAATCGAGACCCCAAATTTGGTGGACTCAAGATTTTACAGGGAGTCCTGGTAGGCAGTGTCCTACAAAGGCAGTAGAAAAGGCTTGCATCACTGAATTATAAATACCTGCCATCAACCACCAGTGACCTCCTATCCTGATATGTGTGCAGTAGCTGGCAACAACCATATGGTGGGAGGACACTTTTGGTGAACTTACTACCATCATAACCTCATTTCTGTGTTAAGTTGAGTTCAATGTGAAAGAGCGCTGGGCCTTACAACATACTCTCCTTGTCAAGTCTGTAAATATTTTTCCACGTTGGTCGTATGGATCTTTGTTGGTTGTCATGAAGCGTTGGAAGGACGAAAACATCAACACATTTCCAACTTGTGAAGCCAATGTGACTCCAAAATAAGGACCAGGAATCACTAAATGTATTTAAAGAGCTTTGTTAGGATTTCCAATCAATCCAGTATATATGCAAACCAGTAGTAAGTTCAATAGGTACAACAATATAGCAGATAAGTTGAAATATCTCAGTAGGTTAAGTCAAAATAGAACGAGATACATAATTGTGATAGCCACAACAATAAAGAAACAGATGAATAGAAACAGATGTTCCATAAAGAAACTTCCCATCTCTCTTCTGAACATGTCATTCATAGGATCATCTATCAAGGGTTTCTAAATTGGGAGTATTGAAGGTGTCAGCATAGTCAGACTTCAATAAAAGTCTGAGAAAAGGGAAATAAGTGTTTAGCATAAAGCTTCACACTTGGAAGAATGAGGCAAGCTAAGAGGTCTGTAACTCTCAAAGTCTAAAGGGAATCTGTGGTGTGCCTAACTATGAGAACACCAATATAAAAGTAACATGAGTCATGGGCCATGAGACCCAACGGTGAGACCCGCTCTGCTGTTCCCTCCGCCATAGGCATTCGGCAGCCTGCCCCTTTGTTCAGTAGCCTCCGGCGCCGGCTGTGTGCGAGCTGGGCAGAAAGTTGTCCACAGTATTCTGGGCACACGTCCCTTCTCTGTACTTCTTAGTAGTCGGTGCATATCTTTTCGAACTTTTGGACTAGGACTCATATGCACCCCGCCATTTTGGGACCATCTCCTAAATACACTCTTGTCCTATCCGCCATCTTAGCGACCTTGGTCCGTACCTCCGGTCCCGCCGGTCTCTAGCTGTGCGACCTTTCGATCGTCTTTCTTCTCCACGGATCTACTCATCGTTTGTGAATAATGCTGATGCCTGATCCCATCACTCATCACCCCCTCCCCTACCTCTTCCCTCCCTCCCTCTCTTTCTACCTCCCCTATTCCTTTCCTCTCTCCCCTGAATTTCTCTCCCCTTGCCTGCTTTTTCCCTAAGCCTGAGCCATGCTTCTGTAACTCATAAATATATATATATATGTAAATATGTGATATATAATTGTCCAAGCCTAATCACTGTCAAATGTAATCCTTTGTGAATTTACTATTTGTATATATAGAACTCTAACCACTAGTATATGTAGTAGATCTTTGTACTTACTACCATTCCAATGTGATTTTAGAGTTTATCCGTTTGTATCTCTTCCTTGAGTGACTTTACAACCTGTACATTTGCAAATTTTTTTCTGTTTATATCTTCTCCTTAAGTGACTCTACAACTTGTACATTTGCAATTTTTTTCTGTTTGTATCTCTTATGTAACTCGTGTAATCCAAAGTCCTTATGTAACGCAACTGGTTCTTTTGTAAAGCGCTCTGACACCTTCGGGTAATGTTCGCGCTATATAAAATCGCATTAAATAGAAACATCCTTATCTCCGTTCACACCACCAGGGACCAATCAAAATCATTACTCAACTATATCTGCAACATGACTTCAGGTTCTCAGGTCATCGAACTGAGATTGCAATTCTCAGCCTTGAACACCTCTCCCATGATGAATTCTCCACATTCAATTCCCAGTTTCTCTTAGGCCTCTCTATCAGCAGTCTAATAAATACAATGAGCCTTTCTCTAGCTAATGAGAATCATGATAGTGGACCTGCAAAGGAAATGAACAAGCTGGCATTTCAGTTGAGGCCTGTAGTCAGGTTAACTTTAGATAAGCATTTAATATGCACTTTAAATATGTGGTTATCCTTGTGCACATGTAATATGAGAATAAATAAAAAACGTGAATAAAAGAAAAATATATTACCTATAAAAAAATTACTTCCAAAATAAATCCAAATATAACTTCAAGTGTAAGAGCAAAACGTAAATAAAGAATATATACCTTCATGTTTAAACTGAACAATAGTGCACACAGGTATAAATCTCAAGTTTCTACAGTGAATACATTTCATTAATATGTTTAAATGCTTCACACATGTTAATAAAGTTGAGGCACACAGAGAATATTACGTCAAATACATGCATATAACTGCATTTCCGTGACCTATAAGGGTGGGGTCTAAATTGCGCTGCTCCAAATTAAAGGAAGGCATTAGTCAGAGCAGTAAAACGAAGAAGCGAGCTAAGACCTCAGTCCCCACACAGCATGTGTCCACTCATTAAGGGATATCTATCATTGTGCCAATGCGGCTTGCGTATGCATATTTTGCTATTCAAAGTGATCTTATTTTCGTAAGTAAATTCACGGCGTCCATTACACTCGCTTGTTTGTTTTGCGTTCTGTGCACATTCCTTTAACTAGATCTTTCACTCAGTAAATTCAGCCATATATTGCTAGCTCAATGGTCACCCATAGGCTCCTGTACCTGAATCAAACCAGACCCGTAATTAATAACACATGATATCCCTCTAATCTACCTCATTAAAATGTATTTTGAGTATTTGATGTTACACTGACTTAGCTCCAAAGAGCAGCAGAGAAGTTCACAAAGAACATTCTTTTGTAGAAGTGACACACCAAACAGAAGATACTGCACATAGACCACATAATAGATATCTTGGAGATATCATAATTATTATTATTATTATTTACATATGAATCTAGTGGGTCCTTAATTCCAATTTCATATGTTTTAAATCGAAACATAGCATAACATGCCCCTTTTTAGATCTGGTTAGAGCGTTTGACACAAATATATATATACATATATATATAAAATCCAGTGGGCTTCATAAGAGTAAACATCCCTCACCTTGCGCTATTGGCATCTAATTCCACCTCCATGCTGTGCTTTTTTCGCGATGCATGAGGGGCTGTTTTGCATCTTAAAACTATGCATTCAATCCTCAATGTCACACGTAATTGTATTTTGCTGCAGCACAGCGGGTGTTCATGAATCATTTATTTATTTTTAAACTAATGTCCCCCACACCCTGGAGTTTTCTGCTTTGGTGTGGGGGTCATTAGTTTTTTTCTGTCCCTCACTGCCAGGTTTTCTCGTGATGACCAGTGGTCGAAGTGGGCGGGCTCTGAGGAGCACGGCGTGCCCATACTTTTTTAATTTAAGTGATACTTACCACTACTTTTTCTAAAAGGAAATCTTCTCGGAACGGTTAATTCTGAAAGTTAAAATGCTTTGGCTGAAGTGTAAGGCAGGGAGTCTCCTGTGCTGTGAAACGAGGAGTGACAGACAGCTAAACAAGCCTTCTTGCCAGGGTGCCTGCTTGCGTGAAAGAAAAGTAAATGTGCACAGCTGGTCAATCTGCAAATGTAAAGGGTGATTGGAAGCCCATATTGGCTTTAATTGATGGAGTTACCTGAAGCTTCCTGATGACACAAATTTATGCTTTTGAGAGGTATTGTAAGGAGCTGCTAGCTAAACTGTGAAGTGCGTGCTTTTAAAGGACAGTTATAAAAAGAATTCCACTACATACAGTTTGAGTATCACTAAAATGTATATTTTGGAAGCTCTTTTATATCTTAGAGCTTTTTGCGCATCTTGTAGCAGCCTTTTACTGTGTTTAATGTAAGTTTAAAATAATGACTTACGTGTTTAGTGCTTTCTGTCCAATACTGGGGCCTTGTAGCACTAAACATGCACAAGCCACTATTCTCCACTGCACCAACCAGAATTCAATTCTGTGACTCTCTGGTGCAGTGCATTAATTAATAGAGGTTTAATAATGTAGGATACTACATTTCCCACTGATTAACATATCTTGCATTTAAGTTTCATTTAAGCTGTGCATTATTTTATATGTATTTACCAGAAGGTAAAAGACCAAAAAAGTTACACAATATTTTGCTTTTTTTAGCCACGCTTTTTACCACGCCCCATGCTCACTCACCCTTCCCATTGCACGCAGCATCAGAATTCCCATATTTTTTTTAATGCACTTTGACCACCGGTGATGATGAACAGTAAAAAAAAGACATTGCGCAGTCCACCCTAAATAGGGTGAGTGCAGTAATGTCCTTCCTCTAACTGCTGCTACTCCGTCAGGCTGTTGGAGGAGGTTTTCCATCAATGGAGCTAGGTGGAGCTCTGTCGACGGAAAAGTTAAGGTCCCCCTATCTCTAAATGATGCAGGTGGAATAAGGGTTTACATTCTAAATAGGGCCCTTAATTTTCTTTATGATGGTTATTCCACACAAACTCTTCTCAAGCCTTACAAGTATGAAATTATTCCCTTTTCTCTTTATGGCTGTGCAGCTTTCATTTTAGATTCCATCACCAACTTAAAAAATTAGACAGGAACTATATTAAGACAATAGACCTCCTAACTGCTTTTCCGTTTTTACACTTTGGGATTGCTTGAACATAAGATGGCCGTCCCAAAGTCTTGTGAGATTACAGCTTTTTGATTAGTTCCTAGTGGCTTCTCTTCATGCTTCTGAGCATTTGTTTTTTTGTTTTTACTTTAAGCTCCTGGTGACATTTGTTTCCTGCTGCTGGGGCTGGGAATATCATTTGGTTTATAGATTCCATGGGCAAGAAGAGTAAATGTCTCCCACCTCATGCTATTGGCATCTCATTTCCCCTCCAAGGAAATACTTTTGTTGCAATGAGTGAGGGACTATTCCTATAGTAAAAAAATAAAAGCAATACTTTAATGTAAGCAAAACTGATATACATATGGTTGGTTCCTGTTTGTAGTGACACAGCAGGCCAGTGGCTGAGATGAATTTAAACATTGCATCTATCACATCTTTTTAGTGCCCCAAGTGTGATGGGTATGCCCAGACGCGGGTCTCGTGCACACTTTGTCAATGGAACCAAGTTATATCTGGCTAGTGATGAGCCCTAACTAGGGCGAAACCAGTCCTTGGCTGCTTGTGTTCTGGTTCAGGGAGGACTGGTCTGGAAGTTCAGGCTGGACTGTTCCCATTGGAGCAGGGTCAGAACTGATCTGCATATGGCTGGGTCTAAATTGAGGCGGCATGGTGTGCAAAATTACAATGGAGCGGAATACGGCCCGAGTGATTAGCAGTGGCTGAGATTAACTCAAACATTCCATCCATCACTTTTTGTATACTATGGAGTTGTCTGGATGTATTTCATCATGCTGAAGTTGCATGTCAGTTTCTGAGAACACATCAAGGGGACTTCGACTTGTACCGCTATAGTGTGCAACGTGCAACTGGCCACAATCATGGTGCCTTCTATTTTAGGCCTGTAAAAACAATCTATAACTACGCAGGTCAAGGCATCTGCATCTTGATGATGTATTCTTTTTTTAGGCTCAGTCATAGAACAGTTGTAAGCTGTCCTTCAGGCATGGTCTAAATGCATAGACCTGGTTACCCAAGTGAAAGAGGTAAGAACATATTACACGTTACATGACATCAACCATCTGCTTTCCAACATTTAATGTGCCCACGTGTGTCATACATACCTAGCAAAAAGAAGTATTTGTCCACTTTCAAAACATTGATTAATTGCAATATGATTTGCAAACGTATTAGACACAGGTAATCCATGGGTACTTGGCTACCAGATTTATGTAGCAGTACTTTGCATTACATATTCCTTGCCATGTGGATCCTTAATAACGATGGCAGATTATCAATGGCACCAAATATCAGCGTCTTAATATCATGGGTACCGTTATATCAAAGCTTTGAAAATCGATGGTGACTATATTGTTTTTCTTTTTGTAACAATAATATCAACGTGCAAAATATCTATTACTTTAATGTGTCTTAAATATCATTTTTAGGTGTTTTTTATGTTAAAAAGTTTAATTGATTTGATTGTTTTGTAAACATTTTATTATATTTAAATTCTTTTGTTTATTGTGTGTTTATTGTTGTTAGTTTACTTTTCCTATTTAATTTTTATTTTAATTAAATTAGTAATTGTAACTTTTCTGATTTTGGGTTTTACAGGGGTTTTGTGTGGCTAGTGGTTTAAATTAATGTTTTAATTTTATTTGTTACCTATTTAAGAATTGTGTTTATATTGTTAAATAAATTGTTAAAATATTAATTTTATGTTATTTATTTTGAGAGTGTTTGATTTTATAGGAGTTTTCATGTTTTGAGTTGTTGGCTTTTATAAGCTACATTTTTTAAATTTAAAAAATATTTATAATTTTTTGTGAAAACTTTTTTAAGTAAAAATCATTTTTAGATTTCTTAATTAAAATTCATTTGAATTAATTGTTATAAACTTAGAAATACATTTTGAGAATGCAATTATTGTCTCAATACATAATTATGTGTCAGATGTTAATTTTGTTCGAATAATTTTTACTTTTATTACTTTTAAAGTATTTTAATGATTTTATCTAGTTATTTTTTATTTTCATGTTTTCATTTGATATTAATTTAATTACATTTTTTTACTGTTGATTAGACTAGTGTGAATAATAAATATAATTACCCCGCCCCCAGGAGACAGATATTTTCTGCAATGTATTTTAATTTGGATTGTGCATACATCATTTGTTCTTCTCCAAAGGTCAATGTTTTCCCTAATGTTTCTTAGTTTGAAGTGGGATCTCTCCAGAGTCCAACACTTTGCCCAATGTTGTTTAGTTAGGAGTAGGAATAATAAATCAGCACCTGTCCCAAGAGTCCAGTGCTTTCCCCAATGTTATTTATTTTAGAGTGGGAATATTGCATTCTATCAGAATCCCTCTGATGCCCACACTTTCCTCAAAGTTGCTTAGTTTAGTGGGAAATAGAAAATCCAACCCTCTCTACCTAAAATCCAGCACTTCCCCAAAGTTGTTCAGTCTCAAGTGGGAATAGTAAATCAACCTCCCCAACCAGCAGAGACCAACACTTTCCCCAAATGTTGCTTACTTTGAAGTGGGGATATTACATCTGCCCCCACACTCTAACACTTTCCCTAAATTGTGCTTAGTTTGGAGAGGTAATTTTTAATTGTACAACCCACCTACCACCAAGTCCAACGCTGTCCCCAATTGTTGCTTAGATTGGAGTGGGAATAGTAAATCAGACCCCCCTCGCACCCCTCCCCATGGGCTTAGAGTCCATCACTTTTCTCAATGTTGTTTGGTTTAGAATGGGACTAGTAAACATGAAGCCCCACCCCCAGTCCAACACTTTAAACACATGTTGCCTAGTTTAGAATGGGAATAGTAAGTCTGACCTATTCAGATTCCAACACTTTCCCAAGAACCTTGCTTCCTATGCTGACTTGAAAGTTTTGCCTGGCACAGGAGTTTGTCTGAGATCAGAGTATTACTGCTGCTGCCCAGCCATAACCTAGAATCCTCGTCAATGACAGTGGGTCTTTACCCATTCTGCCCATGCTTCCCTAAGAAAGGAGAACGCTTCACTGTGACCAGCTTGCAAGGAGAAGAGAGGTTGTGTGCCAAAGGGCTAGTGCTGCATGTTGCCTCCAAGGCAGATGACACCTCTGTGGTAGCCACTTGACCACTAAAGACATCCACCCAATAACCGATGTCTGTCCCAAGCCAGCCCCGACCAAAGTTACCTTAAAGCAGCTGGCTATGAAATGGCCTGGGCATAAATGAACTGCAACACTGAAGAAATAACATTGCTCAGAATGTCCTGATCCACTCAGCAGATTATACTCTGCAAATAGTCAAATTGTCAAAAAATGGATCTAACGCTGTTTATTTTGTTACTAGTGCACATAATTAAAGCACTGAAATTCAAAGGAGTCGGACTATATTACTTTTGGGCAATAAAGTCAATTACTGCAAGGCTGGATTGAATGCTATTTTACACTTGAGCATTAAAGTGAATAATAGTCCTATAGTGTTTGAAAGCTATAACACTTCCTGGATATTCAAATTATTGAGAACCATTCATGGTTTGTTTGTGTCTGAGTCAAAAAGCCTACATCATCCTACAAGAGTAAGGCATGGCTGCTCACCTTTATCGCCCTATGAGACACAATGGCTGAAGAAGATATTCTGCCATTACGTGAGCTTGTAGTTCAATCTGGATCCTGAGATTCCTGAGATAACTGGCAATACTTGTTAGAAGGATGTCATTGTTGCCTCTGTGTTCCCTGTGCTCTAGACAGTTTGAGAAAATATATAATGATGGGGTGGCAAAGTTAATTGAAGGGCAGAAAATGAGTGACATGGGAAAGTGGATAAGAGACTATTACAGTCATCTAGTTCTCTAATTAACACTGTATTCGTGACGGAGTTTTTTTCTCTAAAAGGGAAGTTTGGAAGCTGGTACGTGACTGCTATAGGAAAGGGGCAATCAACAGCGATAGCCACTTGCTAGAAGATAAAAGCACACAGTGTTAAGAGGGATACATATTACCTTTAATCTCAGAGAGTGAAGAGCCATCTAATATCAAATAGCTGTTAGAAATTCCCAGACATGAGTCAGGGGGTGATGGGAAAACAAGAGGAAGGAGAGAAGGATTTATGTGCCATACGCATACAGATGGTGAGAACAACTGAAAGATGAGACGTCACAAGGGAGGAGTCTAAAGATATAAAAGGAGGGAATCAGGATTGAGTCCTAGTGGGACAGGCACAAATATTTGTGCAAATGATAAGAGCAAAAAGAGTTGGAAATTTAGGAGGAGTGATCAAAAGATGGGTTGAACAACAGCTCAATCTTGCTACCAATGTCATTATGTGAAAGTCTTGTTAGGACTACTCAATATTCTACTGTATCTAATGCCATAAAGGGGTCAAGGAAAATTAAGATTAAGAAGAGGTAGTTTTGGTGGATAATAAACTTAGAAAAACATTTGAGAGTAGGTGCTCTCTGTGGAACAAAGTGCATGGAAGGTAAAAAGAAGTTGGTTTAGAAGCCAAACAGAAGTTGATGTAGTGGGTTGTGGGCTGAGAGATACCAGATAAGTCTTTTACAACATCGCATTGATCAGGATTGTGCAACCTCACCAATTCAGGCAGAAGATACACTCTAACATGGCATCATAGGTCAAACAGCAGCTAGAGTGAATGGGGCCGAGTCAATATCTCTGTTCTCAGTGCCAGTTTAAGAACATACAGATCAGCAAAAGAAGAGCACCACCTCAATCAGCAATGAGTTGTGTAGGAATTGCCACCTCACGACTAAGTCCACACACTGAACAAAACCAGGGTTGCTGGGGAAGCAATAGCTTCTATAGGGCATCAGGGCTGCAACACAGGCAACTCAAAGACCCTGGCACCTCGAATAATCATAGCATTGGCCTGATAGTAACCCCAGGGAGAGGTAAACATTGTTGTGCTCAGCAGCTCAATCGGAGTGAGGAGTGGCTAAGTGTAATGCACATTGACTATGTCATAATCACTGATAAGAAACAGGGGATAGTTTCCAGAGTACAGGCAGATAGTCCCCTAAACACTTCCCCATGAGTAGTGTATACTATTTGTTTTTATCCTTTACAATTTCCTGTGTAATATTGAGTTGCACACCAGATTACTGTAAAGGACACTGGCTAGTCAATGATTATTGATTGCTGTGAAATGCTTTACTGAGTTTTGAAATTCTACCGTACACCACCTACCTGAATATGGCTTGGTTGCTTGACTTCACTACCTAGAGGGTCAAGTTCTAAAGTGTTGCACTTGGTGCTTAGTTTTGCTTCCACAGAAATGTAAAGTCCCAGGACGTTAGTGGTAAAAGGCTCTTCTTGTTAAAGTTTGACCCCAGTAATCCCTGGTTTGCGTGGGACCTCATGGGAACAATCCAGCCCAAACTGCCAGGCTAGGTCCTTCCTGGACCAGAAACAAGCATCCTGGGACAGGTTTTGGGGTATCACCCCTCATCAGCCAGGCTAGTGGTGCAGCAAGCAAGGGACCCATGTCTGGGCATACCCTTAGCTACTTACGGCATATATAGCAGCATCACAAAATAAAATGATGGACGGAGTGTTAAAACTTTTCAAACACTCACCCCAGTGACAGACCTGTGTTAATCCATCCAAGCATATGACTGCAGTCTGTAGGAAACATTGTTGGTATGTACTGGAGGTGAGCAGTGGTCATTGAGGGCAGTGAGGTGGGCTTGAGTTCTCATGCTTAGGGGCAGAGCGGGCAGAGAAGGAGGAGACTATCTTAATACAAATTAGCTCACTGGAGTTGTTGGTGGAGAGATGAGAAACTTATCAGCATGCACACGAGGAAGACGATCTGATTATGAATATGGTAAGAGATGAGGGACATGCTAGATTATGAAAGTGTTTTTAGAAGAAAAGTAGGAGACAAAGCTGGTAGTGGAGAGGTAAAAGTAGATTATTATGGTTTGTGGGAAGGGAGTAAAGAGTTTCGGGTGCTGTAGCAGGATTGAAATGAGCTACTGAAATGATGGTCGAATGCTGATTTAACACTGTCAAGAGTTGACATGAGGATATTGAAGGCCACTGTGGTGATCTGTGGTTTTGGGTTTCCTGCCACTGTAGAGAGAGATGTGTTTGGTCTTTAAGCTACGAATGGTGGAAGATGTCTATGGCTAGGGGGTAAGGGACCGTGGATGAGCACGTTATAAGAAGTATTGGAGAGCCACTATAGTCAACGGAAGTCTACCGCTGGAATTTCTGCTTTACGAAGGAAATTTTAACCTTGTTGTACATTGTATAATGCTTTGTTTATTGAATATATATTTTTTGTACATTGTTCTCTTTAAACCTGTGTTCCCATTGCGTAGTATTATATCACTGATTACTTTTTCTCCTATTTCCATCAGTTCTTTGAATAGGGCACTTTAAATTATAGACTTACAAACTTATTTAAATCTCCCACACAGGCATCCAAAAAATAAATAAACACCAAGACCTTTCTTCCTAGTAGGCCCATCAAATTCCATTCCATAATTTTGTTATCCGGCCACCCTGCTTTAATTTATCTCTGGTCACTGAGAAATTTTGCTATATATCTAATTTGACTTGACTTCAATAAGTTTGTTTGTAGTTTACATGTCTCAGACTTCAGCATAGATGGTACTATGAGATCTTGCACAGCAGAGGAGTGTTTCGAATCAGCAATGTAGTGTTTAGCAGGAACACGGCATAAAATCCTAAAATGGCTGTTCATTGAGAACTGAGGACATAAATTGAGGTGTACATGAGATGATTGCAAGAAGGCCAGTGGGGACGATGGCGTACTCTGAGGAAGGAGCATGTACACACTATTCAAATCACTTGTAGCAGAACATATAGCATTACATATATATAACACAACATGACATATTACATAGGGGGTTAGATAATTCATAGGTCCATCGGGCTCTGTCCATTTCCACTCTACTTTACTTCGTTGGCCAGTTCTGCTCCATCCGTCTAGATGCCATATTGTTGCAAGTGCGTTGTTCATCATGCTAAGCCCATCTGGATGACAAGTAGCTCTGGCAGTTCCTAACAGAAAAAAATAAAAATGACCCCACACCTTGGGATAAAACTTCCAAGGGCATCAGAGTGTTTAGTAATTTGTCTTTCAAAAACAAACTCCCATTTTGCGAGTTTTTTTGGGAAATCAAAAATGTTTGCACAGCTGCCATGGTGGGGAGTGCTCTAAAGGCACAGTAGAGAGTTCTAAATATGGTGGGCAGTAGTGTCTCCAGATTGGTGAAGGTAGGGAACCCCTCCACCCTAGCAACCCAGGCAACTCACCATACTCTAAATGAGGCCTTATTACAACATGGAGAACCCTATGTCTAAATGTGCCTCTAGTGCTGGTTAGGCAGGTACTGTCACCATGGGGGGCTCAGGAAGATTATGCAGCCTAAATAGAGGTGACATTGTAGAAAGCATCTGAAAACCACAGATGTTTCTGACTTGGAATATGCAACATGATATTCAATGTTCCTTCTTAATGTTACGGGCCATTAAGGATTGGTACTGGTGCTTGGAACAAGTGCCTGCTAAAGATAGAATATATGATCAGTGTAATAATGGCATCCAAGACTCGGTTCATGTTATTTTTATTTTCCCTGCTCTGCACTTTAGATGCTCTCAATTTTTGGTACCACTTTGTCTTAGATTTGGAGTACGTTCTGTCGATATGGCTCCGCAATGTTAAATGTTTCCAGGAAATGAAATGTTTTGTTTTAAAATGTTTAGAATTGTAAAAAGTTTTTTCAATTTTATATTGAAGTAATATTATTTATGTATGTATATTTATAAATGTGTAAAATGTGCAAAATGTATTTGGAGCTCTATGAAGATACAAATGTCATTCAAATAAAATGAATCAGTGAGGATGTTCTCACTGAGAAGCTTCTCTGCAGCTTATCAACATCTGCCAGTTCATGAGCATTTCCCTCGGTGGCATGCTGAACTGCAAAATCACACGTTTCATGAGTAACAACCTTTTGTGTGCTCCTCATAGAGCTTCAGGAGACTTGTGCGTGTTCTCTTATCAGCCAGAGCTGGTACTCTCCCACCTGTTCAGTTTAGCTTTCCTCTACATCCAGGAAGGTCAGAGCAGTAAGATTGATCCTATGTCAAGCGCATTCTTTCATCTATCTGGGAAAATAACTACCTACAAGGTCCTGTCTCTGACAAATGTTCACTCCTCACTGATGTGCAAATTTGTTTTGAAGTTCAGATGAAGAACACAGTCTCTGTCCCACAGGAACTTATCCCTCTTTGAAGGCATTGTCAGGAGACCAAGGCAAATTATGAACAATGTTTAAAAGCTACTACACACTCCCATTTCAATATTTTATCCGAAACTGTCTTAATTGAGCTCCCTAAACCCTTACCACTGGGGTAGTAACTCAATGACCTCGGTCGTGAATCTACTTCTGTGGGGATCAAGTCACCTTCACAACCGACCTGAATACCATCTTTAAAAGGAATGTTCTTCACGTTAGTAATTTATCAATCAAAAAAATAATGTTTTTATGGATGAATTACTATGTTATGAAATAATTCGATCAGGCATGTGCAATTATTCTAATGTATTTAGGATTTACCAACTACGCTCTTCGTCACATATCATCCTTAAATTTTAAATTTATTGAAGCAAATGATTTTAAACGAAAGATAATTTAGAGGCCATGTATTGAGGTCAAGTATGGCCCTGGTTTGAAAACTAGGGCAATTCAATGTCCAATCTTATTCAAACTTTAAAAGCTTCTTCCATTTAAGAGAAGTTGCATCATTCTTCAGTGTTTGTCTTCATTCCTGGCTATTCCAGTGGCAGGAAGAGGTCAGACTGGACCCGACATTTCAAGGTAGTTTGCTGATTTGAGTTGGACTGCTTGAGCCGCATTGTCACTGGTGGCTAGAAAGGAAGTAGGGTAGGAGTCAAGGAGAGGAGAGCTACTGGCTGGTGATTCTTCCCCAGACCATCAGAGAGCTACAACATTAGGAAGGGGGCCTGAGTAGAATACCAGGTGCATAGTGGACAACGGCAGCTGGCAGGTAAAGCAACGTCCTCTGCACATATGCATGTGATGCCCCAAATGGAAAGCAGCCATGTCTTATACAGTCTCCTGTCCCCAAATACATGGAAAACACAGCACACTATGCAGTACGTCCTGCACAATAATGAGACATTGAGACCCCAAATTTGGTGGACTCAGGATTTTACAGGGAGTCTTTTAGTAGGCAGTGCACAACAAAGAGAGCAGTAGGAAAGGCTTACATCACTGAATTGTAAATACCTGCCATCAACTACCACTGTCCTCCTATCCTGGTATGTGGACAGTAGCTTACAAGAACCATGTGGTGGGAGGATAGTTTTGGTGCACTTACTACCATCATAACCTAATTTCTGTGTACCATTTTTGGTGCACCTGGGGTGGATTCACACATTTTTAGTTCAATGTGATAGAGCGATGGGGCTTACAACATAATCTCCTTGTCAAGTCGTTAAAGATTTTTCCCTGTTGGTTGTATGGATCTTTGTTGGTTGTCTTGAAGTGTTAGAAGGAAGAAAACATCAACAATACTTTCCAACTTGTGAAGCCAATGTGACTCCAAAATAAGCGTTTGACACAAATATATATATACATATATATATAAAATCCAGTGGGCTTCATAAGAGTAAACATCCCTCACCTTGCGCTATTGGCATCTAATTCCACCTCCATGCTGTGCTTTTTTCGCGATGCATGAGTGGCTGTTTTGCATCTTAAAACTATGCATTCAATCCTCAATGACACACGTAATTGTATTTTGCTGCAGCACAGCGGGTGTCCTTGAATCATTTATTTATTTTTAAACTAATGTCCCCCACACCCTGGAGTTTTCTGCTTTGGTGTGGGGGTCATTAGTTTTTTTCTGTCCCTCACTGCCAGGTTTTTCTCGTGATGACCAGTGGTCGAAGTGGGCGGGCTCTGAGGAGCACGGCGTGCCCATACTTTTTTAATTTAAGTGATACTTACCACTACTTTTTCTAAAAAGGAAATCTTCTCGGAACGGTTAATTCTGAAAGTTAAAATGCTTTGGCTGAAGTGTAAGGCAGGGAGTCTCCTGTGCTGTGAAACGAGGAGTGACAGACAGCTAAACAAGCCTTCTTGCCAGGGTGCCTGCTTGCGTGAAAGAAAAGTAAATGTGCACAGCTGGTCAATCTGCAAATGTAAAGGGTGATTGGAAGCCCATATTGGCTTTAATTGATGGAGTTACCTGAAGCTTCCTGATGACACAAATGTATGCTTTTTGAGAGGTATTGTAAGGGAGCTGCTAGCTAAACTGTGAAGTGCGTGCTTTTAAAGGACAGTTATAAAAAAGAATTCCACTACATACAGTTTGAGTATCACTAAAATGTATATTTTGGAAGCTCTTTTATATCTTAGAGCTTTTTGCGCATCTTGTAGCAGCCTTTTACTGTGTTTAATGTAAGTTTAAAATAATGACTTACGTGTTTAGTGCTTTCTGTCCAATACTGGGGCCTTGTAGCACTAAACATGCACAAGCCACTATTCTCCACTGCACCAACCAGAATTCAATTCTGTGACTCTCTGGTGCAGTGCATTAATTAATAGAGGTTTAATAATGTAGGATACTACATTTCCCACTGATTAACATATCTTGCATTTAAGTTTCATTTAAGCTGTGCATTATTTTATATGTATTTACCAGAAGGTAAAAGACCAAAAAAGTTACACAATATTTTGCTTTTTTAGCCACGCTTTTACCACGCCCCATGCTCACTCACCCTTCCCATTGCACGCAGCATCAGAATTCCCATATTTTTTTAATGCACTTTGACCACCGGTGATGATGAACAGTAAAAAAGACATTGCGCAGTCCACCCTAAATAGGGTGAGTGCAGTAATGTCCTTCCTCTAACTGCTGCTACTCCGTCAGGCTGTTGGAGGAGGTTTTCCATCAATGGAGCTAGGTGGAGCTCTGTCGACGGAAAAGTTAAGGTCCCCCTATCTCTAAATGATGCAGGTGGAATAAGGGTTTACATTCTAAATAGGGCCCTTAATTTTCTTTATGATGGTTATTCCACACAAACTCTTCTCAAGCCTTACAAGTATGAAATTATTCCCTTTTCTCTTTATGGCTGTGCAGCTTTCATTTTAGATTCCATCACCAACTTAAAAAATTAGACAGGAACTATATTAAGACAATAGACCTCCTAACTGCTTTTCCGTTTTTACACTTTGGGATTGCTTGAACATAAGATGGCCGTCCCAAAGTCTTGTGAGATTACAGCTTTTTGATTAGTTCCTAGTGGCTTCTCTTCATGCTTCTGAGCATTTGTTTTTTTGTTTTTACTTTAAGCTCCTGGTGACATTTGTTTCCTGCTGCTGGGGCTGGGAATATCATTTGGTTTATAGATTCCATGGGCAAGAAGAGTAAATGTCTCCCACCTCATGCTATTGGCATCTCATTTCCCCTCCAAGGAAATACTTTTGTTGCAATGAGTGAGGGACTATTCCTATAGTAAAAAATAAAAGCAATACTTTAATGTAAGCAAAACTGATATACATATGGTTGGTTCCTGTTTGTAGTGACACAGCAGGCCAGTGGCTGAGATGAATTTAAACATTGCATCTATCACATCTTTTTAGTGCCCCAAGTGTGATGGGTATGCCCAGACGCGGGTCCCGTGCACACTTTGTCAATGGAACCAAGTTATATCTGGCTAGTGATGAGCCCTAACTAGGGCGAAACCAGTCCTTGGCTGCTTGTGTTCTGGTTCAGGGAGGACTGGTCTGGAAGTTCAGGCTGGACTGTTCCCATTGGAGCAGGGTCAGAACTGATCTGCATATGGCTGGGTCTAAATTGAGGCGGCATGGTGTGCAAAATTACAATGGAGCGGAATACGGCCCGAGTGATTAGCAGTGGCTGAGATTAACTCAAACATTCCATCCATCACTTTTTGTATACTATGGAGTTGTCTGGATGTATTTCATCATGCTGAAGTTGCATGTCAGTTTCTGAGAACACATCAAGGGGACTTCGACTTGTACCGCTATAGTGTGCAACGTGCAACTGGCCACAATCATGGTGCCTTCTATTTTAGGCCTGTAAAAACAATCTATAACTACGCAGGTCAAGGCATCTGCATCTTGATGATGTATTCTTTTTTTAGGCTCAGTCATAGAACAGTTGTAAGCTGTCCTTCAGGCATGGTCTAAATGCATAGACCTGGTTACCCAAGTGAAAGAGGTAAGAACATATTACACGTTACATGACATCAACCATCTGCTTTCCAACATTTAATGTGCCCACGTGTGTCATACATACCTAGCAAAAAGAAGTATTTGTCCACTTTCAAAACATTGATTAATTGCAATATGATTTGCAAACGTATTAGACACAGGTAATCCATGGGTACTTGGCTACCAGATTTATGTAGCAGTACTTTGCATTACATATTCCTTGCCATGTGGATCCTTAATAACGATGGCAGATTATCAATGGCACCAAATATCAGCGTCTTAATATCATGGGTACCGTTATATCAAAGCTTTGAAAATCGATGGTGACTATATTGTTTTTCTTTTTGTAACAATAATATCAACGTGCAAAATATCTATTACTTTAATGTGTCTTAAATATCATTTTTAGGTGTTTTTTATGTTAAAAAGTTTAATTGATTTGATTGTTTTGTAAACATTTTATTATATTTAAATTCTTTTGTTTATTGGGTGTCTATTGTTGTTAGTTTACTTTTCCTATTTAATTTTTATTTTAATTAAATTAGTAATTGTAACTTTTCTGATTTTGGGTTTTACAGGGGTTTTTGTGTGGCTAGTGGTTTAAATTAATGTTTTAATTTTATTTGTTACCTATTTAAGAATTGTGTTTATATTGTTAAATAAATTGTTAAAATATTAATTTTATGTTATTTATTTTGAGAGTGTTTGATTTTATAGGAGTTTTCATGTTTTGAGTTGTTGGCTTTTATAAGCTACATTTTTTAAATGTAAAAAATATTTATAATTTTTGTGAAAACTTTTTAAGTAAAAATCATTTTTAGATTTCTTAATTAAAATTCATTTGAATTAATTGTTATAAACTTAGAAATACATTTTGAGAATGCAATTATTGTCTCAATACATAATTATGTGTCAGATGTTAATTTTGTTCGAATAATTTTTACTTTTATTACTTTTAAAGTATTTTAATGATTTTATCTAGTTATTTTTTATTTTCATGTTTTCATTTGATATTAATTTAATTACATTTTTTTACTGTTGATTAGACTAGTGTGAATAATAAATATAATTACCCCGCCCCCAGGAGACAGATATTTTCTGCAATGTATTTTAATTTGGATTGTGCATACATCATTTGTTCTTCTCCAAAGGTCAATGTTTTCCCTAATGTTTCTTAGTTTGAAGTGGGATCTCTCCAGAGTCCAACACTTTGCCCAATGTTGTTTAGTTAGGAGTAGGAATAATAAATCAGCACCTGTCCCAAGAGTCCAGTGCTTTCCCCAATGTTATTTATTTTAGAGTGGGAATATTGCATTCTATCAGAATCCCTCTGATGCCCACACTTTCCTCAAAGTTGCTTAGTTTAGTGGGAAATAGAAAATCCAACCCTCTCTACCTAAAATCCAGCACTTCCCCCAAAGTTGTTCAGTCTCAAGTGGGAATAGTAAATCAACCTCCCCCAACCAGCAGAGACCAACACTTTCCCCAAATGTTGCTTACTTTGAAGTGGGGATATTACATCTGCCCCCCACACTCTAACACTTTCCCTAAATTGTGCTTAGTTTGGAGAGGTAATTTTTTAATTGTACAACCCACCTACCACCAAGTCCAACGCTGTCCCCAATTGTTGCTTAGATTGGAGTGGGAATAGTAAATCAGACCCCCCCCCCCTCGCACCCCTCCCCATGGGCTTAGAGTCCATCACTTTTCTCAATGTTGTTTGGTTTAGAATGGGACTAGTAAACATGAAGCCCCACCCCCAGTCCAACACTTTAAACACATGTTGCCTAGTTTAGAATGGGAATAGTAAGTCTGACCTATTCAGATTCCAACACTTTCCCAAGAACCTTGCTTCCTATGCTGACTTGAAAGTTTTGCCTGGCACAGGAGTTTGTTTGAGATCAGAGTATTACTGCTGCTGCCCAGCCATAACCTAGAATCCTCGCCAATGACAGTGGGTCTTTACCCATTCTGCCCATGCTTCCCTAAGAAAGGAGAACGCTTCACTGTGACCAGCTTGCAAGGAGAAGAGAGGTTGTGTGCCAAAGGGCTAGTGCTGCATGTTGCCTCCAAGGCAGATGACACCTCTGTGGTAGCCACTTGACCACTAAAGACATCCACCCAATAACCGATGTCTGTCCCAAGCCAGCCCCGACCAAAGTTACCTTAAAGCAGCTGGCTATGAAATGGCCTGGGCATAAATGAACTGCAACACTGAAGAAATAACATTGCTCAGAATGTCCTGATCCACTCAGCAGATTATACTCTGCAAATAGTCAAATTGTCAAAAAATGGATCTAACGCTGTTTATTTTGTTACTAGTGCACATAATTAAAGCACTGAAATTCAAAGGGAGTCGGACTATATTACTTTTGGGCAATAAAGTCAATTACTGCAAGGCTGGATTGAATGCTATTTTACACTTGAGCATTAAAGTGAATAATAGTCCTATAGTGTTTGAAAGCTATAACACTTCCTGGATATTCAAATTATTGAGAACCATTCATGGTTTGTTTGTGTCTGAGTCAAAAAGCCTACATCATCCTACAAGAGTAAGGCATGGCTGCTCACCTTTATCGCCCTATGAGACACAATGGCTGAAGAAGATATTCTGCCATTAATTGAGCTTGTAGTTCAATCTGGATCCTGAAATTCCTGGGATAACTGGCAATACTTGTTAGAAGGATGTCATTGTTGCCTCTGTGTTCCCTGTGCTCTAGACAGTTTGAGAAAATATATAATGATGGGGTACAGAGCAAGTGGCAAAGTTAATTGAAGGGCAGAAAATGAGTGACATGGGAAAGTGGATAAGAGACTATTACAGTAATCTAGTTTTCTAATTAACACTGTATTCGTGACGGAGTTTTTTTCTCTAAAAGGGAAGTTTGGAAGCTGGTACGTGACTGCTATGGGAAAGGGGCAATCAACAGCGATAGCCACTTGCTAGAAGATAAAAGCACACAGTGTTAAGAGGGATACATATTACCTTTAATCTCAGAGAGTGAAGAGCCATCTAATATCAAATAGCTGTTAGAAATTCCCAGACATGAGTCAGGGGGTGATGGGAAAACAAGAGGAAGGAGAGAAGGATTTATGTGCCATACGCATACAGATGGTGAGAACAACTGAAAGATGAGACGTCACAAGGGAGGAGTCTAAAGATATAAAAGGAGGGAATCAGGATTGAGTCCTAGTGGGACAGGCACAAATATTTGTGCAAATGATAAGAGCAAAAAGAGTTGGAAATTTAGGAGGAGTGATCAAAAGATGGGTTGAACAACAGCTCAATCTTGCTACCAATGTCATTATGTGAAAGTCTTGTTAGGACTACTCAATATTCTACTGTATCTAATGCCATAAAGGGGTCAAGGAAAATTAAGATTAAGAAGAGGTAGTTTTGGTGGATAATAAACTTAGAAAAACATTTGAGAGTAGGTGCTCTCTGTGGAACAAAGTGCATGGAAGGTAAAAAGAAGTTGGTTTAGAAGCCAAACAGAAGTTGATGTAGTGGGTTGTGGGCTGAGAGATACCAGATAAGTCTTTTACAACATCGCATTGATCAGGATTGTGCAACCTCACCAATTCAGGCAGAAGATACACCCTAACATGGCATCATAGGTCAAACAGCAGCTAGAGTGAATGGGGCCGAGTCAATATCTCTGTTCTCAGTGCCAGTTTAAGAACATACAGATCAGCAAAAGAAGAGCACCACCTCAATCAGCAATGAGTTGTGTTGGAATTGCCACCTCACGACTAAGTCCACACACTGAACAAAACCAGGGTTGCTGGGGAAGCAATAGCTTCTATAGGGCATCAGGGCTGCAACACAGGCAACTCAAAGACCCTGGCACCTCGAATAATCATAGCATTGGCCTGATAGTAACCCCAGGGAGAGGTAAACATTGTTGTGCTCAGCAGCTCAATCGGAGTGAGGAGTGGCTAAGTGTAATGCACATTGACTATGTCATAATCACTGATAAGAAACAGGGGATAGTTTCCAGAGTACAGGCAGATAGTCCCCTAAACACTTCCCCATGAGTAGTGTATACTATTTGTTTTTATCCTTTACAATTTCCTGTGTAATATTGAGTTGCACACCAGATTACTGTAAAGGACACTGGCTAGTCAATGATTATTGATTGCTGTGAAATGCTTTACTGAGTTTTGAAATTCTACCGTACACCACCTACCTGAATATGGCTTGGTTGCTTGACTTCACTACCTAGAGGGTCAAGTTCTAAAGTGTTGCACTTGGTGCTTAGTTTTGCTTCCACAGAAATGTAAAGTCCCAGGACGTTAGTGGTAAAAGGCTCTTCTTGTTAAAGTTTGACCCCAGTAATCCCTGGTTTGCGTGGGACCTCATGGGAACAATCCAGCCCAAACTGCCAGGCTAGGTCCTTCCTGGACCAGAAACAAGCATCCTGGGACAGGTTTTGGGGTATCACCCCTCATCAGCCAGGCTAGTGGTGCAGCAAGCAAGGGACCCATGTCTGGGCATACCCTTAGCTACTTACGGCATATATAGCAGCATCACAAAATAAAATGATGGACGGAGTGTTAAAACTTTTCAAACACTCACCCCCAGTGACAGACCTGTGTTAATCCATCCAAGCATATGACTGCAGTCTGTAGGAAACATTGTTGGTATGTACTGGAGGTGAGCAGTGGTCATTGAGGGCAGTGAGGTGGGCTTGAGTTCTCATGCTTAGGGGCAGAGCGGGCAGAGAAGGAGGAGACTATCTTAATACAAATTAGCTCACTGGAGTTGTTGGTGGAGAGATGAGAAACTTATCAGCATGCACACGAGGAAGACGATCTGATTATGAATATGGTAAGAGATGAGGGACATGCTAGATTATGAAAGTGTTTTTAGAAGAAAAGTAGGAGACAAAGCTGGTAGTGGAGAGGTAAAAGTAGATTATTATGGTTTGTGGGAAGGGAGTAAAGAGTTTCGGGTGCTGTAGCAGGATTGAAATGAGCTACTGAAATGATGGTCGAATGCTGATTTAACACTGTCAAGAGTTGACATGAGGATATTGAAGGCCACTGTGGTGATCTGTGGTTTTGGGTTTCCTGCCACTGTAGAGAGAGATGTGTTTGGTCTTTAAGCTACGAATGGTGGAAGATGTCTATGGCTAGGGGGTAAGGGACCGTGGATGAGCACGTTATAAGAAGTATTGGAGAGCCACTATAGTCAACGGAAGTCTACCGCTGGAATTTCTGCTTTACGAAGGAAATTTTAACCTTGTTGTACATTGTATAATGCTTTGTTTATTGAATATATATTTTTTGTACATTGTTCTCTTTAAACCTGTGTTCCCATTGCGTAGTATTATATCACTGATTACTTTTTCTCCTATTTCCATCAGTTCTTTGAATAGGGCACTTTAAATTATAGACTTACAAACTTATTTAAATCTCCCACACAGGCATCCAAAAATAAATAAACACCAAGACCTTTCTTCCTAGTAGGCCCATCAAATTCCATTCCATAATTTTGTTATCCGGCCACCCTGCTTTAATTTATCTCTGGTCACTGAGAAATTTTGCTATATATCTAATTTGACTTGACTTCAATAAGTTTGTTTGTAGTTTACATGTCTCAGACTTCAGCATAGATGGTACTATGAGATCTTGCACAGCAGAGGAGTGTTTCGAATCAGCAATGTAGTGTTTAGCAGGAACACGGCATAAAATCCTAAAATGGCTGTTCATTGAGAACTGAGGACATAAATTGAGGTGTACATGAGATGATTGCAAGAAGGCCAGTGGGGACGATGGCGTACTCTGAGGAAGGAGCATGTACACACTATTCAAATCACTTGTAGCAGAACATATAGCATTACATATATATAACACAACATGACATATTACATAGGGGTTAGATAATTCATAGGTCCATCGGGCTCTGTCCATTTCCACTCTACTTTACTTCGTTGGCCAGTTCTGCTCCATCCGTCTAGATGCCATATTGTTGCAAGTGCGTTGTTCATCATGCTAAGCCCATCTGGATGACAAGTAGCTCTGGCAGTTCCTAACAGAAAAAAATAAAAATGACCCCACACCTTGGGATAAAACTTCCAAGGGCATCAGAGTGTTTAGTAATTTGTCTTTCAAAAACAAACTCCCATTTTGCGAGTTTTTGGGAAATCAAAAATGTTTGCACAGCTGCCATGGTGGGGAGTGCTCTAAAGGCACAGTAGAGAGTTCTAAATATGGTGGGCAGTAGTGTCTCCAGATTGGTGAAGGTAGGGAACCCCTCCACCCTAGTAACCCAGGCAACTCACCATACTCTAAATGAGGCCTTATTACAACATGGAGAACCCTATGTCTAAATGTGCCTCTAGTGCTGGTTAGGCAGGTACTGTCACCATGGGGGCTCAGGAAGATTATGCAGCCTAAATAGAGGTGACATTGTAGAAAGCATCTGAAAACCACAGATGTTTCTGACTTGGAATATGCAACATGATATTCAATGTTCCTTCTTAATGTTACGGGCCATTAAGGATTGGTACTGGTGCTTGGAACAAGTGCCTGCTAAAGATAGAATATATGATCAGTGTAATAATGGCATCCAAGACTCGGTTCATGTTATTTTTATTTTCCCTGCTCTGCACTTTAGATGCTCTCAATTTTTGGTACCACTTTGTCTTAGATTTGGAGTACGTTCTGTCGATATGGCTCCGCAATGTTAAATGTATCCAGTAAATGAAATGTTTTGTTTTAAAATGTTTAGAATTGTAAAAAGTTTTTTCAATTTTATATTGAAGTAATATTATTTATGTATGTATATTTATAAATGTGTAAAATGTGCAAAATGTATTTGGAGCTCTATGAAGATACAAATGTCATTCAAATAAAATGAATCAGTGAGGATGTTCTCACTGAGAAGCTTCTCTGCAGCTTATCAACATCTGCCAGTTCATGAGCATTTCCCTCGGTGGCATGCTGAACTGCAAAATCACACGTTTCATGAGTCACAACCTTTTGTGTGCTCCTCAGAGCTTCAGGAGACTTGTGCTTGTTCTCTTATCAGCCAGAGCTGGTACTCTCCCACCTGTTCAGTTTAGCTTTCCTCTACATCCAGGAAGGTCAGAGCAGTAAGATTGATCCTATGTCAAGCGCATTCTTTCATCTATCTGGGAAAATAACTACCTACAAGGTCCTGTCTCTGACAAATGTTCACTCCTCACTGATGTGCAAATTTGTTTTGAAGTTCAGATGAAGAACACAGTCTCTGTCCCACAGGAACGTATCCCTCTTTGAAGGCATTGTCAGGAGACCAAGGCAAATTATGAACAATGTTTAAAAGCTACTACACACTCCCATTTCAATATTTTATCCGAAACTGTCTTAATTGAGCTCCCTAAACCCTTACCACTAGGGTAGTAACTCAATGACCTCGGTCGTGAATCTACTTCTGTGGGGATCAAGTCACCTTCACAACCGACCTGAATACCATCTTTAAAAGGAATGTTCTTCACGTTAGTAATTTATCAATCAAAAAAATAATGTTTTTATGGATAAATTTCTATGTTATGAAATAATTCGATCAGGCATGTGCAATTATTCTAATGTATTTAGGATTTACCAACTACGCTCTTCGTCACATATCATCCTTAAATTTTAAATTTATTGAAGCAAATGATTTTAAACGAAAGATAATTTAGAGGCCATGTATTGAGGTCGAGTATGGCCCTGGTTTGAAAACTAGGGCAATTCAATGTCCAATCTTATTCAAACTTTAAAAGCTTCTTCCATTTAAGAGAAGTTGCATCATTCTTCAGTGTTTGTCTTCATTCCTGGCTATTCCAGTGGCAGGAAGAGGTCAGACTGGACCCGACATTTCAAGGTAGTTTGCTGACTTGAGTTGGACTGCTTGAGCCGCATTGTCACTGGTGGCTAGAAAGGAAGTAGGGTAGGAGTCAAGGAGAGGAGAGCTACTGGCTGGTGATTCTTCCCCAGACCATCAGAGAGCTACAACATTAGGAAGAGGGCCTGAGTAGAATACCAGGTGCATAGTGGACAACGGCAGCTGGCAGGTAAAGCAACGTCCTCTGCACATATGCATGTGATGCCCCAAATGGAAAGCAGCCATGTCTTATACAGTCTCCTGTCCCCAAATACATGGAAAACACAGCACACTATGCAGTACGTCCTGCACAATAATGAGACATTGAGACCTCAAATTTGGTGGACTCAGGATTTTACAGGGAGTCTTTTAGTAGGCAGTGCACAACAAAGAGAGCAGTAGGAAAGGCTTACATCACTGAATTGTAAATACCTGCCATCAACTACCACTGTCCTCCTATCCTGGTATGTGGACAGTAGCTTACAAGAACCATGTGGTGGGAGGATAGTTTTGGTGCACTTACTACCATCATAACCTAATTTCTGTGTACCATTTTTGGTGCACCTGGGGTGGATTCACACATTTTTTAGTTCAATGTGATAGAGCGATGGGGCTTACAACATAATCTCCTTGTCAAGTCTTTAAAGATTTTTCCCTGTTGGTTGTATGGATCTTTGTTGGTTGTCTTGAAGTGTTAGAAGGAAGAAAACATCAACAATACTTTCCAACTTGTGAAGCCAATGTGACTCCAAAATAAGCGTTTGACACAAATATATATATACATATATATATAAAATCCAGTGGGCTTCATAAGAGTAAACATCCCTCACCTTGCGCTATTGGCATCTAATTCCACCTCCATGCTGTGCTTTTTCGCGATGCATGAGTGGCTGTTTTGCATCTTAAAACTATGCATTCAATCCTCAATGACACACGTAATTGTATTTTGCTGCAGCACAGCGGGTGTCCTTGAATCATTTATTTATTTTTAAACTAATGTCCCCCACACCCTGGAGTTTTCTGCTTTGGTGTGGGGGTCATTAGTTTTTTTCTGTCCCTCACTGCCAGGTTTTTCTCGTGATGACCAGTGGTCGAAGTGGGCGGGCTCTGAGGAGCACGGCGTGCCCATACTTTTTAATTTAAGTGATACTTACCACTACTTTTTCTAAAAGGCAATCTTCTCGGAACAGTTAATTCTGAAAGTTAAAATGCTTTGGCTGAAGTGTAAGGCAGGGAGTCTCCTGTGCTGTGAAACGAGGAGTGACAGACAGCTAAACAAGCCTTCTTGCCAGGGTGCCTGCTTGCGTGAAAGAAAAGTAAATGTGCACAGCTGGTCAATCTGCAAATGTAAAGGGTGATTGGAAGCCCATATTGGCTTTAATTGATGGAGTTACCTGAAGCTTCCTGATGACACAAATTTATGCTTTTTGAGAGGTATTGTAAGGGAGCTGCTAGCTAAACTGTGAAGTGCGTGCTTTTAAAGGACAGTTATAAAAGAATTCCACTACATACAGTTTGAGTATCACTAAAATGTATATTTTGGAAGCTCTTTTATATCTTAGAGCTTTTGCTCATCTTGTAGCAGCCTTTTACTGTGTTTAATGTAAGTTTAAAATAATGACTTATGTGTTCAGTGCTTTCTGTCCAATACTGGGGCCTTGTAGCACTAAACATGCACAAGCCACTATTCTCCACTGCACCAACCAGAATTCAATTCTGTGACTCTCTGGTGCAGTGCATTAATTAATAGAGGTTTCATAATGTAGGATACTACATTTCCCACTGATTAACATATCGTGCATTTAATTTTCATTTAAGCTGTGCATTATTTTATATGTATTTACCAGAAGGTAAAAGACCAAAAAAGTTACAGAATATTTTGTTTTTTTTAGCCACGCTTTTTACCACGCCCCATGCTCACTCACCCTTCCCATTGCACGCAGCATCAGAGTTCCCATATTTTTTTTAATGCACTTTGACCACCGGTGATGACGATCAGTAAAAAAAGACATTGCGCAGTCCACCCTAAATAGGGTGAGTGCAGTAATGTCCTTCCTCTAACTGCTGCTACTCCGTCAGGCTGTTGGAGGAGGTTTTCCATCAATGGAGCTAGGTGGAGCTCTGTCGACGGAAACGTTAAGGTCCCCTATCTCTAAATGATGCAGGTGGAATAAGGGTTTACATTCTAAATAGGGCCCTTAATTTTCTTTATGATGGTTATTCCACACAAACTCTTCTCAAGCCTTACAAGTATGAAATTATTCCCTTTTCTCTTTATGGCTGTGCAGCTTTCATTTTAGATTCCATCACCAACTTAAAAAATTAGACAGGAACTATATTAAGACAATAGACCTCCTAACTGCTTTTCCGTTTTTACACTTTGGGATTGCTTGAACATAAGATGGCCGTCCCAAAGTCTTGTGAGATTACAGCTTTTGATTAGTTCCTAGTGGCTTCTCTTCATGCTTCTGAGCATTTGTTTTTTGTTTTTACTTTAAGCTCCTGGTGACATTTGTTTACTGCTGCTGGGGCTGGGAATATCATTTGGTTTATAGATTCCATGGGCAAGAAGAGTAAATGTCTCCCACCTCATGCTATTGGCATCTCATTTCCCCTCCAAGGAAATACTTTTGTTGCAATGAGTGAGGGACTATTCCTATAGTAAAAAAATAAAAGCAATACTTTAATGTAAGCAAAACTGATATACATATGGTTGGTTCCTGTTTGTAGTGACACAGCAGGCCAGCGGCTGAGATGAATTTAAGCATTGCAGCTATCACTTTCTTTTCAGTGCCCCAAGTGTGATGGGTATGCCCAGACGCGGGTCTCGTGCACACTTTGTCAATGGAACCAAGTTATATCTGGCTGATGAGCCCTAACTAGGGCGAAACCAGTCCTTGGTTGCTTGTGGTCCGGTTCAGGGAGGACTGGTCTGGCAGTTCAGGCTGGACTGTTCCCAATGGAGCAGGGTCAGAACTGATTTGCATATGGCTGGGTCTAAACTGAGGCGGCATGGTGTGCAAAATTACAATGGAGTGGAATACGGCCCGAGTGATTAGCAGTGGCTGAGATTAACTCAAGCATTCCATCCATCACTTTTTGTATACTATGGAGTTGTCTGGATGTATTTCATCATGCTGAAGATGCATGTCAGTTTCTGAGAACTCATCAAGGGGACTTCGACTTGTACCGCTATAGTGTGCAACGTGCAACTGGCCACAATCATGGTGCCTTCTATTTTAGGCCTGTAAAAACAATCTATAACTACGCAGGTCAAGGCATCTGCATCTTGATGATGTATTCTTTTTTTTATAGGCTCAGTCATAGAACAGTTGTAAGCTGTCCTTCAGGCACGCTCTAAATGCATAGACCTGATTACCCAAGTGAAAGAGGTAAGAACATATTACACGTTACATGACATCAACCATCTGCTTTCCAACATTTAATGTGCCCACGTGTGTCATACATACCTAGCAAAAGAAGGATTTGTCCACTTTCAAAACATTGATTAATTGCAATATGTTTTGCAAACGTATTAGACACAGGTAATCCATGGGTACTTGGCTACCAGATTTATGTAGCAGTACTTTGCATTGCATATTCCTTGCCATGTGGATCCTTAATAACGATGGCAGATTATCAATGGCACCAAATATCAGCGTCTTAATATCATGGGTACCGTTATATCAAAGCTTTGAAAATCGATGGTGACTATATTTTTTTCTTTTTGTAACAATAATATCAACGTGCAAAATATCTATTACTTTAATGTGTCTTAAATATCATTTTTAGGTGTTTTTTATGTTAAAAAGCTTAATTGATTTGATAGTTTTGTAAACATTTTATTATATTTAAATTTTTTGTTTATTTTTGTTTATTGGGTGTTTATTGTTGTTAGTTTACGTTTCTTATTTAATTTTTATTTTAATTAAATTAGTAATTGTAACTTTTCTGATTTTGGGTTTTATAGGGGCTTTTGGGTGGCTAGTGGTTTAAATTAATGTTTTAATTTTATTTGTTACCTATTTAAGAATTGTGTTTATATTGTTAAATAAATTGTTAAAATATTAATTTAATGTTATTTATTTTGGGAGTGTTTGCTTTTATAGGAGTTTTCATGTTTTGAGTTGTTGGCTTTTATAAGCTACATTTTTTAAATTTAAAAAATATTTATTATTTTTTGTGAAAACGTTTTTTAAGTAAAAAGCATTTTTAGATTTCTTAATTAAAATTCATTTGAATTAATTGTTATAAACTTAGAAATACATTTTGAGAATGCAATTATTGTCTCAATACACCTGTGCCCCAGATTGCAGTGAGCAGAGTCCAGCAAGTGGTAAGGAGGCAGACTAGTGCTGTCTCTTCCCTCCTCCAAAAAGTTTTAAAAAAAACGATTTTCCCTTTCTGTGATTACTGTCTTTGCCTGTGGTTGTTACAGTTTAAAAATGTAGTTTTAACCTGCCTGTGATTGTATATTTTATCACCTGTTTTGTGTGTTAAACTTGTGGTTTTCCTGCCCTTGATTGCTTCCATTTAACGTGTTGAATTGTGGGATTTGCAGTCCAAACTCTGTAGTTTGTCGCTCTCATTCCTGGTGACTATTCAGTTTTCCCTCCAAATTTCTCCTTTGCTCTGTGCTAAGACCTGTATGTTAAACAGTGCACCCCCAGCCACCATTTTGTGTTATCAAGCCAGTGAAACCAGCCCCCCTGCCTCCCCTCCAGCAACAGGGATTTTCTACATCAGAGGGTGCTTCTGTGAGCTGTTTAAACTGTGTTTAATAGGGACTGTGCACTTCGTTTTTTGGCCAGGAGAGGGAGTAAAGTTGTATTCAAACAGTATTGTTAGATTTCAAGTTTATGAGGCCTTTACCTGCAGAAATCCAAAGTGTGGATTGAGCCTGTCTGTCTCCTAGGAGATTCTGGACAGGAGAAGCAGCCCCCCACCCCCACCCCCAGGCCAGCAGGCCTAGGACTGGGGATTGGCTATTCAGCTCCCAGGCAACTCTGAGCCCTCCCCTCACACCTGCCCAGGTCCCTTAAGGCTTTGCTGGGTGCACCCCAAATCATTCTCCTCCATCTTGTGAGTTGCAGCCTACCTGTGCCCCAGATTGCAGTGAGCAGAGTCCAGCAAGTGGTAAGGAGGCAGACTAGTGCTGTCTCTTCCCTCCTCCAAAAAGTTTTTAAAAAACGATTTTCCCTTTCTGTGATTACTGTCTTTGCCTGTGGTTGTTACAGTTTAAAAATGTAGTTTTAACCTGCCTGTGATTGTATATTTTATCACCTGTTTTGTGTGTTAAACTTGTGGTTTTCCTGCCCATGATTGCTTCCATTTAACGTGTTGAATTGTGGGATTTGCAGTCCAAACTCTGTAGTTTGTCGCTCTCATTCCTGGTGACTATTCAGTTTTCCCTCCAAATTTCTCCTTTGCTCTGTGCTAAGACCTGTATGTTAAACAGTGCACCCCCAGCCACCATTTTGTGTTATCAAGCCAGTGAAACCAGCCCCCCTGCCTCCCCCTCCAGCAACAGGGATTTTCTACATCAGAGGGTGCTTCTGTGAGCTGTTTAAACTGTGTTTAATAGGGACTGTGCACTTCGTTTTTTGGCCAGGAGAGGGAGTAAAGTTGTATTCAAACAGTATTGTTAGATTTCAAGTTTGTGAGGCCTTTACCTGCAGAAATCCAAAGTGTGGATTGAGCCTGTCTGTCTCCTAGGAGATTCTGGACAGGAGAAGCAGCCCCCACCCCCACCCCCAGGCCAGCAGGCCTAGGACTGGGGATTGGCTATTCAGCTCCCAGGCAACTCTGAGCCCTCCCCTCACACCTGCCCAGGTCCCTTAAGGCTTTGCTGGGTGCACCCCAAATCATTCTCCTCCATCTTGTGAGTTGCAGCCTACCTGTGCCCCAGATTGCAGTGAGCAGAGTCCAGCAAGTGGTAAGGAGGCAGACTAGTGCTGTCTCTTCCCTCCTCCAAAAAGTTTTTAAAAAAACGATTTTCCCTTTCTGTGATTACTGTCTTTGCCTGTGGTTGTTACAGTTTAAAAATGTAGTTTTAACCTGCCTGTGATTGTATATTTTATCACCTGTTTTGTGTGTTAAACTTGTGGTTTTCCTGCCCATGATTGCTTCCATTTAACGTGTTGAATTGTGGGATTTGCAGTCCAAACTCTGTAGTTTGTCGCTCTCATTCCTGGTGACTATTCAGTTTTCCCTCCAAATTTCTCCTTTGCTCTGTGCTAAGACCTGTATGTTAAACAGTGCACCCCCAGCCACCATTTTGTGTTATCAAGCCAGTGAAACCAGCCCCCCTGCCTCCCCCTCCAGCAACAGGGATTTTCTACATCAGAGGGTGCTTCTGTGAGCTGTTTAAACTGTGTTTAATAGGGACTGTGCACTTCGTTTTTTGGCCAGGAGAGGGAGTAAAGTTGTATTCAAACAGTATTGTTAGATTTCAAGTTTGTGAGGCCTTTACCTGCAGAAATCCAAAGTGTGGATTGAGCCTGTCTGTCTCCTAGGAGATTCTGGACAGGAGAAGCAGCCCCCACCCCCACCCCCAGGCCAGCAGGCCTAGGACTGGGGATTGGCTATTCAGCTCCCAGGCAACTCTGAGCCCTCCCCTCACACCTGCCCAGGTCCCTTAAGGCTTTGCTGGGTGCACCCCAAATCATTCTCCTCCATCTTGTGAGTTGCAGCCTACCTGTGCCCCAGATTGCAGTGAGCAGAGTCCAGCAAGTGGTAAGGAGGCAGACTAGTGCTGTCTCTTCCCTCCTCCAAAAAGTTTTTAAAAAACGATTTTCCCTTTCTGTGATTACTGTCTTTGCCTGTGGTTGTTACAGTTTAAAAATGTAGTTTTAACCTGCCTGTGATTGTATATTTTATCACCTGTTTTGTGTGTTAAACTTGTGGTTTTCCTGCCCATGATTGCTTCCATTTAACGTGTTGAATTGTGGGATTTGCAGTCCAAACTCTGTAGTTTGTCGCTCTCATTCCTGGTGACTATTCAGTTTTCCCTCCAAATTTCTCCTTTGCTCTGTGCTAAGACCTGTATGTTAAACAGTGCACCCCCAGCCACCATTTTGTGTTATCAAGCCAGTGAAACCAGCCCCCCTGCCTCCCCTCCAGCAACAGGGATTTTCTACATCAGAGGGTGCTTCTGTGAGCTGTTTAAACTGTGTTTAATAGGGACTGTGCACTTCGTTTTTGGCCAGGAGAGGGAGTAAAGTTGTATTCAAACAGTATTGTTAGATTTCAAGTTTGTGAGGCCTTTACCTGCAGAAATCCAAAGTGTGGATTGAGCCTGTCTGTCTCCTAGGAGATTCTGGACAGGAGAAGCAGCCCCACCCCCACCCCCAGGCCAGCAGGCCTAGGACTGGGGATTGGCTATTCAGCTCCCAGGCAACTCTGAGCCCTCCCCTCACACCTGCCCAGGTCCCTTAAGGCTTTGCTGGGTGCACCCCAAATCATTCTCCTCCATCTTGTGAGTTGCAGCCTACCTGTGCCCCAGATTGCAGTGAGCAGAGTCCAGCAAGTGGTAAGGAGGCAGACTAGTGCTGTCTCTTCCCTCCTCCAAAAAGTTTTTAAAAAAACGATTTTCCCTTTCTGTGATTACTGTCTTTGCCTGTGGTTGTTACAGTTTAAAAATGTAGTTTTAACCTGCCTGTGATTGTATATTTTATCACCTGTTTTGTGTGTTAAACTTGTGGTTTTCCTGCCCATGATTGCTTCCATTTAACGTGTTGAATTGTGGGATTTGCAGTCCAAACTCTGTAGTTTGTCGCTCTCATTCCTGGTGACTATTCAGTTTTCCCTCCAAATTTCTCCTTTGCTCTGTGCTAAGACCTGTATGTTAAACAGTGCACCCCCAGCCACCATTTTGTGTTATCAAGCCAGTGAAACCAGCCCCCCTGCCTCCCCCTCCAGCAACAGGGATTTTCTACATCAGAGGGTGCTTCTGTGAGCTGTTTAAACTGTGTTTAATAGGGACTGTGCACTTCGTTTTTTGGCCAGGAGAGGGAGTAAAGTTGTATTCAAACAGTATTGTTAGATTTCAAGTTTGTGAGGCCTTTACCTGCAGAAATCCAAAGTGTGGATTGAGCCTGTCTGTCTCCTAGGAGATTCTGGACAGGAGAAGCAGCCCCCCACCCCCAGGCCAGCAGGCCTAGGACTGGGGATTGGCTATTCAGCTCCCAGGCAACTCTGAGCCCTCCCTCACACCTGCCCAGGTCCCTTAAGGCTTTGCTGGGTGCACCCCAAATCATTCTCCTCCATCTTGTGAGTTGCAGCCTACCTGTGCCCCAGATTGCAGTGAGCAGAGTCCAGCAAGTGGTAAGGAGGCAGACTAGTGCTGTCTCTTCCCTCCTCCAAAAGTTTTTAAAAAAACGATTTTCCCTTTCTGTGATTACTGTCTTTGCCTGTGGTTGTTACAGTTTAAAAATGTAGTTTTAACCTGCCTGTGATTGTATATTTTATCACCTGTTTTGTGTGTTAAACTTGTGGTTTTCCTGCCCATGATTGCTTCCATTTAACGTGTTGAATTGTGGGATTTGCAGTCCAAACTCTGTAGTTTGTCGCTCTCATTCCTGGTGACTATTCAGTTTTCCCTCCAAATTTCTCCTTTGCTCTGTGCTAAGACCTGTATGTTAAACAGTGCACCCCCAGCCACCATTTTGTGTTATCAAGCCAGTGAAACCAGCCCCCCTGCCTCCCCTCCAGCAACAGGGATTTTCTACATCAGAGGGTGCTTCTGTGAGCTGTTTAAACTGTGTTTAATAGGGACTGTGCACTTCGTTTTTTGGCCAGGAGAGGGAGTAAAGTTGTATTCAAACAGTATTGTTAGATTTCAAGTTTGTGAGGCCTTTACCTGCAGAAATCCAAAGTGTGGATTGAGCCTGTCTGTCTCCTAGGAGATTCTGGACAGGAGAAGCAGCCCCCCACCCCCAGGCCAGCAGGCCTAGGACTGGGGATTGGCTATTCAGCTCCCAGGCAACTCTGAGCCCTCCCCTCACACCTGCCCAGGTCCCTTAAGGCTTTGCTGGGTGCACCCCAAATCATTCTCCTCCATCTTGTGAGTTGCAGCCTACCTGTGCCCCAGATTGCAGTGAGCAGAGTCCAGCAAGTGGTAAGGAGGCAGACTAGTGCTGTCTCTTCCCTCCTCCAAAAAGTTTTTAAAAAAACGATTTTCCCTTTCTGTGATTACTGTCTTTGCCTGTGGTTGTTACAGTTTAAAAATGTAGTTTTAACCTGCCTGTGATTGTATATTTTATCACCTGTTTTGTGTGTTAAACTTGTGGTTTTCCTGCCCATGATTGCTTCCATTTAACGTGTTGAATTGTGGGATTTGCAGTCCAAACTCTGTAGTTTGTCGCTCTCATTCCTGGTGACTATTCAGTTTTCCCTCCAAATTTCTCCTTTGCTCTGTGCTAAGACCTGTATGTTAAACAGTGCACCCCCAGCCACCATTTTGTGTTATCAAGCCAGTGAAACCAGCCCCCCCTGCCTCCCCTCCAGCAACAGGGATTTTCTACATCAGAGGGTGCTTCTGTGAGCTGTTTAAACTGTGTTTAATAGGGACTGTGCACTTCGTTTTTTGGCCAGGAGAGGGAGTAAAGTTGTATTCAAACAGTATTGTTAGATTTCAAGTTTGTGAGGCCTTTACCTGCAGAAATCCAAAGTGTGGATTGAGCCTGTCTGTCTCCTAGGAGATTCTGGACAGGAGAAGCAGCCCCACCCCCACCCCCAGGCCAGCAGGCCTAGGACTGGGGATTGGCTATTCAGCTCCCAGGCAACTCTGAGCCCTCCCCTCACACCTGCCCAGGTCCCTTAAGGCTTTGCTGGGTGCACCCCAAATCATTCTCCTCCATCTTGTGAGTTGCAGCCTACCTGTGCCCCAGATTGCAGTGAGCAGAGTCCAGCAAGTGGTAAGGAGGCAGACTAGTGCTGTCTCTTCCCTCCTCCAAAACGTTTTTAAAAAACGATTTTCCCTTTCTGTGATTACTGTCTTTGCCTGTGGTTGTTACAGTTTAAAAATGTAGTTTTAACCTGCCTGTGATTGTATATTTTATCACCTGTTTTGTGTGTTAAACTTGTGGTTTTCCTGCCCATGATTGCTTCCATTTAACGTGTTGAATTGTGGGATTTGCAGTCCAAACTCTGTAGTTTGTCGCTCTCATTCCTGGTGACTATTCAGTTTTCCCTCCAAATTTCTCCTTTGCTCTGTGCTAAGACCTGTATGTTAAACAGTGCACCCCCAGCCACCATTTTGTGTTATCAAGCCAGTGAAACCAGCCCCCCCTGCCTCCCCTCCAGCAACAGGGATTTTCTACATCAGAGGGTGCTTCTGTGAGCTGTTTAAACTGTGTTTAATAGGGACTGTGCACTTCGTTTTTTGGCCAGGAGAGGGAGTAAAGTTGTATTCAAACAGTATTGTTAGATTTCAAGTTTGTGAGGCCTTTACCTGCAGAAATCCAAAGTGTGGATTGAGCCTGTCTGTCTCCTAGGAGATTCTGGACAGGAGAAGCAGCCCCCACCCCCACCCCCAGGCCAGCAGGCCTAGGACTGGGGATTGGCTATTCAGCTCCCAGGCAACTCTGAGCCCTCCCCTCACACCTGCCCAGGTCCCTTAAGGCTTTGCTGGGTGCACCCCAAATCATTCTCCTCCATCTTGTGAGTTGCAGCCTACCTGTGCCCCAGATTGCAGTGAGCAGAGTCCAGCAAGTGGTAAGGAGGCAGACTAGTGCTGTCTCTTCCCTCCTCCAAAACGTTTTTAAAAAACGATTTTCCCTTTCTGTGATTACTGTCTTTGCCTGTGGTTGTTACAGTTTAAAAATGTAGTTTTAACCTGCCTGTGATTGTATATTTTATCACCTGTTTTGTGTGTTAAACTTGTGGTTTTCCTGCCCATGATTGCTTCCATTTAACGTGTTGAATTGTGGGATTTGCAGTCCAAACTCTGTAGTTTGTCGCTCTCATTCCTGGTGACTATTCAGTTTTCCCTCCAAATTTCTCCTTTGCTCTGTGCTAAGACCTGTATGTTAAACAGTGCACCCCCAGCCACCATTTTGTGTTATCAAGCCAGTGAAACCAGCCCCCCTGCCTCCCCCTCCAGCAACAGGGATTTTCTACATCAGAGGGTGCTTCTGTGAGCTGTTTAAACTGTGTTTAATAGGGACTGTGCACTTCGTTTTTTGGCCAGGAGAGGGAGTAAAGTTGTATTCAAACAGTATTGTTAGATTTCAAGTTTGTGAGGCCTTTACCTGCAGAAATCCAAAGTGTGGATTGAGCCTGTCTGTCTCCTAGGAGATTCTGGACAGGAGAAGCAGCCCCCACCCCCACCCCCAGGCCAGCAGGCCTAGGACTGGGGATTGGCTATTCAGCTCCCAGGCAACTCTGAGCCCTCCCCTCACACCTGCCCAGGTCCCTTAAGGCTTTGCTGGGTGCACCCCAAATCATTCTCCTCCATCTTGTGAGTTGCAGCCTACCTGTGCCCCAGATTGCAGTGAGCAGAGTCCAGCAAGTGGTAAGGAGGCAGACTAGTGCTGTCTCTTCCCTCCTCCAAAAAGTTTTTAAAAAACGATTTTCCCTTTCTGTGATTACTGTCTTTGCCTGTGGTTGTTACAGTTTAAAAATGTAGTTTTAACCTGCCTGTGATTGTATATTTTATCACCTGTTTTGTGTGTTAAACTTGTGGTTTTCCTGCCCATGATTGCTTCCATTTAACGTGTTGAATTGTGGGATTTGCAGTCCAAACTCTGTAGTTTGTCGCTCTCATTCCTGGTGACTATTCAGTTTTCCCTCCAAATTTCTCCTTTGCTCTGTGCTAAGACCTGTATGTTAAACAGTGCACCCCCAGCCACCATTTTGTGTTATCAAGCCAGTGAAACCAGCCCCCCCTGCCTCCCCTCCAGCAACAGGGATTTTCTACATCAGAGGGTGCTTCTGTGAGCTGTTTAAACTGTGTTTAATAGGGACTGTGCACTTCGTTTTTTGGCCAGGAGAGGGAGTAAAGTTGTATTCAAACAGTATTGTTAGATTTCAAGTTTGTGAGGCCTTTACCTGCAGAAATCCAAAGTGTGGATTGAGCCTGTCTGTCTCCTAGGAGATTCTGGACAGGAGAAGCAGCCCCCACCCCCACCCCCAGGCCAGCAGGCCTAGGACTGGGGATTGGCTATTCAGCTCCCAGGCAACTCTGAGCCCTCCCCTCACACCTGCCCAGGTCCCTTAAGGCTTTGCTGGGTGCACCCCAAATCATTCTCCTCCATCTTGTGAGTTGCAGCCTACCTGTGCCCCAGATTGCAGTGAGCAGAGTCCAGCAAGTGGTAAGGAGGCAGACTAGTGCTGTCTCTTCCCTCCTCCAAAAAGTTTTTAAAAAACGATTTTCCCTTTCTGTGATTACTGTCTTTGCCTGTGGTTGTTACAGTTTAAAAATGTAGTTTTAACCTGCCTGTGATTGTATATTTTATCACCTGTTTTGTGTGTTAAACTTGTGGTTTTCCTGCCCATGATTGCTTCCATTTAACGTGTTGAATTGTGGGATTTGCAGTCCAAACTCTGTAGTTTGTCGCTCTCATTCCTGGTGACTATTCAGTTTTCCCTCCAAATTTCTCCTTTGCTCTGTGCTAAGACCTGTATGTTAAACAGTGCACCCCCAGCCACCATTTTGTGTTATCAAGCCAGTGAAACCAGCCCCCCCTGCCTCCCCTCCAGCAACAGGGATTTTCTACATCAGAGGGTGCTTCTGTGAGCTGTTTAAACTGTGTTTAATAGGGACTGTGCACTTCGTTTTTTGGCCAGGAGAGGGAGTAAAGTTGTATTCAAACAGTATTGTTAGATTTCAAGTTTGTGAGGCCTTTACCTGCAGAAATCCAAAGTGTGGATTGAGCCTGTCTGTCTCCTAGGAGATTCTGGACAGGAGAAGCAGCCCCCACCCCCACCCCCAGGCCAGCAGGCCTAGGACTGGGGATTGGCTATTCAGCTCCCAGGCAACTCTGAGCCCTCCCCTCACACCTGCCCAGGTCCCTTAAGGCTTTGCTGGGTGCACCCCAAATCATTCTCCTCCATCTTGTGAGTTGCAGCCTACCTGTGCCCCAGATTGCAGTGAGCAGAGTCCAGCAAGTGGTAAGGAGGCAGACTAGTGCTGTCTCTTCCCTCCTCCAAAAAGTTTTTAAAAAACGATTTTCCCTTTCTGTGATTACTGTCTTTGCCTGTGGTTGTTACAGTTTAAAAATGTAGTTTTAACCTGCCTGTGATTGTATATTTTATCACCTGTTTTGTGTGTTAAACTTGTGGTTTTCCTGCCCATGATTGCTTCCATTTAACGTGTTGAATTGTGGGATTTGCAGTCCAAACTCTGTAGTTTGTCGCTCTCATTCCTGGTGACTATTCAGTTTTCCCTCCAAATTTCTCCTTTGCTCTGTGCTAAGACCTGTATGTTAAACAGTGCACCCCCAGCCACCATTTTGTGTTATCAAGCCAGTGAAACCAGCCCCCCTGCCTCCCCCTCCAGCAACAGGGATTTTCTACATCAGAGGGTGCTTCTGTGAGCTGTTTAAACTGTGTTTAATAGGGACTGTGCACTTCGTTTTTTGGCCAGGAGAGGGAGTAAAGTTGTATTCAAACAGTATTGTTAGATTTCAAGTTTGTGAGGCCTTTACCTGCAGAAATCCAAAGTGTGGATTGAGCCTGTCTGTCTCCTAGGAGATTCTGGACAGGAGAAGCAGCCTCCCACCCCCACCCCCAGGCCAGCAGGCCTAGGACTGGGGATTGGCTATTCAGCTCCCAGGCAACTCTGAGCCCTCCCCTCACACCTGCCCAGGTCCCTTAAGGCTTTGCTGGGTGCACCCCAAATCATTCTCCTCCATCTTGTGAGTTGCAGCCTACCTGTGCCCCAGATTGCAGTGAGCAGAGTCCAGCAAGTGGTAAGGAGGCAGACTAGTGCTGTCTCTTCCCTCCTCCAAAAAGTTTTTAAAAAAACGATTTTCCCTTTCTGTGATTACTGTCTTTGCCTGTGGTTGTTACAGTTTAAAAATGTAGTTTTAACCTGCCTGTGATTGTATATTTTATCACCTGTTTTGTGTGTTAAACTTGTGGTTTTCCTGCCCATGATTGCTTCCATTTAACGTGTTGAATTGTGGGATTTGCAGTCCAAACTCTGTAGTTTGTCGCTCTCATTCCTGGTGACTATTCAGTTTTCCCTCCAAATTTCTCCTTTGCTCTGTGCTAAGACCTGTATGTTAAACAGTGCACCCCCAGCCACCATTTTGTGTTATCAAGCCAGTGAAACCAGCCCCCCTGCCTCCCCTCCAGCAACAGGGATTTTCTACATCAGAGGGTGCTTCTGTGAGCTGTTTAAACTGTGTTTAATAGGGACTGTGCACTTCGTTTTTGGCCAGGAGAGGGAGTAAAGTTGTATTCAAACAGTATTGTTAGATTTCAAGTTTGTGAGGCCTTTACCTGCAGAAATCCAAAGTGTGGATTGAGCCTGTCTGTCTCCTAGGAGATTCTGGACAGGAGAAGCAGCCCCCACCCCCACCCCCAGGCCAGCAGGCCTAGGACTGGGGATTGGCTATTCAGCTCCCAGGCAACTCTGAGCCCTCCCCTCACACCTGCCCAGGTCCCTTAAGGCTTTGCTGGGTGCACCCCAAATCATTCTCCTCCATCTTGTGAGTTGCAGCCTACCTGTGCCCCAGATTGCAGTGAGCAGAGTCCAGCAAGTGGTAAGGAGGCAGACTAGTGCTGTCTCTTCCCTCCTCCAAAAAGTTTTTAAAAAACGATTTTCCCTTTCTGTGATTACTGTCTTTGCCTGTGGTTGTTACAGTTTAAAAATGTAGTTTTAACCTGCCTGTGATTGTATATTTTATCACCTGTTTTGTGTGTTAAACTTGTGGTTTTCCTGCCCATGATTGCTTCCATTTAACGTGTTGAATTGTGGGATTTGCAGTCCAAACTCTGTAGTTTGTCGCTCTCATTCCTGGTGACTATTCAGTTTTCCCTCCAAATTTCTCCTTTGCTCTGTGCTAAGACCTGTATGTTAAACAGTGCACCCCCAGCCACCATTTTGTGTTATCAAGCCAGTGAAACCAGCCCCCCCTGCCTCCCCTCCAGCAACAGGGATTTTCTACATCAGAGGGTGCTTCTGTGAGCTGTTTAAACTGTGTTTAATAGGGACTGTGCACTTCGTTTTTTGGCCAGGAGAGGGAGTAAAGTTGTATTCAAACAGTATTGTTAGATTTCAAGTTTGTGAGGCCTTTACCTGCAGAAATCCAAAGTGTGGATTGAGCCTGTCTGTCTCCTAGGAGATTCTGGACAGGAGAAGCAGCCCCCACCCCCACCCCCAGGCCAGCAGGCCTAGGACTGGGGATTGGCTATTCAGCTCCCAGGCAACTCTGAGCCCTCCCTCACACCTGCCCAGGTCCCTTAAGGCTTTGCTGGGTGCACCCCAAATCATTCTCCTCCATCTTGTGAGTTGCAGCCTACCTGTGCCCCAGATTGCAGTGAGCAGAGTCCAGCAAGTGGTAAGGAGGCAGACTAGTGCTGTCTCTTCCTCCTCCAAAAAGTTTTTAAAAAACGATTTTCCCTTTCTGTGATTACTGTCTTTGCCTGTGGTTGTTACAGTTTAAAAATGTAGTTTTAACCTGCCTGTGATTGTATATTTTATCACCTGTTTTGTGTGTTAAACTTGTGGTTTTCCTGCCCATGATTGCTTCCATTTAACGTGTTGAATTGTGGGATTTGCAGTCCAAACTCTGTAGTTTGTCGCTCTCATTCCTGGTGACTATTCAGTTTTCCCTCCAAATTTCTCCTTTGCTCTGTGCTAAGACCTGTATGTTAAACAGTGCACCCCCAGCCACCATTTTGTGTTATCAAGCCAGTGAAACCAGCCCCCCCTGCCTCCCCCTCCAGCAACAGGGATTTTCTACATCAGAGGGTGCTTCTGTGAGCTGTTTAAACTGTGTTTAATAGGGACTGTGCACTTCGTTTTTTGGCCAGGAGAGGGAGTAAAGTTGTATTCAAACAGTATTGTTAGATTTCAAGTTTGTGAGGCCTTTACCTGCAGAAATCCAAAGTGTGGATTGAGCCTGTCTGTCTCCTAGGAGATTCTGGACAGGAGAAGCAGCCCCCACCCCCACCCCCAGGCCAGCAGGCCTAGGACTGGGGATTGGCTATTCAGCTCCCAGGCAACTCTGAGCCCTCCCCTCACACCTGCCCAGGTCCCTTAAGGCTTTGCTGGGTGCACCCCAAATCATTCTCCTCCATCTTGTGAGTTGCAGCCTACCTGTGCCCCAGATTGCAGTGAGCAGAGTCCAGCAAGTGGTAAGGAGGCAGACTAGTGCTGTCTCTTCCCTCCTCCAAAAAGTTTTTAAAAAACGATTTTCCCTTTCTGTGATTACTGTCTTTGCCTGTGGTTGTTACAGTTTAAAAATGTAGTTTTAACCTGCCTGTGATTGTATATTTTATCACCTGTTTTGTGTGTTAAACTTGTGGTTTTCCTGCCCATGATTGCTTCCATTTAACGTGTTGAATTGTGGGATTTGCAGTCCAAACTCTGTAGTTTGTCGCTCTCATTCCTGGTGACTATTCAGTTTTCCCTCCAAATTTCTCCTTTGCTCTGTGCTAAGACCTGTATGTTAAACAGTGCACCCCCAGCCACCATTTTGTGTTATCAAGCCAGTGAAACCAGCCCCCCTGCCTCCCCCTCCAGCAACAGGGATTTTCTACATCAGAGGGTGCTTCTGTGAGCTGTTTAAACTGTGTTTAATAGGGACTGTGCACTTCGTTTTTTGGCCAGGAGAGGGAGTAAAGTTGTATTCAAACAGTATTGTTAGATTTCAAGTTTGTGAGGCCTTTACCTGCAGAAATCCAAAGTGTGGATTGAGCCTGTCTGTCTCCTAGGAGATTCTGGACAGGAGAAGCAGCCCCCACCCCCACCCCCAGGCCAGCAGGCCTAGGACTGGGGATTGGCTATTCAGCTCCCAGGCAACTCTGAGCCCTCCCCTCACACCTGCCCAGGTCCCTTAAGGCTTTGCTGGGTGCACCCCAAATCATTCTCCTCCATCTTGTGAGTTGCAGCCTACCTGTGCCCCAGATTGCAGTGAGCAGAGTCCAGCAAGTGGTAAGGAGGCAGACTAGTGCTGTCTCTTCCCTCCTCCAAAAAGTTTTTAAAAAACGATTTTCCCTTTCTGTGATTACTGTCTTTGCCTGTGGTTGTTACAGTTTAAAAATGTAGTTTTAACCTGCCTGTGATTGTATATTTTATCACCTGTTTTGTGTGTTAAACTTGTGGTTTTCCTGCCCATGATTGCTTCCATTTAACGTGTTGAATTGTGGGATTTGCAGTCCAAACTCTGTAGTTTGTCGCTCTCATTCCTGGTGACTATTCAGTTTTCCCTCCAAATTTCTCCTTTGCTCTGTGCTAAGACCTGTATGTTAAACAGTGCACCCCCAGCCACCATTTTGTGTTATCAAGCCAGTGAAACCAGCCCCCCTGCCTCCCCCTCCAGCAACAGGGATTTTCTACATCAGAGGGTGCTTCTGTGAGCTGTTTAAACTGTGTTTAATAGGGACTGTGCACTTCGTTTTTTGGCCAGGAGAGGGAGTAAAGTTGTATTCAAACAGTATTGTTAGATTTCAAGTTTGTGAGGCCTTTACCTGCAGAAATCCAAAGTGTGGATTGAGCCTGTCTGTCTCCTAGGAGATTCTGGACAGGAGAAGCAGCCCCCACCCCCACCCCCAGGCCAGCAGGCCTAGGACTGGGGATTGGCTATTCAGCTCCCAGGCAACTCTGAGCCCTCCCCTCACACCTGCCCAGGTCCCTTAAGGCTTTGCTGGGTGCACCCCAAATCATTCTCCTCCATCTTGTGAGTTGCAGCCTACCTGTGCCCCAGATTGCAGTGAGCAGAGTCCAGCAAGTGGTAAGGAGGCAGACTAGTGCTGTCTCTTCCCTCCTCCAAAAAGTTTTTAAAAAACGATTTTCCCTTTCTGTGATTACTGTCTTTGCCTGTGGTTGTTACAGTTTAAAAATGTAGTTTTAACCTGCCTGTGATTGTATATTTTATCACCTGTTTTGTGTGTTAAACTTGTGGTTTTCCTGCCCATGATTGCTTCCATTTAACGTGTTGAATTGTGGGATTTGCAGTCCAAACTCTGTAGTTTGTCGCTCTCATTCCTGGTGACTATTCAGTTTTCCCTCCAAATTTCTCCTTTGCTCTGTGCTAAGACCTGTATGTTAAACAGTGCACCCCCAGCCACCATTTTGTGTTATCAAGCCAGTGAAACCAGCCCCCCTGCCTCCCCTCCAGCAACAGGGATTTTCTACATCAGAGGGTGCTTCTGTGAGCTGTTTAAACTGTGTTTAATAGGGACTGTGCACTTCGTTTTTTGGCCAGGAGAGGGAGTAAAGTTGTATTCAAACAGTATTGTTAGATTTCAAGTTTGTGAGGCCTTTACCTGCAGAAATCCAAAGTGTGGATTGAGCCTGTCTGTCTCCTAGGAGATTCTGGACAGGAGAAGCAGCCCCCACCCCCACCCCCAGGCCAGCAGGCCTAGGACTGGGGATTGGCTATTCAGCTCCCAGGCAACTCTGAGCCCTCCCCTCACACCTGCCCAGGTCCCTTAAGGCTTTGCTGGGTGCACCCCAAATCATTCTCCTCCATCTTGTGAGTTGCAGCCTACCTGTGCCCCAGATTGCAGTGAGCAGAGTCCAGCAAGTGGTAAGGAGGCAGACTAGTGCTGTCTCTTCCCTCCTCCAAAAAGTTTTTAAAAAAACGATTTTCCCTTTCTGTGATTACTGTCTTTGCCTGTGGTTGTTACAGTTTAAAAATGTAGTTTTAACCTGCCTGTGATTGTATATTTTATCACCTGTTTTGTGTGTTAAACTTGTGGTTTTCCTGCCCATGATTGCTTCCATTTAACGTGTTGAATTGTGGGATTTGCAGTCCAAACTCTGTAGTTTGTCGCTCTCATTCCTGGTGACTATTCAGTTTTCCCTCCAAATTTCTCCTTTGCTCTGTGCTAAGACCTGTATGTTAAACAGTGCACCCCCAGCCACCATTTTGTGTTATCAAGCCAGTGAAACCAGCCCCCCTGCCTCCCCCTCCAGCAACAGGGATTTTCTACATCAGAGGGTGCTTCTGTGAGCTGTTTAAACTGTGTTTAATAGGGACTGTGCACTTCGTTTTTTGGCCAGGAGAGGGAGTAAAGTTGTATTCAAACAGTATTGTTAGATTTCAAGTTTGTGAGGCCTTTACCTGCAGAAATCCAAAGTGTGGATTGAGCCTGTCTGTCTCCTAGGAGATTCTGGACAGGAGAAGCAGCCCCCACCCCCACCCCCAGGCCAGCAGGCCTAGGACTGGGGATTGGCTATTCAGCTCCCAGGCAACTCTGAGCCCTCCCCTCACACCTGCCCAGGTCCCTTAAGGCTTTGCTGGGTGCACCCCAAATCATTCTCCTCCATCTTGTGAGTTGCAGCCTACCTGTGCCCCAGATTGCAGTGAGCAGAGTCCAGCAAGTGGTAAGGAGGCAGACTAGTGCTGTCTCTTCCCTCCTCCAAAAAGTTTTTAAAAAAACGATTTTCCCTTTCTGTGATTACTGTCTTTGCCTGTGGTTGTTACAGTTTAAAAATGTAGTTTTAACCTGCCTGTGATTGTATATTTTATCACCTGTTTTGTGTGTTAAACTTGTGGTTTTCCTGCCCATGATTGCTTCCATTTAACGTGTTGAATTGTGGGATTTGCAGTCCAAACTCTGTAGTTTGTCGCTCTCATTCCTGGTGACTATTCAGTTTTCCCTCCAAATTTCTCCTTTGCTCTGTGCTAAGACCTGTATGTTAAACAGTGCACCCCCAGCCACCATTTTGTGTTATCAAGCCAGTGAAACCAGCCCCCCTGCCTCCCCCTCCAGCAACAGGGATTTTCTACATCAGAGGGTGCTTCTGTGAGCTGTTTAAACTGTGTTTAATAGGGACTGTGCACTTCGTTTTTTGGCCAGGAGAGGGAGTAAAGTTGTATTCAAACAGTATTGTTAGATTTCAAGTTTGTGAGGCCTTTACCTGCAGAAATCCAAAGTGTGGATTGAGCCTGTCTGTCTCCTAGGAGATTCTGGACAGGAGAAGCAGCCCCCACCCCCACCCCCAGGCCAGCAGGCCTAGGACTGGGGATTGGCTATTCAGCTCCCAGGCAACTCTGAGCCCTCCCCTCACACCTGCCCAGGTCCCTTAAGGCTTTGCTGGGTGCACCCCAAATCATTCTCCTCCATCTTGTGAGTTGCAGCCTACCTGTGCCCCAGATTGCAGTGAGCAGAGTCCAGCAAGTGGTAAGGAGGCAGACTAGTGCTGTCTCTTCCCTCCTCCAAAAAGTTTTTAAAAAACGATTTTCCCTTTCTGTGATTACTGTCTTTGCCTGTGGTTGTTACAGTTTAAAAATGTAGTTTTAACCTGCCTGTGATTGTATATTTTATCACCTGTTTTGTGTGTTAAACTTGTGGTTTTCCTGCCCATGATTGCTTCCATTTAACGTGTTGAATTGTGGGATTTGCAGTCCAAACTCTGTAGTTTGTCGCTCTCATTCCTGGTGACTATTCAGTTTTCCCTCCAAATTTCTCCTTTGCTCTGTGCTAAGACCTGTATGTTAAACAGTGCACCCCCAGCCACCATTTTGTGTTATCAAGCCAGTGAAACCAGCCCCCCTGCCTCCCCCTCCAGCAACAGGGATTTTCTACATCAGAGGGTGCTTCTGTGAGCTGTTTAAACTGTGTTTAATAGGGACTGTGCACTTCGTTTTTGGCCAGGAGAGGGAGTAAAGTTGTATTCAAACAGTATTGTTAGATTTCAAGTTGTGTGAGGCCTTTACCTGCAGAAATCCAAAGTGTGGATTGAGCCTGTCTGTCTCCTAGGAGATTCTGGACAGGAGAAGCAGCCCCCACCCCCACCCCCAGGCCAGCAGGCCTAGGACTGGGGATTGGCTATTCAGCTCCCAGGCAACTCTGAGCCCTCCCCTCACACCTGCCCAGGTCCCTTAAGGCTTTGCTGGGTGCACCCCAAATCATTCTCCTCCATCTTGTGAGTTGCAGCCTACCTGTGCCCCAGATTGCAGTGAGCAGAGTCCAGCAAGTGGTAAGGAGGCAGACTAGTGCTGTCTCTTCCCTCCTCCAAAAAGTTTTTAAAAAACGATTTTCCCTTTCTGTGATTACTGTCTTTGCCTGTGGTTGTTACAGTTTAAAAATGTAGTTTTAATCTGCCTGTGATTGTATATTTTATCACCTGTTTTGTGTGTTAAACTTGTGGTTTTCCTGCCCATGATTGCTTCCATTTAACGTGTTGAATTGTGGGATTTGCAGTCCAAACTCTGTAGTTTGTCGCTCTCATTCCTGGTGACTATTCAGTTTTCCCTCCAAATTTCTCCTTTGCTCTGTGCTAAGACCTGTATGTTAAACAGTGCACCCCCAGCCACCATTTTGTGTTATCAAGCCAGTGAAACCAGCCCCCCCTGCCTCCCCTCCAGCAACAGGGATTTTCTACATCAGAGGGTGCTTCTGTGAGCTGTTTAAACTGTGTTTAATAGGGACTGTGCACTTCGTTTTTGGCCAGGAGAGGGAGTAAAGTTGTATTCAAACAGTATTGTTAGATTTCAAGTTTGTGAGGCCTTTACCTGCAGAAATCCAAAGTGTGGATTGAGCCTGTCTGTCTCCTAGGAGATTCTGGACAGGAGAAGCAGCTTCCAACTCCCTGGGCAGCAAACCTTGTCTGAGGTTGCTTGGACCTTATATAGTCTGCTAGTGACTGCTACATGTAAACACTGATTGGTGGTTGTATCTGATGTTTCTATTGGTTTGAGTTAGTGTCCTCATTGGTTGGGTATTTGAGGGTTCTGATTGGTTTCTGGATCTGTGATTCAATCAATGTAGGGTTGGGACTAGGGCTAGGGTTATGATTTCTATTGGAAGCAGGGACTAGGGCTTCCTGTTTTATTGGTTGTTGGGACTAAGGTGGAACTAGGACTAGGGTTAGGCCTTTAATTGGAAGTAGCGATTAGGGCTTCTGGTGTTATTGGTTGCTGGACTAGGTGTGGGACTAAGAGTAGGGTTAGGCTTTCTATTGGAAGTAGTGACTAGGGCTTCCCGTCCCATTGGTTGCTTGGACTAGGGTTCGGACTACTGATAGGGCTAGGGCCTCTATTGGACATAGAGATCAGGGTTTTTGAACTGATTGGATGCTTGGAGTAGGGCTAAGATTGGCTGTAAGGTCCTGATCTCCTATTGGTTCTAGCTTTTAGGGCTAGTGTTGTGATTGGATAGTATTAGGGCTAGGGTTCCCATTGGCTGACGGGGTCACCTGATTACTAGGGGTATTAAAGGCCAGGGTTAGGGCGTCTCAGCCCGGGCGTCGAGGCTAAAGGCAGAGAGGACAAGGGTGAGTGCCTGTTTGAGCCTGTTCGAGACGGGCCAGGGCCAGGAATGCTGCCCATCTTCCCATTAATTAATGTGTCTATTACTTTTCTCCTGAAAAAGCATATCTAATGCACTACCCTATTTCTCAGCCTATACTTCCCTCAATATATCTTCTAGCCCAACTTTTTGACTCATCTCAAACTTCTTTCTACTACTTTTTCCAATTCACTACCCTATCTCACCCTATAAATCTATCACTATATCCTCTACACCCACTCTCTCATTTATCGCAAACGCCATACCACTACTATGTTCCCCAAAATAACCCTTTCTTGACTCTCTCCTACTCTACCCCTCCTTGTATCTTCTGACACCTCCTTTACTGTACCAATGCCCAAGACAAACCTTTCTAAACTCTTCCCTCTGACTCTTCCCTCCAAAAACCCTTTTTACTCATCAAAAAGCCTCCTCCTACTGCTATGACCTACAAAAAGAAATCCTTCACTCTTCTATCCCACAACTATCCTTTTCAATCAAAATAACAGACTAGCATGTTCACTTCACTAATTCCATATTCCACTATACTAATTCACCACTAATCCTTTATGGGTTCCAGAGTAGCGTGCTACTCGCCAACAAAGCGCTTCAACACCCACCAGGGGTAACAGGCGCTATATGAATGCAAACCTTTCTTTCCCTTCTATCCCTCCACTATCCTTCTCACTCCAAATAACTGACTAATATCCACCACTCAAATTACTTTCATATTTCACCATACTAATTCACCACTAATCCTTTATGGGTTTCCGGAGTAGCGTGCTACTCGCCCAAAAAAAAAGCAATTCAACACCCCATCAGGGGTTAGAAGCGCTATATATATGCAAACCTTTTTTCCCTCTTCTATCCCTCCGCTATCCTTCTGAATCCAAATAACTGACTAACATATCCACCACTTAAAATTTACTTGCATGTTTCACTATACTAATTCAACACTAATCCTCTATGGGTCCCGGAGTAGCGTGCTACTCGCCGAAAAGCGCTTCGACGCCTCGTCAGGGGTAGTAAGCGCTATACAAATGCAATTACAATACAATACAATACAATGTGTCAGATGTTAATTTTGTTCGAATAATTTTTACTTTTATTACTTTTAAAGTATTTTAATGATTTTATCTAGTTATTTTTTATTTTCATGTTTTCATTTGATATTAATTTAATTACATTTTTTTACTGTTGATTAGACTAGTGTGAATAGTAAATATAATTACCCCAGCCCCCCAGGAGACAGATATTTTCTGCAATGTATTTTAATTTGGATTGTGCATACATCATTTGTTCTTCTCCAAAGGTCAATGTTTTCCCTAATGTTTCTTAGTTTGAAGTGGGATCTCTCCAGAGTCCAACACTTTGCCCAATGTTGTTTAGTTAGGAGTAGGAATAATAAATCAGCACCTCTCCCAAGAGTCCAGTGCTTTCCCCAATGGTATTTATTTTAGAGTGGGAATATTACATTCTATCAGAATCCCTCTGATGCCCACACTTTCCTCAAAGTTGCTTAGTTTGGAGTGGGAAATAGAAAATCCAACCCTCTCTACCTAAAATCCAGCACTTCCCCCAAAGTTGTTCAGTCTCAAGTGGGAATAGTAAATCAACCTCCCCCAACCAGCAGAGACCAACACTTTCCCCAAATGTTGCTTACTTTGAAGTGGGGATATTACATCTGCCCCCCACACTCTAACACTTTCCCTAAATTTTGCTTAGTTTGGAGAGGTAATTTTTTAATCGTACAACCCACCTACCACCAAGTCCGACGCTGTCCCCAATTGTTGCTTAGATTGGAGTGGGAATAGTAAATCAGACCCCCCCCCCCTCGCACCCCTCCCCATGGGCTTAGAGTCCATCACTTTTCTCAATGTTGTTTGGTTTAGAGTGGGACTAGTAAACATGAAGCCCCACCCCCAGTCCAACACTTTAAACACATGTTGCCTAGTTTAGAATGGGAATAGTAAGTCTGACCTATTCAGATTCCAACACTTTCCCAAGAACCTTGCTTCCTATGCTGACTTGAAAGTTTTGCCTGGCACAGGAGTTTGTTTGAGATCAGAGTATTACTGCTGCTGCCCAGCCATAACCTAGAATCCTCGCCAATGACAGTGGGTCTTTACCCATTCTGCCCATGCTTCCCTAAGAAAGGCGAACGCTTCACTGTGACCAGCTTGCAAGGAGAAGAGAGGTTGTGTGCCAAAGGGCTAGTGCTGCATGTTGCCTCCAAGGCAGATGACACCTCTGTGGTAGCCACTTGACCACTAAAGACATCCACCCAATAACCGATGTCTGTCCCAAGCCAGCCCCGACCAAAGTTACCTTAAAGCAGCTGGCTATGAAATGGCCTGGGCATAAATGAACTGCAACACTGAAGAAATAACATTGCTCAGAATGTCCTGATCCACTCAGCAGATTATACTCTGCAAATAGTCAAATTTTCAAAAACTGGATCTAACGCTGTTTATTTTGTTACTAGTGCACATAATTAAAGCACTGAAATTCAAAGGGAGTCGGACTATATTACTTTTGGGCAATAAAGTCAATTACTGCAAGGCTGGATTGAATGCTATTTTACACTTGAGCATTAAAGTGAATAATAGTCCTATAGTGTTTGAAAGCTATAACACTTCCTGGATATTCAAATTATTGAGAACCATTCATGGTTTGTTTGTGTCTGAGTCAAAAAGCCTACATCATCCTACAAGAGTAAGGCATGGCTGCTCACCTTTATCGCCCTATGAGACACAATGGCTGAAGAAGATGTTCTGGCATTAAGTGAGATTGTAATTCTAAAAGGATACTGAAATTCCTGGGATAACTGGCAATACTTGTTAGAAGGATGTCATTGTTGCCTCTGTGTTCCCTGTGCTCTAGACAGTTTGAGAAAATATATAATGATGGGGTACAGAGCAAGTGGCAAAGTTAATTGAAGGGCAGAAAATGAGTGACATGGGAAAGTGGATAAGAGACTATTACAGTAATCTAGTTTTCTAATTAACACTGTATTCATGACGGAGTTTTTTTCTCTAAAAGGGAAGTTTGGAAGCTGGTACGGGACTGCTATAGGAAAGGGGCAATCAACAGCGATAGCCACTTGCTAGAAGATAAAAGCACACAGTGTTAAGAGGGATACATATTACCTTTAATCTCAGAGAGTGAAGAGCCATCTAATATCAAATAGCTGTTAGAAATTCCCAGATATGAGTCAGAGGGTGATGGGAAAAAAAGAGGAAGGAGAGAAGGATTTATGTGCCATACGCATACAGATGGTGAGAACAACTGAAAGATGAGACGTCACAAGGGAGGAGTCTAAAGATATAAAAGGAGGGAATCAGGATTGAGTCCTAGTGGGACAGGCACAAATATTTGTGCAAATGATAAGAACAAAAAGAGTTGGAAATTTAGGTGATCAAAAGATGGGTTGAACAACAGCTCAATCTTGCTACCAATGTCATTATGTGAAAGACTTGTTAGGACTACTCAATATTCTACTGAATCTAATGCCATAAAGGGGTGAAGGAAAATTAAGATTAAGAAGAGGTAGTTTTGGTGGATAATAAACTTAGAAAAACAATTGAGAGTAGGTGCTCTCTGTGGAACAAAGTGCATGGAAGGTAAAAAGAAGTTGGTTTAGAAGCCAAACAGAAGTTGATGTAGTGGGTTGTGGGCTGAGAGATACCAGATAAGTCTTTTACAACATTGCATTGATCAGGATTGTGCAACCTCACCAATTCAGGCAGAAGATACACCCTAACATGGCATCATAGGTCACACAGCAGCTAGAGTGAATGGGGCCGAGTCAATATCTCTGTTCTCAGTGCCAGTTTAAGAACATACAGATCAGCAAAAGAAGAGCACCACCTCAATCAGCAATGAGTTGTGTTGGAATTGCCACCTCACGACTAAGTCCACACACTGAACAAAACCAGGGTTGCTGGGGAAGCAATAGCTTCTATAGGGCATCAGGGCTGCAACACAGGCAACTCAAAGACCCTGGCACCTCGAATAATCATTGCATTGGCCTGATAGTAACCCCAGGGAGAGGTAAACATTGTTGTGCTCAGCAGCTCAATCGGAGTGGGGAGTGGCTAAGTGTAATGCACATTGACTATGTCATAAACACTGATAAGAAACAGGGGATAGTTTCCAGAGTACAGGCAGCTAGTCCCCTAAACACTTCCCCATGAGTAGTGTATACTATTTGTTTTTATCCTTTACAATTTCCTGTGTAATATTTAGTTGCACACCAGATTACTGTAAATGACACTGGCTAGTCAATGATTATTGATTGCTGTGAAATGCTTTACTGAGTTTTGAAATTCTACCGTACACCACCTACCTGAATATGGCTTGGTTGCTTGACCTCACTACCTAGAGGGTCAAGTTCTAAAGTGTTGCACTTGGTGCTTAGTTTTGCTTCCACAGAAATGTAAAGTCCCAGGACGTTAGTGGTAAAAGGCTCTTCTTGTTAAAGTTTGACCCCAGTAATCCCTGGTTCGCGTGGGACCTCATGGGAACAATCCAGCCCAAACTGCCAGGCTAGGTCCTTCCTGGACCAGAAACAAGCATCATGGGACCGGTTTTGGGGTATCACCCCTCATCAGCCAGGCTAGTGGTGCAGCAAGCAAGGGACCCATGTCTGGGCATACCCTTAGCTACTTAGGGCATACATAGCAGCATCACAAAATAAAATGATGGACGGAGTGTTAAAACTTTTCAAACACTCACCCCCAGTGACAGACCTGTGTTAATCCATCCAAGCATATGACTGCAGTCTGTAAGGAAACATTGTTGGTATGTACTGGAGGTGAGCAGTGGTCATTGAGGGCAGTGAGGTGGGCTTGAGTTCTCATGCTTAGGGGCAGAGCGGGCAGAGAAGGAGGAGACTATCTTAATACAAATTAGCTCACTGGAGTTGTTGGTGGATAGATGAGAAACTTATCAGCATGCACACGAGGAAGACGATCTGATTATGAATATGGTAAGAGATGAGGGACATGCTAGATTATGAAAGTGTTTTTAGAAGAAAAGTAGGAGACAAAGCTGGTAGTGGAGAGGTAAAAGTAGATTATTATGGTTTGTGGGAAGGGAGTAAAGAGTTGCGGGTGCTGTAGCAGGATTGAAATGAGCTACTGAAATTATGGTCGAATGCTGATTTAACACTGTCAAGAGTTGAAATGAGGATATTGAAGGCCACTGTGGTGATCTGTGGTTTTGGGTTTCCTGCCACTGTAGAGAGAGATGTGTTTGGACTTTAAGCTACGAATGGTGGAAGATGTCTATGGCTAGTGGGTAAGGGACCGTGGATGAGCACGTTATAAGAAGTATTGGAGAGCCACTATAGTCAACGGAAGTCTACCGCTGGAATTTCTGCTTTACGAAGGAAATTTGAACCTTGTTGTACATTGTATAATGCTTTGTTTATTGAATATATATTTTTTGTACATTGTTCTCTTTAAACCTGTGTTCCCATTGCGTAGTATTATATCACTGATTACTTTTTCTCCTATTTCCATCAGTTCTTTGAATAGGGCACTTTAAATTATAGACTTACAAACTTATTTAAATCTCCCACACAGGCATCCAAAAAATAAATAAACACCTAGACCTTTCTTCCTAGTAGGCCCATCAAATTCCATTCCATAATTTTGTTATCCGGCCACCCTGCTTTAATTTATCTCTGGTCTCTGAGAAATTTTGCTATATATCTAATTTGACTTGACTTCAATAAGTTTGTTTGTAGTTTACATGTCTCAGACTTCAGCATAGATGGTACTATGAGATCTTGCACAGCAGAGGAGTGTTTCGAATCAGCAATGTAGTGTTTAGCAGGAACACGACATAAAATCCTAAAATGGCTGTTCATTGAGAACTGAGGACATAAATTGAGGTGTACATGAGGTTCAGGCAGGAAGGTCAGTGGGGAAGATGGCGTACTCTGAGGAAGGAGCATGTACACACTATTCAAATCACTTGTAGCAGAACAGATAGCATTACATATATATAACACAACATGACATATTACATAGGGGGTTAGATAATTCATAGGTCCATCGGGCTCTGTCCATTTCCACTCTACTTTACTTCGTTGGCCAGTTCTGCTCCATCCGTCTAGATGCCTTATTGTTGCAAGTGCGTTGTTCATCATGCTAAGCCCATCTGGATGCCAAGTAGCTCCGGCAGTTCCTAACAGAAAAAAATAAAAATGACCCCACACCTTGGGATAAAACTTCCAAGGGCATCAGAGTGTTTAGTAATTTGTCTTTTAAAAACAAACTCCCATTTTGCAAGGATTTTTTGGAAATCAAAAATGTTTGCACAGCTGCCATGGTGGGGAGTGCTCTAAAGGCACAGTAGAGAGTGCTAAATATGGTGGGCAGTAGTGTCTCCAGATTGGTGAAGGTAGGGAACCCCTCCACCCTAGCAACCCAGGCAACTCACCATACTCTAAAGGAGGCCTTATTACAACATGGAGAACCCTATGTCTAAATGTGCCTCTAGTGCTGGTTAGGCAGGTACTGTCACCATGGGGGGCTCAGGAAGATTATGCAGCCTAAATAGAGGTGACATTGTAGAAAGCATCTGAAAACCACAGATGTTTCTGACTTGGAATATGCAACATGATATTCAATGTTCCTTCTTAATGTTACGGGCCATTAAGGATTGGTACTGGTGCTTGGAACAAGTGCCTGCTAAAGATAGAATATATGATCAGTGTAATAATGGCATCCAAGACTCGGTTCATGTTATTTTTATTTTCCCTGCTCTGCACTTTAGATGCTCTCAATTTTTGGTACCACTTTGTCTTAGATTTGGAGTACGTGCTGTCGATATGGCTCCGCAATGTTAAATGTTTCCAGGAAATGAAATGTTTTGTTTTAAAATGTTTAGAATTGTAAAACGTTTTTTCAATTTTATATTGAAGTAATATTATTTATGTATGTATATTTATAAATGTGTAAAATGTGCAAAATGTATTTGGAGCTCTATGAAGATACAAATGTCATTCAAATAAAATGAATCAGTGAGGATGTTCTCACTGAGAAGCTTCTCTGCAGCTTATCAACATCTGCCAGTTCATGAGCATTTCCCTCGGTGGCATGCTGAACTGCAAAATCACACGTTTCATGAGTCACAACCTTTTGTGTGCTCCTCATAGAGCTTCAGGAGACTTGTGCTTGTTCTCTTATCAGCCAGAGCTGGTACTCTCCCACCTGTTCAGTTTAGCTTTCCTCCTCATCCAGGAAGGTCAGAGCAGTAAGATTGATCCTATGTCAAGCGCATTCTTTCATCTATCTGGGAAAATAACTACCTACAAGGTCCTGTCTCTGACAAATGTTCACTCCTCACTGATGTGCAAATTTGTTTTGAAGTTCAGATGAAGAACACAGTTTCTGTCCCACAGGAACTTATCCCTCTTTGAAGGCATTGTCAGGAGACCAAGGCAAATTATGAACAATGTTTAAAAGCTACTACACACTCCCATTTCAATATTTTATCCAAAACTGTCTTAATTGAGCTCCCTAAACCCTTACCACTGGGGTAGTAACTCAATGACCTCGGTCGTGAATCTACTTCTGTGGGGATCAAGTCACCTTCACAACCGACCTGAATACCATCTTTAAAAGGAATGTTCTTCACGTTAGTAATTTATCAATCAAAAAAATAATGTTTTTATGGATAAATTACTATGTTATGAAATAATTCGATCAGGCATGTGCAATTATTCTAATGTATTTAGGATTTACCAACTACGCTCTTCGTCACATATCATCCTTAAATTTTAAATTTATTGAAGCAAATGATTTTAAACGAAAGATAATTTAGAGGCCATGTATTGAGGTCAAGTATGGCCCTGGTTTGAAAACTAGGGCAATTCAATGTCCAATCTTATTCAAACTTTAAAAGCTTCTTTCATTTAAGAGAAGTTGCATCATTCTTCAGTGTTTGTCTTCATTCCTGGCTATTCCAGCGGCAGGAAGAGGTCAGACTGGACCCGACATTTCAAGGTAGTTTGCTGATTTGAGTTGGACTGCTTGAGCCGCATTGTCACTGGTGGCTAGAAAGGAAGTAGGGTAGGATTCAAGGAGAGGAGAGCTACTGGCTGGTGATTCTTCCCCAGACCATCAGAGAGCTACAACATTAGGAAGAGGGCCTGAGTAGAATACCAGGTGCATAGTGGACAACAGCAGCTGGCAGGTGAAGCAACGTCCTCTGCACATATGCATGTGATGCCCCAAATGGAAAGCAGCCATGTCTTATACATTCTCCTGTCCCCAAATACATGGAAAACACAGCACACTATGCAGTACGTCCTGCACAATAATGAGAAATTGAGACCCCAAATTTGGTGGACTCAGGATTTTACAGGGAGTCTTTTAGTAGGCAGTGCACAACAAAGAGAGCAGTAGGAAAGGCTTACATCACTGAATTGTAAATACCTGCCATCAACTACCACTGTCCTCCTATCCTGGTATGTGGACAGTAGCTTACAAGAACCATGTGGTGGGAGGATACTTTTGGTGCACTAACTACTATCATAACCTAATTTCTGTGTACCATTTTTGGTGCACCTGGGGTGGATTCACACATTTTTTAGTTCAATGTGATAGAGCGATGGGGCTTACAACATAATCTCCTTGTCAAGTCGTTAAAGATTTTTCCCTGTTGGTTGTATGGATCTTTGTTGGTTGTCTTGAAGTGTTGGAAGGAAGAAAACATCAACAATACTTTACAACTTGTGAAGCCAATGTGACTCTATAATAAGGACCAGGAATCACTAAAGGTAATTAAGGGGCTTAATTAGGATTTCCAATCAATCCAGTATATGTGCAAACCAGTAGTAAGTTCAATAAGTACAACAATATAGCAGATAAGTTTAAATTTCTCAGGGCCGATACAACTTTTAGTGCAGAGGGAGCTGACAGAACACATCCGCCACACTCCCACTGCACCAAAAGTCGTGGCTAGGCCGCCTGCCAGATTAGGAGTTTCCTCCTGTCTGGCAGGCTGTTTTTTGGGGTTCCTCCGGCAGTGCCTCAGAAAATGGGCACCGCAATGGGAAAGTCAAAAACTGTTCCTGCACAGCGTGGACTATAAAGTCCATGCCATGCAGGAACTGGGGTGCATGCTTACAGGATGGGGCACATGTTGTGCCCCCTGCATGCATCCACATGGCGTGAGGCACCAGGGGACCTATAAGCCCCCCTTTGTTTTCTCTCCGCCACGGTTTTCATTGAGGTGGAACTGCCATGAAAACAGTGGCGGAGAGGAAACTCGTAATATGCTTGGCGGTACCACAGCAGTCCTGCCAAGCATATTGCGGCCTCAAGACCACCGCGCCACCACCAGGAAACGGTGGTTCCCTGGCGGCAGCGGTGGTCCAATTGCTCAACCTGTAATGGGGCGGTTGGAGAGCCGGTGCGGCAGTGGCTGGTTCGCAACCAATACGCCATCATGAGTCCGACGGTCCTCGGACCGCCAGACTTGTAATTAGGGCCTCACTAACTTAAGTCGCAATAGAATGAGATACAGAATTGTGATATTCGCAACAATAAAGAAACAGATTAATACAAATTGATGTTCCATAAAGAAACTTGCCTTCTCTCTTCTAAACATAAGTCATTCATAAGATCATCTATCAAGGGTCTCTAATTTGGGCGCATCGAAGGTGTCACCACAGTCAGACTTCAATAAAAGTCTGAGAAAAAAGAAATGTGTTTAGCATAAAGCTTCACACTTGTAAGAATGAGGCAAACAGAGAGGTCTGTACCTGTCAAAGTCTAAAGGGAATCTGCTGTGTCCCTAACTATGAGAACACCAATATAAAAGTAACATGAGATTCAGAAACGTCTTTATTTACACCACCAGGGACCAATCAAAATCATTACTCGAGTGCATCTGCAACATGGCCTCAGGTTCTCAGCTCATCGAACTGAGACTGCAATTCTCAGCCTTGAACACGTCTCCCATCCTGGTACACGATGAATTCTCCACATTCAATGCCATGTTTCCTCCCAGGCCTCTCTATCAGCAGTCTAATAAATACAATGAGCCTTTCTATAGCTAACGAGAATCATGATAGTGCACCTGCAAAAGAAATGAACAAGCTAGCAACCCAAAAGGCATTTCAGTTGAGGCCTGTAGTCAGGTTAACTTTAGTTAAGCATTTAATATGTACTTTAAATTCGTGGTTATAATTGTGCACATTTAATATGAAAATAAATGAAAGAAGTGAATAAAGGAAAAACATATTACATATGCAAAAATAACTTTCAAAATAAATGCAAATATAACTTGAAGTGTAAGTGCAAAACGTAAATAAAGAATATATTCCTACATGTTTAAACTGAACATTTTTGCACATGTGTAGACATCTCTAGTTTCTACAGTGAATACATTTAATTTAATTAATATGTTTAAATGCTTCACACCCATTAATAAAGGTAAGCTAAACAGAGAATATAACGTCAAATGCATGCATATAATTGCATTTCGATGACCTATAAGGGTGGAGTCTAAATTGTGCAGCTCCAAATGAAACAAAGGCATTAGGCAGAGCAGAAAAACGAGGAAACGAGCTAAGACCTCAGTCCCTACACAGCATGTGTCCACTCATTAAAGGATATCCATCATTGTGCCAGTGCGCCTCACGCATGCACATTTTACTATTCAAAGTGATCTTATTTTCTTAAGTATATTCACAGCGTCCATTACACTCGCTTGTTTGTTTTGCGTTCTGTGTACATTCCATTAACTAGATTGTTCACTGAATAAATTCAGCAATATTCTCCATAGGCTCCTGTACTTGGATCAAATCAAACCCGTAATTAATAACACATGATATCCCTCTAATCTATCTTATTAAAATGTATTGTGAGGTATTTGATATAGCACTGACTTAGTTCCAAAGAACAGCAGAGCACTTCACAAAGAACATTCTTTTGTAGAAGCATCATACCAAAAAGGAGAAACTGCACATAGATCACATATTAGATATCTTGGAGATAACATTATTATTATTTACAAAAGCACAGGAAAAAGGTCAGGGCAACAATACCCCGCACCAGTCGTTATTATATGCAGTGGCTACGATATCGTGATTGAAACTAGGTGCAATGGACCCAGGACGTGACCTTCATACGCCCCAAGAAGGGTGGTATACAACCTACCCACACAAATTTAAACAAAAGAGGTCCTGCACTCAAATGAACAAATAAGTGGTTAGTAAAAGGATGTTAATGTCCATAGTCCAACACAACAGAAGTAAAGTTGTATCTTCCCAAATGAAAAGCGTTAGTCGATGTTTTTGCTGTAGAAAATGGTTCCTTTTATTCTTTTAATCCATAGAAATTCTTTTAGAATCACAGCACGCAATTGACAAGACAGCCGACACGTTTCGTCCCTCTTGGGACTTCTTCAGGGCTTGATAAATAAAACACATATACCATATGTTCTTTGTGGTTAGTTCTTGTGTGAGCGAGCGAAATAATGGTAAGTCAAGTACATGGGATATGTATCTCCCAGCAGTTAATTGTGGCATCCGGTTCAAGAATCTATTATATTACATATGACTCAAGTGAGTCCTTAATTCCAATTTCATATTTTTAAAAAGAAGCACAGCATAACGTGGCCCTTTTTAGCTCCAGGTAGAGCGCTAGACACTAACATATATATATATATATATATATATATATATATATATATATATATCTCATGTGATCAAGGCAGGCAACTGCCAAAACGCGTAATGGCGAGGCTGTTTGTGCGAAAAGAAATTGAAGAAATATGCACAATACTTGGGTCCACTCTCGTTTCTTGGAAGGAGCAGCAGATGTGAGCGAGGAATTGCCATATATATATATAACCTACTGGCGGTTGCCAGTAGGTAGCTATAGTTAGGACCTTGTTTCTATTCAAAAAGCGTTTTTCTTTTGCCAATATCTTTGGCGCCGTTTGACAAATATTCGCGAAATATTAAAAACTAATGGTTCGCTCAGGTCAGCTCCTGTCTTGAAAGATTTGGGGTGATTCGTCAAGCGGGGGCTGAGAAAAAAGGGGGGGTCCCAAAACACGTTTTCCCCATGTTATTTTCCATAGGAATTTCGGAACAGGCTACACACCGAACTGCTGAACGGAATTACACCAAATTTGGCAAAAAGGTAGCTCTTGGTTCAGAAAGCGCCCTTTTTTTTTAAATGGTGTAAATCCGTTCAGTAGTTCCTGGGAAATTAAAAAAATAAAAATATCAATATCTGAGAGCCGAGGAGGGTTCGCGAAACCTCCCGAGCACGAGCTTCATTGTTATTGGCTGCCAGCACTCCAAACAAGAATGTGTTGGCAGCCATCTTGTGACTCGGGAAAGGTCTTCGCAGGCCACGCCCCCCCTTCTCCACCACTCTGCAAACGCTCCTCCTGGCACAGTACTGGTTGGGGGATGAAGTCTACTTTACTCCTGAGGGACTTTGGGGGCTAAGAAGCCCTCCTGGTACCTCCTACGTAGCAGAATTCCTGAGCGCTGGTCGGAGGCCCAGCCCCCTTTCTGCACCACTCTGCAAATGCGACTACCAGTTAAAGAAGCATTTGTAATGTAATAGGTCTCGCATTAGCGAGAGTTAGAGCTATTGGCGTTGTAAATGTAAAAGATTTTTACTAATGTTTTTTGGTGTAGAGTGGATGTACGTTGTGTGTAGTGGAATTATGTGGTATGTTGTGCAGTGAAATTATGTGAATAGAAGGTATGTGGTATTTAGTGTATAGGAATTATGTGGAGTGGGATTATGTGTTTTGGAGAGTAATTATGTGGTATTGTAGTCTGTGTTGTGGAGTGGTAACCTCAGGTTTAGTCTTCCTCATTTCCATAGAAGCTAAACTATAAACTCAATGAGACACAAAAAAGGAAGGAGCCACTGAGGAGCACTTCTGGACCTAGTCGGAGGTATGAGCAGGGCCACTGGAATTATGTGACTGTTCGGCTGCACCAATTTTCACATAATTAAACATTTTCCGCATTTGCCAAATATTCCATCATCTGCTGCCTAATCTGCAGATTTGAACAAAAAAAGCCTTGTTTCTAGCTCAAACGGCTCAAATGTTCCCATAAATGCAGCGTCACGTGTTACAGCATGGTGGAAGGCCCTTTGCAAAGCTGGAATGGTCATGTGTTACTTATTGCTAAATGTGGGTGTTAAACTGGTACTAATGGTGCACAAACCTCTCTTCTTTCTGTGCCTCTCTTGCCTCTTTCTGCATTTCTCTTGCTTCTTTCTGCACCTTTCTTCCTCTTTCTGCACCTCACTGTCTTCTTTCTGCACTTCACTTGCCTCTTTCTGCACTTCTCTTGCCCCTTTCTGCACCTCGCTTGCCTCTTTCAGCACCTCTGTTGCTTTTTTCTGCAGATCTCTTGCCTCTTTCTGCACCTCTCTTGCCTCTTTCTGCACCTCATTTGCCTCTTTCTGCACTTCTCTTGCTTCTTTCTACACCTTTCTTGCCTCTTTCTGCTCCTCTCTTGCCTCTTTGTGCACTTCTCTTGCCTGTTTCTGCAGTTCCCTTGCCTCTGTCTGTAACTCTCTTGCCTCTTTCTGCACCTCACTTGCCTCTTTCTGCACCTCACTCTCTTCCTTATGCACCTCTCTTGCCTCTTTCTACACTTCTCTTGCCTCTTTCTGCACTTATCGAGCCTCTTTCTGTATCTCTCTTGCCTCTTTCTGCACCTCAAGTACCTCTTTCTGCATTTCTCTTGCCTCTTTCTACACTTCTCTTGCTTCTTTCTATACCTCTCTTGCCTCTTTCTGGGGTGAGCACACATGGCTCAAGAGTCAGACAGGCTGAAAACTATGTTTGAGAACGAAATCGGCAGCGAATCCATTGTGAAAAGTTTATTTGCATGCGAGCGAGCCTTGAAGCACTTTTTACAGACTAGTGTGCATCATCAAAGGCAAGGCTCAGATACAATGCTATAGAAAACAAATATATATATAAAAAAACACAGCTTAAATACAGTGTTCGCCACTCATGCTTTAATAACTTTTCCTCCAGGCATTGCTTTCTATTGAAGTCTTCCTCTCACCCCGAGTGTCCCCTTCACACACTCTCCCTCCCTGGTATTGTAGTAACAGTTTTGGGGCAAGAGATATGAATCTGGCAAGTGTTCTTTGCTTTACAGCAAACAGCTAGCAGTTCACAGGCTGTCTTGTAAACGTTTTGGAAACATCTGCTTTGAAATGAAAGGGTTTAGCACATGGTGGTGTGCACTTGCTTTGAATGGCGCTCGGTCATGCAGTTAGCAAGGGCCATTGCATCATGTCCCCTGGTGTCTAAGATTTGCAGCTCTGTTACTGGGTGTTTAAGTTTCACTTGCTGAAATCCCACTTTTAAGCTGCTCGTGTGACTACTGCAGTGTCCGATCCAAGCTTTTCTACATTTCATGTCTTGTCCCCCACTCCCCACCTTATTTCAATCTTTGCCCAAAGTTCCAAAGCAGTTCTCTAAACGGTAGTGAAAGCATCACTCCAAAAATCACTCAAGCGCCACCGCACATTAATCAGTACAGTGTATTTAACCAAAAGTTAAGCAATGAATGTATCTTCAATAGTTTTGATTTGAAGTGTCATATAGTGTGAACCAGCTCTCGAGGCGCTGGTCCGCTTTACATAGAAAAGATACAAGAAGACTGTATGTAATACACAAACACCGCCAGGTCTCTGGGGAGGGGACACAAAATTGAAGAGAACAACATGATGGGGCAAAACGTGTATGAATAAGAGAAAAAAAAATTTTACACTTGAAAAGGGAATTTTTCATGTGGGCAATAAACTCAGGTCGACTCGAAAAAGGAAACCATTTACATACATCAAGCACTCCTTATCAGGTGCAGCAGGGGGTAGGACTGGTATTTGTGTTCGATACCATAGACACAGGTCTCTGCCGGTGGGACTACCCGGCATTTTCCAGCCACGGCTCTCTGTGACACGTGACTTTACTCTATGGAGGGTGCTCCTGCGAAGAGAACATGTATGCCATTAGTGCCACGAATGAGTTGCGCTTTTAACTTCACACAACTGTGTTGTACCAGTAGTAGTACTATCATAGTACAATTGCTACAACACAGTTGTGAAGTTAAAAGCGCAAATCATTCGTGGCGCTAACGCATTCTGGCTCGAAAATAACAAGGGAAACAGGCAGGGACTGAGCGTCCCGTCAATACTATTATTACAAAATTCTCCCTGGTGCTGATAACAGTTCATGCCGGTACGGATTAACAGCATATGCCAGTTCCACTGGGGTCTTTACTGTTCAAACAGCGGCCTCACTGGGGAATTACTGTTTACAGGCTGCAGGCCCCAGCAGTTTTGCAGCCTAATTGTGAGGTTATTGAGGACATCTCCTAGCTGTCCTAACCTCCCCACCACCCCCCCAGGCAGCGGCTTATAACGCCATGTTTAGCACATTGTCCACTGGCTTCCCCGGAGTGCCCAGGCTTGCTCTCAGATAGGAGCCCAGGCTGTTTTCAGAGTGATGGAATTCACTTGGTTCGGGGTACAATGTAGGGTACAGGGAAGGAAAGACTTTGCACAGGCTAGCAAGACTAGGTTGTGTGGGGCCTGCTGCTCCGAGGCCCAGTTCAGTCCATGGCCCAGTAAAGAACTGAGGATGTGAGCATGAAGAGTGACGGAGAGGCCGTCACGGACGGCGCAGAGAGCAGCAGGCAGAGACCGAGGAAGACTGAATTTTCTTGGAAGGGGTTTGCTGCAGCTTGGAGGCCTGGCGTGAAGAAATGTTTTTTTATTCAAAACAGTAAAGACGAGTAAGTAAGCGATTCTTACCTACTGTGGAGGCACCAAAGTCGGCAGCTCTGCTCTGGCCATTACGGCCATGACTGCGGTGCTCACACGTCGCATGCGATTCAGGCAGAGCTCTCTGCTGAGAAACCACTCTCACTCTCACTGACTCCCTTCCGTGTGCGATCAGCAATGGCTTGCCCGAACGAAGAGGGGAGGGGGAGAGAGGCTGAGCTACTGCAGCAAATGACCAATCACTGCACAGCTTTACAATAAAGCCATGCAGTGATTGGTCACAGGCTCCGCGTTCTCTTCCAAGAGATGCTGAGCCTGAAGCAGCCAATCCAGGTGCTGCTAAAGCAGCACTTGGATTGGCCTGAGCAGGTCAACTCGCCGCTCCTTCGGAGACCGAGGGGATGCGGCTTCGATACCCCCGGCTCCTTCATTTTACAGGCTCAGTCTTCTAAGATTGCGCATGTCGGGCTGGCCAGGGAAAGGCACCCGGCCAACCCGACATGCGAATTCAGTCACTGCTGCCTGCTCTCCGAATCCGGCTAACCCCACCCCCTAAGCCTGCCGCAGGCAGATCTGATTAGTGACGTGATGTCAGGTAAGGACGGTAACGCCCGTGGCTGAGAGACACAGCTGACTGCCGCGGGCTGAAATTTTTTATAGTAAGTACTGTACTACAATACATATTTTTGTTCGCATGGGCCGGCTGGCCTGGGGGCAAAATAATCAGTGGGGCGCCGCCCAAACCCCCCTATAGAGGAACTGCCCCTGTTCCTGAGCTATAGTTATTCCTCGTTCCTGTTCCTGAGTTGCAGCTATTCCTTTCTCCTGGTTAGCACTGCTTGCAGTGCTCTCTTGATTCCTGAGCTACAGTTATCCTTATTCCTGAACTAGCACCGCATTCAGTGTTTCCTTGATTCATGTTCCTGAGCTATAGCATTACTTGTTCCTGAATTAGCACTGTCTTCAGTGCTACACTGACTCCTGATCCTTAGCTATTCCTTGTTTCCTTGATTCCTGAACTAGTACTATTTAATGCACCATTGACTCTGCTCTACTGTTTTTTCCTTGTCCCAGTTCCTGCTTTTCTTCCCATTACCTCTGTTTCAGTCCTTAGTTTGCTGTCTTCCTGTTCTACTGTCTTGCTTCTAGTTTCCTTGTATGTTTGTTACTTGCTTTCTGCTAAGTGTGTCTTTGTTTCCCTTCTTTCCTGTTAAGCACTCCTCCTTGCTAGCTCCTTGTCTATTGTGGCTGTGTATTTAGTTTTACGCTCTTTCTGTTACTGCCTTGCATGTTCCTGTTTGATCGCCAGGATCCGTGGGCATAGCTGACAACCTAAGTGGTGTTTCTTGTCTACTGTGACTATTTTCTTTGACTTACGTTTATAACATCACCATGGGTATCAGCTCCACAGATCCTGACTTTGGATGTATATCCTGTATGGGGGTATTTGCAGTCAGTATCTGTAAAAGCAATTGTGGGTGAGGAACTTACTGAGCTTCAGTCTTACCATGTGGAGCTCCCGGGTGCTTTACCGCACATTCCCTTTATTGTTAATGTTGTTATGTGTAAATATATATGCCTTGCATGTTCGACCTGGGTGTAGTTATTCTGAATGCTAAATTGCCGCTTGAGTGCCCATCCTTTCTGAATCTTAGTCATCTTGTTCACTTGTGCAGGCTTCCCCTTTGGATCCCTTTTCTCCTCTGACTTCCTGTGTGATCCTGGGCAGAGCTGTAGTCCTCTTTCTGCTTACGTTTTCTACAGTCCTTGCCCAAGTCCATGACTGTGTTCCAGACATATCAATAAACAATGAAAGAGTGATTCCGAATGATTGGTTTGAACAAGGCAAAAGGAGTCATGGACAGTCCCCGACACCTGCACATTGATGGAGTATGTGTGTTTCCTGTTTATGTAAATGTGTTTAGGTAAATATGTTCCTTATGAGCAGGTGGAATAATTGTGTGAAATCACTATTTCGCTTTATGTTTTTCTGCAATTTGCTCAGCCTAGCACGAAAGCACTTTTTAACACCTTTGTTACGGAGGCTAGGTTTTCAACGTTGTAGACCAGCTCTCCTTTATTTACAATCTTTGAGTTTACCCGAAGTTGTTTTTAATATCTGTGCTTTTTTAAAAGCAGCCATTAGGGCTAGAAAAACCATGTTAGGTTAATTCGCTAGAATTATGGTTTAATACATGCTTGGCTGAGAAGTTTTGGCTTAATTTAGGGGGATAGTAGGAGCGCATAGCGGACCCTATAAAGCGGTTTTGCTCTCTGTCCTTCCCCATTTTTAAATCTCAGCCATTCTCTGTATGAGTGTAATGGTGTTTTAAAAATGTGATTACGACTTGCACTTAAGGAATTTTAAAGCTGTTTATGTACATATGTCTTTTTACCTGTTTTTGATGCAAGATCATTTTTTTAATTGTAAGTGTGAATATGGCTATGTGTAATATTTCTATGTACTTTCATGGTCTATTTCCATTCAGACCGAATAAAATGATATTGATTGATTGTGTGAAATCTACGGCACTGTTACATGGAGGAAATTGATTATAGTGTAGTACCTAGCCTTTGCTAGTTGCATATTGTGATCTGGTTTAGGGAAGCCCAGGAGTTCTGGTGTGATTGTCAAAATGTCTTCCAAATAATGGTGCAGAACTGAAGATAAAGCAAGACTCTAGATGCTGCTGCACCTGCGCTCTGGGAGCAGCCTGGGGACAGCTGTTGTAGTATTGCCAGTACTTTTCATCGGACCAGCTTTAGCTCAAGGAACAGGGCAATTTGACCATGGGGATTCTAATATAATTGCCCTGATTAGTCAACATCTTTGCTTGATGTTGCCCTTTGGTGTAGCAAGCATTGCAACCTTCATTCTGGATATCTTTTCCCTAAAATGAGTTATTTTCTTTCAAATTGCAGCAGTTTTTGTTTCTGTCACCATATTGTGTCCTCCACTGTAGTTAATTGGGGACAGGGGAGGGGAAAGCGTTCTATCTGCCTTTTTTATGGCTCTGATCGTTGCCCATGTTTGCAACAGCTTTTGTTTGGCACGTGACCCGATGCACTAAAAGTTCACTGGCAAAAAGTGCTCAGGAATTGGGGACCAACTTTTCCAAGTGGGCTCTCATTTTGCCAACTGACCTGCATATTATTTTGTTGCTTCACAAAATCACCATTTGCAAGTTGTCAAAAACGGCATTCCTAATGAATATTAATTAGGAAAGTCACAATTTGCAACATCATGTTTTAGGCTACAAACAGGGATTATGGTGAGCAAGGGACAGCAGACCACCATCCCTGTGATTGCATTCCCAAAAAGGAAATGTTTTCTAAAGGCAACTAGAGTTCCTAAAAGGAATCAGTGCTGCTTTAAGGGAAATAATATGTCCTATGGGGACAGACTCTCGTGGACACTCTCTACACCCCCAGGGCTGCCAACTTGGTTCCAAAACACGGTTACTTGAAAGCCCTTTCCCTTTGTGAATCAGTTACCACCTCCTTTGAGGAATCAGTAAATAGAAAGAACTTGTGACCAGAACTGAAGTTGTAAACCATTACATATATCCAGTGCTTAGTTTGTAAAAACAAAGTGCTAGGGCCCTTCTCAGGAGGGCAAAGCAGCTTGCGTTGCCCATTGCCCGTGTCAGCGCTGCTAGTGACTGTAACAGCACAACTACTAACCATCTCACTCCGAAAAGTGTGACAGTGCAGACTATTGCATTCCACTAAAAGCGATAGGAATTGCTCAGGTAGGAGGTATTTGTCATTTTTAATGCATATTAAATTGCTAAATAACTGTTGTTGTGCAAATTTCAAAAGTAGCAAACAGCGTCCCTATGCGGCCGACTACCATAAGAGCCAGTGTTGACTATTAAGTGCCGGTACCGAGGACCGGAAACCACCGGCACAAATTAAGTGCTGTATATGCCATACTGAATCACACCAATTCCAAATTGCAAATGGGTGCAAAACTCACTTGATGAGTGGGAAACACTTTTCACACTCGTAACATTGGTTTTATACATTACAATAAAGAATTTTGCAAACACAAACCCAATAAATTTGGGAATTTCTGATGTCAAAATCCTCTACTAAATGTAGCCCACAGTTTTTGTGCTAGTTTCACATTCGTTCAATTGCAGTATATTGCAGTATATTGCAAGGAGTAAGAAAACTCCAGTTTACATTTGCGGTTATGGTTTTTTGTATAGTACCGCACAGATAAGCCTATATAACATTGCAGTGATTTGTTTGTTGCATGCAATAGTTAGTTCATGCTGATGTGTGTTTTGTTGTGATGGCCTTGTGTTGGTGCAGTCTATTAGTAAGTATATGTTCGGGTATGGGAAGAGATGTAATTGTCAGAAGAATGTTCTTGCAAGTAGACTTACTGCTGTAGAGAGGAGTCGGATAGATTGGTGTTCAGCTGCTTTATGGGTGTGGTTATTTTCAGCGTCTAGCCTGGACTCCCTGCTTGGTTTGCAACAGTATAATTGATGGGTGAAATGTGCACTTCGCATTTGACTCCTCAGTTGGTTGTCTTTCCCTTTCACAGTCACTCTTGGTGCACGTCTTCACACCCAGCTCTCACATGGTAATGGCCACCATCAGATCTGGGCTGCTTTGTGAAGCCAGATCCTCTCTCATAACTTGTGCCGCTTGCCTACAACGAGATCAATATTCTGAGATGTGGAACATTAATAGAGATAACATACTGCCCTAAGAGTTGGGATTTTTAGGAAGCTTTTGTTCTCAGCTTTATTAGTTTCTCCTCTTTACTACTCATATCTGGTGAGGCAACAAATGATGCCACCTTATTTTATTCACTTTTATTTTTTATCTTTTGCAGTTTTGTGTGTGCCTTAAGGTCCCAGCACCGTCAGAGCTCTTTGAGCAGAGCAGCAGCATTTCAAAAGGTATAAGGCATCAAGTCAAACAGAACAACATACAAATAAAATACACATAAAATGCATATCTAAGAGGTGCAGATATGCACATATATACACATATATTAATATACAGTATTTCTGGATTGTATAAAGGCACGAGTTTATACAAAGTGTCTGATCACAATTAAGCTAATCAATTTTTGTAATTATTCCTGAAGCCCAAAACAGAGTGTATGAAAACACTGTCCAGCCAACCAAAAAATGACTTATCAAGGTGTAGTAAATATTCAACGTCAGAGATTTGTGCCTGATAGAGCAACACAATTAAAATGTATTAGTTTATTTAGTTTATATGTCCAATAAATCATAATAGTACAAAAGACATAGGCATAATCCTAAAATAAAATAAAGTTATTATAAACATGGAACATGCCTATTATAAAGAAGCATTTGCAAAAGCCAATAGCTCTGGCGTTTGTTGTCAGCCTCCTTTTGGCTTTGTCAATGCTTGCTTTGTTTTGTCATGATTTTTATAAACCTTAATTGTTGGAGGAGATGCTGGGCCCTCGCCAATATAAAAAAAATAGTTTTAAAAACACATATTACCGAAGTAGTCTCTGGTGCGGAAGGAGGATGTGCTCCTAGTGAAAGGGAAGAATGCAATCACTCACATTGAAGATATTCCATGGGTAAAGCCAGTTGTCTTCTAAATGTTGTAGTGGACCAAAATTAAATGTGAGTGACACAACAACAGATCAATGGACCAATAAATAAAGAGGGCTAGCTCGGTATATTATATATCATTTTAGTATCAATCAAATCAAAAGGTCTTGGCTACTGCCAGACCTAAAAAGAGACGACAATCTCAAGATTACAATGCATAAAAATTAAGCAACATTACAAACATTGGGGCATACGTACAAGGAGTTAACGCCGCGTTAACAGCACTTTTCCGCCGCAAATGCGGCGATATTTTTATCGCCGTATTCACAAACTGTCGCTAACCTCTGTTAGCTGCAGTTTTCCGGCGAAAACGTCCATTATAAAGATCGCCACTTCTGTTTGCGATAATGACATGCAAGGGAGGCGTTCCCGTGCAAAAACGGCCGCTAACCCCACTTTGCGATATTTACAAGGGGATTCCTTAAGTATGGAGGACCAAAAAAACTGCCTCTAACTGCAGTTAGAGGCAGTTTTTTAAGACCAGAAAATAGCTGGTCTTAAAAATGGAGATAACACTTGGGGCCCATTTCAGCAGGTTTTGTTGCTGGACCGCGCTGCAAGCAATGTAGCTGCGCTGCCCTGCGACAAAACTACAAGGCAGGACTGCGCACCATCAATAAGATAGTGCGCATTCCAGGGCCTCACTCATGAAAAGTGTTGCAGCGCTGCGACAAGACAGCGTTGCAACACTTTTCACTACCCCCTTCTTCCGACACCACGGATGCGCTGTATTTACTGGACAGCGCTCCATGACGCAAGTAATGACAGATACGTCTGGAATCCTGACATATCTGTCTGCGCTAAAGTCACCCATTGTGCAGTTGCGTCACAACTATGACGCAACTCCAGCAATGCATGGGGCCAGCCTATCCCTGTGGCACTGTGTCACCCTTACGCATGCAGGCATACGGTACTGACGCAGTGCTGTTCTTGAGGGGTGCCCGGGTGTTGGCGCAGTTGGAGATCCATCGGTGGCGGTTGCGCGCTGCGGTGTCATCGTCTGTAAGCGTTGGCGGAGTGATGGTGCTGAGGGAGTTGACGAGACGTACTTCGGTGGCCAGGATCCAGCTGCGAGGGGGGCGATGATGGCGGTTGTGTACGGTGGGCATGGTGAAGCCGTGATGTATACAATGATGGTCGGTCCAGGAGAGTCCGTTGGTGTGGCTGTAGTTGAAGGTCCCGATGGCGGAGGAGACGTGCTCGACCGTGTGTCCTGCTATGTGACTTGCTGCGGTGACTAGCTGCTTGAGTCTGATGTTGGGGAGCTACCCCAGGAGGGGGTAGTGTTCTGGTCTCTGGGGTTGTCCAGGTGGAACTTGAGTTCACCGAGTAGGATGTCGTCGGTGGATGGGAGAGCCTGGTGTGCAATGAGGTCTACAATGGTATCAGAGAACGGGTGTCCATGGCCCGGGGGGCCTGCAGATGAGGGTGCCGCAGAGGATGGGGATGGGGTTGGTCCGGATCTGGAAGTTGAGGTGTTCCATGGTCACCATTGGGTCATTAGAGTGCGTGGTAAGTTGGAGTGTGCTTCTGTAGGTGATGGCAATGCCTCCTCCTGGACGGTCAGGGTGGTCCTTGCGGGTGATTTAGTAGCCGTCAGTGATGGCGATGGCGATGGCGATGTCCGGTCCGGAGCAGATGTTGGTCCTGGCAGGCGATGTGGTGTCCAGGGTTGATGGCGAGGCGGGTGCTGGCGCCGTAGGGGTGGAGTGTCCGAGAGGAAGGGTCCTTGGTGCTGAGCGCGGTCCAGGGGCAGACAGACGCAGACAGGCTTGCATATGGCTTGCCTTTGGCACGGGAGACGTCCATTACAATGCAGGCATTACATCGCAATGCCTTTACAACGCAAATCCAACAACGCAGGTGCCTTCACATCGCATTCCATTACAACGCATTGTGAGGTCAGTAATGGGGTATTTTAATTTTTTAGGGTGAGTATGGGTTTCGGGTGTTGGAGATGAAATGTGGGGTGTATTATGGGGTACAATTTGAAAATTGGAGTGTGTTTTGGGGTCAATCATGAAAACTGGGGTGTGCCATTGGGTCAAATATGAAAATTGGGGTGTGCATTTGGGTCAAATACGATTTTTAGGGTGTCTTCTGGGGGCTCAAAGATGAATTTTAGGGGTCAGGGTTTGCTTTGGGGTGCAAGGTTCAGTTTTAGGGTTGCACTCACTGAAGTGGGAATAGTAATGTTTACATCTCCGCAATCCAACACCTTCCCTACTGTTGCAATATGCCTAGTATTAGTATGCATTGTAATGGAATGCGATGTAATGGTATGCGTTGTAACTCCAATATACCTTTGGCACACCAGTGGTAAGCCCGCTGCGCCTGGCCGCACATCGGCCGCCATTGGGAAGTGCTGCGGGGGGGACTGGATAGCTGGGAGGTGGGAAATGCTGGAAAGAACACTGGATGGGGCGTGGACGCGGGGGTGTGTGTGAGCGGGTGTTGTAAATATTTAAATGGGAGAAATCTTACCTCGAGGCCGGGTCCCGTGTCTTCGTTGCTCCTGCTCTCCTGAGTCTGCTTCCAGGAACAGGAAGTAGGCAGCCAGTCTCCCTCCCCAAAGCCAATCACAACGCTGCAATGCGGCGTTGGGATTGGTCATTGGCGCCGGGACCAGGCGTTCAGCCAGGGGCTGGAGGTGTGGGCATGTTCTCCATGCAGGCTGTAATGCAGCCTGCATTGCGAACAGGACAGTGCGCATGACTGCTTTGTGCGGCCTGAGTGGGCTGACCAAACAGTCACTGCGCACTTGAGTGAGCATGCCAATCCGCCCATGCCCTGCTCCATGCTTGGAGCAGTCCTACCCACCCTCCCACCCGCAAAGGAAACATAGCACGATTACATCAGTAAGTTATCATCATGTGATGGTTGTTCCTCTTCTGCACTGCTTGAAAGCAGTGGGGCAACGCTCTTCCGCCATAGTGGATGAGCCGCCACTGGGGGTGCGTCATCTACGTGTGCTAGGCCTCGGCGACTCGACCCCCGGGCCTCCTGCGCTACGCGTCCCACCTTCTCCTTACCTGGACATTGACACCGTGGCGCAATCCGCTGCACTCTCCCCAAATCTGTGATTCAGCCAGCAGGAGCCTCAGCCAGGTGTGATTTCACAATTCTGGGTACAGCAGTTGCCCCCAAGTCCGCTGGTGAACCTCCCGATGCAGCTGATGCAGCAGGGCCCCCTTAGGCGTGAAGTTGCAGGGCTCCCACCATACAAGTTCGGCGCAGCTCAGGGGCCTCACCCTCCACAGCGTCCGGCCAGCCCAAAATAATCCGGCCTGTGATGCAGAGAGGTGTCACCCACCGTTGGTAATTCCCTCCATGCACCCCGGTGTAGTGGTGGATCGTAGTATGCGATACAGACCTCCCTACGTTGGTGCGCAGGAGCGCCTCTACCATTAACAGCTCCAAGGGGCGCAAGGCGGTCTTCTCACACAGGTCAGCAACGTGTCTCCATGCGACCTGCCAGACTTCACCACCAGGTACGGGCGATCGTTGCGCCTCAATGTCTACCGTCACGGCTCATTGACTCCACAGCTCCTCCGCATCCCACTCCAGGCTCCAGACGCAGGTCCAGCGAGGCATCCAGGATCCAGATGCAGGTCCAGCGAGGCATCCAAGCTCCAGACGCAGGTCCAGCGAGGCATCCAGGCTCCAGACGCAGGTCCAGCGAGGCATCCAGGCTCTCATCCTGGTCATCCTGGATGTTGGGTGGCTTGCAGGGGTTGTTGATGTGTGCTGCACTTGGCCCTGGCTGCTACATTCTGCATTTTCTTTGTTTTTATGCCTATCTTCTATTGGAGGTTGCAGATAGGCTATTTTTTGCATATGAGGCAAAAAAAACTCACGTTGGGCTGACTAACGTGAGTTTTTTTTGCCGCTAATGGGCCTATCGGTAGTTTTCGCCCGCTAACGCCAGAATTCCTATCGCCATTGCGCTAATGTTAGCGGCAGTTTTCACCGCAGATCCCTGATACTATCACCATGTAGCGACGGCTTGTAAATACGCCAATAAGATGGCGATAGTTTTCAGCGATAAAAAAACTGTTGCTAACTAGCGTTAGCGATAGTTATTGCCAGTCCTTGTACATATGCCCCATTGTGTCTCCAAAAGCATAGTGTGGGTGTGGGGCTCAGTGGTTGGTTCAAGATACTAGAGAGCAGATTGGAGAATGTGGTGTTGTAAAGGCTTGGTTTCAGTATTTTTTTAAGTAGAGAAGATAGGGGATGTAATTCTAAAGTTTGGGTGTAAAACAAAGAAAGGTTGATCTAATGTACGTTTTTTGTTACAAATAGGAATATTGACTAAAAGAGTGGGAAAGGTGTGCAGATTGTGAAGACCTACTGAAAACTTCATTGTTCCTGCCAGTTAATGAGAAGAATCCATGTGAAAAGGTTGTGTACTAAACTATCTAGTTTGTGTACAGATCTCTCATCAGGAACTCCTAGGATTTGAATTGGAGTTGTGAAAGAGCCATATGCCTTGATCTGGTGCACTTCATTTGTGAGGTAAGATTCTAACCAGTTCAGGGCATTGCTTTTAAAACTTAAGCATTATTTTCAACTTCATCTGGGTATGGCTTGATTGACAATATCTAGGCGTAAGAGGGCCCCTGAACACTGATAATAGGAGAAGATAACATCAGAAAACAGTAAGGAAATCAAGCTTCTCCAATTATTTTCAAAAGGCATAACTCAATAAATAATCAATGTCATGAAACAGACCTACTCAAAACATATTTAATTGTCTAGTACATACTCATATTTATTGTACAACACTTCAATTTTTATTTATCTCCGGCTCCCTGTCAAAATAAACCAAACTAGAAACCATACTCATACATCAAATCCGTTATGCACAGTCATTCTAGAAAAAAAACATCCAATCCATACATTACAAACATTGCTCAGAATCCCATACAGACATTGCTATACTTATTAATGTAGCCAACTGTGTATTGGCCTAGGCATACGTTGATGTGTATCGCAATGAATAAGGAATAGATCTTCATTAATATTATTCAGTACAAATCTTATACATATATCAGTGTCATCAATATTTTATTGCTAACGATCTTATTAGAAACAAAGAGAGAGTGCCCCGAGGCACGTTTCAGTGGAAGAGGACCAAAAGAAAATATGCCACCTTCATCAAGGCGCTGAACACAATATTTAGATGGGGGCATGGGTCATTCAAGCTGAGAGAATAGAGCATTCACGGAGCCCGTTTCCAATTTTTGTAAGGTCTGAAACATGAAAATATAACAATAAATACATATATACATAGAATATACGTAAGTATGGGAAATAAAATGTAGTCCGACAATGATCAGAAAGAGCATACCACTAGAGACACCCAGTGACAAAGAAAAAAACAGGAGAAGGAAAGTCCCTTAGTGTGTTCAACCAAAAAAAGAAAGGAAAATTAGAAGTTATTAAAAGAGAAAATACAGGGTCAGATTCCAATTTATAAAGAGATCCCCAGGTGCTGTGCCAATATAAACCAGAATACACAGTGTGCACAGTAGACATAGGTGCACATTAAATCAGTGACCCAATTCCCACAATAAGGTTTCAGAAAGAATTATCATTAATCGAAACACATACTGTATTGAAGTATATATAGCTTGTTCAGTTCTCCTACATAAACATATCAAAGGCAGGGAGCACAAAATACTCCAGCCGGAGTATGATGAGGATTCTGGTCAAAATACAGAGAGAGAAAGAGGGAACGCCTTTCTAAATTGGAAGTGAAAACAGAAACAAGATTGCATACTATGTAGATAATGAGATAAATACATCCCTATTTATGTAAAGCATTCAGATTAGGGCTAAAGAGTGCTGTAATTCAGTATGGTATATGATTGTCAATGTCAAATGCCACCCATAGATGAAGTAGAATCAGAAGGCATGGATCACCATTATCATGGATGTGCAAGGCATTGGCAATGATTTGCAAATTAGCTGTTTGAATGCTACAACCAACTCATAATCAGACTGGAGATTGTCCAGGAGGTTATTATCATTGACAAACTATCTCTATTGGCTGTTAAAACAACTCAAAATGGCTTCAATGACGAAAGAAAGACCAGAAATTGAAGAGCAGGTATTATTGGCACCAGGGTCATCAGATTGTCTTTATAAGGGAGGATTGACATGGCTGGAAGAGGGAGACTTAGTGCTACGTGTGTGCGTAGATCTTCGGCAAAGTTTGGCATTATGGGATGAGAAGGAAATGAGTGGAAGGTTTTAGTTTAGAGACTGTGTTGACAAGTTCAGTCCAGATATTTCTTTAGAAGATAGACAATTTTCTGTGTTTTCTAAAAGGGGTGGCAGCGGTAGGAGTTACAGGAAAGTAGGTATGAAAAGGCTTCCATTTTTTGACTTTCATGTCAAAAAGCTGGCCAATAACCTCGCCCTGAAGTTACCAATCTAGTTCCAGGGAGGTGGGAAGGGGACATTCTGAGCTGAGTATTGTCCCATCCATAATTGTCCCTTATAATTGTGGAGAGAGGATTGTTAACTTATTTTACTACTTGAAACTCTTTTTGTATCATTTCTAGTCAAATCACTTGGGAATCTGATTGATATTTGTTTTTCGTTTCTACAGGATCTTCTGTCAGAACCAAGATATTCTAAATGTGCAACTAATTTAATTGTAACCCATGTTTTGCTGTACTAGTTCCTAGATGGCCCAGAAGTGGATGCCTGGAATGGTCCAGTGAACAAGCTTAGTCAGTAGCAGGCTTCTGTCATGGATGGATATATGGGTTATTCTTAACCCACACCTGGGTATATGTTTCCCAATCTGACTATCCGCCCACTGACATCCACACTTTTTTCATCCATCTTTTAATGTCACTATGTACTCCACACACCATCCATCTACACATCCTTTAAAAATGCATTCATCTGGTCTTCCAAGTACACAAGCACCCTCATGCATCCATTTATCATCCACCCACACAGTCATGAATTACCCATTCACGTTTATGCATGTGTGCCTGTATGCATGAGGTCTACAAAGGTTTATGTAAATCTGCAGGTTTGCTGTTGGCTTTCATTTATCCCTTTATGTGTGTTGCTTGCATGTAAATGGGTATGTGTGTCTGTTGGTCTGTGTGTATCAAGTGCTTTTAGATGTGTTTTGTATACTTCTATGGCTGCCTGTGTATGTAAATGTACTTGTATGTCTGCTGGTCTTTGTGCATTGATGTCTCCATGCATGTTGATGTGTGTTTGCGTGTGTGTGTGAATGTGTTTATGCATATGCATCAGTATATGTATGTCTTACAGTATGTCTTTGCATGAGTTTTCAAATGAGTATTTTTGTTTGTGCATGAGGTCCTAATGTCTGTTGGACATGCTGCTTGCATATTTGTTGATTTGTATGTGTGTTTATCAATTCCTGTTTGTGCTTGGCTGTGACTCTACATGCGAGCATGCATATATGCTGCTTGTGTGTCCCTATATGTTATTTTGTCTTGTATCCATGCCCTGTGCAAGAGTCTGACATTTTGGTTTTGTCAATGTTTGTTTAAATAAAAACATGTATGTTCCGGGTCAGTGAAGAGTTTGTGTAAAGCAATAAAACACACATTTTTACCTTTCACCTAATGACTCTAGGAGAAGGTGTACACAGCGTGAACTCTGTGTCCTGGGATGGCATAAATAATAGACAACCTTCTCAGCCTCAATGAATATGGATGAGAGCTGAGATACGCCTGGAGGAAACTCTATCACCCAAGGGAGAATAAGATCCAGTGTCCTTGCCAAAACTGACACATATTTCCGAGAGGAAAACCCTGCAGCGAGAGAACCAGGGTCTCTGAAGGAAAGATCTGCTCTGGTAGAGAACCCCCAGACAGGTAGAGAATTGGGCAGGAGAGAATCTCTGGCACAGGAAAACAGACCTGCACAGGCAGAACGGCCTGCACATGAGAAATGACCTGGAAAGGAAGAGGGACATCAGTTCAAAAAAATAGACTATACTGTGAGGAAAGTGATTAATACAGGGAGAGAACTCCTAGAAGGGGCGAAGACACCCAAAGAGGCAATGAAAGAGCAATCACCGCAAATCCCAGAGACAAGCCCCTTCTCATGGGAGGAAAAGCAGATCATGAGAGAAAATTCTGCTTAGAACCAAAGAAGGCCCGGCCAGAGGCAGAATCGCCATATTAAGAAGTGTAGGCCCTCCGGATAAAATGTGATGATCCATGAAAGTAACAGTGTACTGACCAGTGCGTAAACCCCCTTCCTCTGCAAAGTTCTAGCCTTTGTCAGAACACTGTGGGAAAGGGCGGTAGAGGCCACAACAGCTGAGATATCCTATTAGTCATCCATTCCTTAAAAGGCAGCGAAATGCTAATTATCCTCTATTAAACAGCCTGCTGAGACTCCTAGTGGAGACTGGTGAATGGAGTTCCACAGCTTGTCTTCAACCTTCACGTGATGTGTTGTGAAAGGTGGACAAGATAATCTACTTCCTGGTTCAATGGTGCTGGAACAATTTTCTGAGTGACGGGATGGTTTGGTGACAACACACAAATATCATAGGAGCTAGCAATGCTAGTGTCAATGAGCAAGTAATTAAACTGGGATGCATAAGGCTTTCCATGGGGGCTTTGGTGGAGAAATGCTATAAAAGGTGGGGTGAAATTGTCCAGATCCCTGAACAAATACATCACTCAAAATACTACAGGTTACGTGGCTTGGCAAGCCAGCATGGCGGACGTGTGCTGAGCGAGCTCCGTCCAGCCCGCCAATTATCCTGTAATTTATCCTGTCTCTCCGTAATTAATTGGACTTGCTGGGGAGCCTGCGACCTCGGGGCCCTTACGGCTGATATTCTGAGCCGTTTCTGGGTTGGAGGCGACACGGCGGAGATCCGGAGGTGACGAGGCCTTCTGGTGGTGCGGCCTGGGGACCCGCCGCGAGACCGGGACGTCGAGTGCCTGCGACGGGTGCAATTTTGTCACCGGACGGTGGTGGAAGAGGTCCTGCAGCAGACCCGGCGACAAAGAGCAGCGGGAGCAGTGCACAGCATCACCCCGAGTGCAGCTCCGAGCAGAGGACGGCAGGGAGACTCGGCGGCTGTTCCGGGCCACGGAGGTAGGGAGCGGGGCTTGCGGGCGGCGGGCCCCGTGCAGCATCTGACATTGGGAGTGAGCCGGTGGCCTTATCCCCCTACCCCCCCCGAGACAGACACGCACGGGCGAGTCATCGAGCCCTCCCCGGCACTCCCGGTCATTCCGACCCGACATCTTTCCCCGTGGGACACGGGGAGGGGAGGGCAGAGGAGGGGGAGCTTCTCTCTTCCCCCTGGACTCACGGGGCGCCCTCCTCGGCGGTCGATCGGTCCGCGGGGGTGCTCCCTGAGCCCGTGCAGGTGGAGGGCGGCGCAGGGCCTGCAAGAGTGCTGTCTGGGGCGGCCTTGGTGGCGTGTGAGGCCTGTGTGGATATCGACGGGGGGCCCGCTCCCTGGCCTGGCTCCGACGCGTCTGCTGGATGGTATTTGGCGGCATGAGGGCCTGAACGTCTACCCACTGGCCCTGGTCTTGGGGCATCCCCGCGCGCGCTCCTGATCGGCGGCCGAGTCGGGCCGCGGGAGGCTACATTGAGAGGCCCGTCTTTCCCGGGGGGGGCCCCCTGTGTTTCTTGGGCCAGGGCAGGGAGCCTCGGGGGCGAACATGACGCGAGACAAGGGCGGCAGCGGCACGTAGAAATTAGGCCCCATCAATAAATTCACGGGCCCGAGTGCGTCCGGGGGTCAACAGGGAGCCATGATAGACAACGCGGCGCTCATGGCAGCAATCACTCAATCCCGGGACATGTTGGACTCCAAAATTGGGGCGGTGGGGTCCGATGTCATGCTCTTACGACAGGACCTGTGCAATGCTGTGTCGCGGATAACGGAGGCCGAGACCCGCATCTCCGGGGTGGAGGATGATGTCTCCACATTAAAGAAAAAGGTGGCTACCATGGAGGCTACCCAGAAGGGCTTGGCGTTGCGGGTGGAGGATGCTGAGGGACGGGCCCGCCGCAATAACCTTCGGTTTGTGGGATTCCCGGAGGGCTGCGAAGAAGGCAACATGGAGCGCTTCCTCACGCAGTGGCTCGAGGGCTGGCTTCCCCCGGAGGCCCTATCTCGCTGTTTTGTGGTAGAGAGAGCTCACCGGGCGCTCATGCAGAAACCCCCACTTGGTGCCCGCCCGAGGCCAGTGATAGCCAAACTGCTAAATTACCTGGACCGCGATGCGATACTGAAACAAGCCAGGCTCAAGGAACCCCTGATATATGATAATGTGCGTATCCTTATCTTCCCGGACTATACACGGCTGGTGCAACAACAGAGACAATCGTTTCAAGCAGCGAAGGCTCGTCTGAGGGAACACAAGCTTTCATACTCTCTCCTGTACCCGGCCCGACTACGAGTTGTATTTCAATCTCACACGTACTTCTTTGACACGCCGGAAGAAGTCTTCAAATGGACTGATGAGACAGTGCAGATACAGGCGCATACGCCGCCGGGGAGAGAGTCGGACTCCTCAACGAGTGAAGTGAGCCGGAGGGGCCCGCGTTGGAAACGTAATGGTATCAGACGTTCGGGGTCCAGGCGCCGCTCTCAATCCTGTGGTGCCTCCTCCCGGATGGACGAGATCTTGAAGCGGCCGGCAGATTAATCAAGGGGCCCATGTGGGTCGGCAGGGACCTCATCTGCACTATTCTGATGGGAGAGACTTTGATGTGGGCCGGGATCCCCGCTAGGTTGCCCCTGGTGGGACGCGGGCCCAAGTGCTATGGGTTGTAAGTTGGGGATCCATTGGTCGAGGGGGCCTGCACCCTCCCGTTGGGGGGAGTGGGTCAGCCTCGCCGCGACAGATGCTTCAATGTTCTTGAGGTGTGGGGTGGGGGGTTTGTTGGGTGGGGGTTGTTCAAGTTCAGGGATCACACTTATTCTCATGGCTCGCTGCTCTTCGCGCACGTACGGGCGCGGCTCCCCTTTAGACCTCATTGCGGATACTGTCTCAGATGGCTGGTTCACCTAGCGGGAGTCAGGCGACTCCAGGTACCCTTCGCGTCCTTAGTTGGAATGTGCGTGGGGCCCTAGACAAAATTAAATGTGGGGCCATACTCCAGTGGGCTAAGCGGGCGGGGGCTGACATTCTCATGCTGCAGGAGACGCACCTTATGGGCACGAAGGCCCTCTGCCTTCAGCGCTATGGGTACCAGCAGGTTTTCCACTCCGGCTTTGCGAGAGGCTCACGGGGGGTGGCAATATTGGTCCATCGCAGGGTCCCTTATACGCACACCAAGCAGTGGTGCTATCTATTTCTCCAGGGCAGGATCGGGGAGGACCCCCTGGTGCTGGGTAGTGTATACGCTCCCCCCCGTTACAATGGGCACTGGTGGAGAAACTTATGACCCTCTGGTCGGACATGCCAGACGTCCTGTCCATCGTTGGCGGGGATTGGAATGATGTAATGGATCTGACCAGGGATCGTTGGAGGGCTGGGGGCTGCCTGGAGGGTGGTTGCACCACACGGCTTCTCTCCCTGGTGACAGGGCTCGACTGGGTTGACACATGGCGACATTTTCACGGAACAGACCGGGAATACACCTATTTGTCCGCGGCTCATGACGCCTATTCTAGACTAGACTATCTCTTTGTCCCCCGTGAGGCAGCCAGTAGGGTGGTGTCGGTAGAGATCCTCCCACGGGGTCTGTCTGATCATTCACCGGTGGCCCTTACGATCCGGGTGGGGCAGATGCGACAGCCATTCAGATGGCGCCTCTCAGTTTGGCACCTACAAAACGAAGACTACAAGACACACATGAGTGACGCTATCACTCATTACTTGACGGATAATGAGGGGTCTGTCACTAGAGCCGGGATCCTATGGGAGGCACTGAAACCTACCCTGAGGGGGGCAGACATATCCTGGTGTACGGCAGCGCGTAGGGCGCGTAGGGCGGAGCTAATACAGATTGAAGCAGATATTGAGGCCCTTGAACGCAGGAGTCGGGAGGCGGGAGGTGGTCCAGCTAGGAGACAATTACTGATGACCCAACAGAATTATGCTGCCCTCCTGATGGATGAGGCCCGTCAGGCCTGGTTGGCGACGCGCAGTAGGGTGTATCAGTGGGGGGACAAATCCAGCAAGATGCTGCATCGGCTGTGCCAGGGGGTGTTCCATCCACAGGCCTTGCCGAGAGTCTCGGGTCCAACGGGCGAGCCACTCACAGATCCTATGGCCCTAGCCGAAAGTTTTGCTCAGTACTACGCAGAGCTGTACGCCCCGAAGGAATGCATATCTGCCACCACCATCGAGAAATTTATAACTGATCTCCCGCCCAGGGCCCTCCCTGACGAGGTGCGGAATCAGCTGGAGCTGCCCTTGACAGACGAGGAGCTGGGTACGGCCCTGGGGGAACTTAATTCAGGAAAGGCGCCGGGACCCAGCGGGTTTGCCTGCGAATTCTTCAAACATTATTTCCTGCAGCTGGGCCCTTACTATAGGTCGGCGGTGGAGGAGGCGCGTGAGCGGGGATCACTCCCCCCAGATTGGCGACATGCGGAGGTGGTGGTATTTCATAAGCCAGGCAGGCACCTGGAGCACCGTGCATCGTATCGTCCCATCTCCCTCCTCAATGTGGAGGCCAAGATATTGGCTAAGGCCCTTGCCAATCGCCTCCTGCCTCACATTACTACCCTGGTTCATCTGGACCAGGCCGGTTTCATGCCTCAAAGGGCGACCAGACACAATATCCGACAGGCACACGTAGCGGTGGCGACGGTTCGACAACTACTCGCAGCACTCTTACTGGCGGATATGGACAGGGCGTTTGACTCCTTGAGCTGGGTTTATCTCTTTGCGTTGTTACAGCACCTCAACTTTGGCCCGCGTCTCCTCTCCTATCTCTCATTGTTATACACAGAGCTGACGGCCTCGGTGAGGGTGGCTGGAGCGACCTCGTCCACCTTTTCTATTAGGCGAGGCACGCGGCAGGGTTGCCCCCTGTCCCCGTATTTATTTGCCCTGGCTATGGAGCCGTTGGCTGCATGGGTGCGAATAGATGCACAGGTACGAGGATTTGAATGGGCTCCGGGGCTGTCGGACAGGATCGCATTATATGCGGACGATGTCCTTTTCTTCCTTACAGACGTGGATAGGACGGGTCCGCGGTTGCTGCGAATTATGCAGATTTTCGGGGAGACGACTGAGCTCTATATGAACCCCCACAAGTCTACGTTGTGGCCGCTGGGAGAATATACGAAAGTGGGTGCATGGGCCTCCTCGGTTCAAACGGCAGTGGGGGGGCTGAAATACCTCGGGGTGTTCCTATCGAACGTGCCCGCGATCGCCTGGGAACGTAACCTGGTCCCGGTGTGGGAGCGAGTACGGGCAGATCTCAAGTCCTGGTCCCGCATGCTGTTTGTAAACCACCAGGAGGACACTGTTCCTATGGCCAGGTGCAAACAGTCACCCATGCCCTTAAAAAAGAGAAGAAAGAGGAAAGAAGAGTGAAACGGTTTCCTAGGTTAGGGACCCACTCGGGTAAATAGAAGACCACTCTTTGTCCTCTGATGCCCTCACACACCCCGAAGGATGTCATGCTTCATCATCGGGCTGTTGCTCCTCGTAGGGCTGACGCTGCAATTCCCTACGGGCCCCCCGAAGGGTCACTTTATCGGAGATCTTTTGAGGACCGCCGGATGGTGCATGCGGGTGTGCGGGGATGGGTCCTATGTGGAGGGTAGAAAAAGTGCGTGCAAAATGGTGACAAAATAGTAATAAAAGGGTCATCATGCAGCAAATTTTGAAAAGATGTACCCTTAGCAGAATTTAACTGCTAAAGTAAAAATGACTGGAGGCACACTATGCCCAGGGGTCATGGGTCATAGGTCAACATGTTTCGCGCCTCTATCGCCATAAAGGTCGTTGGCGCTTCTTCAGGACCAAATTAGTAAAATAATGTGCACGTGAAGATAAATAAAATTAAAATACCCTCAATATCGATCTGGGCCATAACCTGTACCCCCTCAATGTGGTTACAGGTTAATGATGAAAGTCGCTCCTGATCAATACCTAGGAAGGAAAAAGAAAAAGATACAACAGGGATGTGCATCAGTACAACTTGATGCAACATATGTGTGCCACAACTGTGTGCCCATCAACCCCATAACAGGACTGGAACACGAGTCCAAAACATACATGAAAGCGCCATAACCCTGTATGGCATCAGGTAGACATTCCTACCCAACAACGGCTACGTATATGGCAATTCAGGGTGGTGTCTAGATTCCCAAGTGTTAGGCCAAGGCAAAATTACCTCACCCACTACGTAAAACACTTGTCACATCAAAGAAACATAACCCCTGATGACGTTCATAGAGGTTCTCAATACTCAGAGGACCTTACCTAGCTTGTTGAAGACAGACGCTCCATTGGCTAGAAGCATGGGCCACCCGCAAATTACCGGGCTGGAACAACAAAAATGTGCCATCGGTATAAAACACACTTGGTTCCTAATGTTCAAAAAAAGGTTTTGTTGTAAAAACCCCTCTCCTGGTAATCTACTCACGTCTCTACCCGGGTGGTAGCAACTGTGTACCTGCCCCATCCATGCGACTGCCAGCTATGCGGACGATGTCCTTTTCTTCCTTACAGACGTGGATAGGACGGGTCCGCGGTTGCTGCGAATTATGCAGATTTTCGGGGAGACGACTGAGCTCTATATGAACCCCCGCAAGTCTACGTTGTGGCCGCTGGGAGAATATACGAAAGTGGGTGCATGGGCCTCCTCGGTTCAAACGGCAGTGGGGGGGCTGAAATACCTCGGGGTGTTCCTATCGAACGTGCCCGCGATCGCCTGGGAACGTAACCTGGTCCCGGTGTGGGAGCGAGTACGGGCAGATCTCAAGTCCTGGTCCCGCATGCTGTTGTCCATCTTTGGCAGGTCAGCCATATTCAAGATGGTGGGGCTGCCCCGTCTCCTATATCAGCTCCAGAACTACCCCTATCAGATCCCGCCCCGATGGTTTACGCAAATAAATGCTGCGCTGGGACAGTTCCTGTGGGAGGGGGGCAAGATACGCGTGGCCCTTCGGATGTGCTTTTTATCTACATACTGTGGGGGGCTTGCGACTTCGGACCTACTCTCATATTATCAAGCGTCGCACCTGCTGGTCCTCAATGAGTGGTGGTACGGGGATAGGGTAGACCCCGTGTATGCGCTGGAGCGACACCTCATGGGGCATAACTCTGTGCATGCGATTCTCTACTCGGCACCGCAGCGGGGCTCCCTGCCGTCGGCTACGAGGGTGGTGTTCCAGATCTGGCGACAGGCACTGCGGAGAATGGGGTGGTGGAACACATTGACCCGGGAAACTCCCCTTTGGAATAATGGGCGCCTGCCGCAGCTGGCAGCCCTGCAGGGCTTTCGGGGATGGGATGACATTGGTATCTCGGTCCTAGGAGATGTTATGAGGGGATTGACACTTAAATCCTTTCAGGACCTCCAGAGGGAATTCCACATGCCGAAGACCCAGTTTTATCGCTACCTCCAGCTTAGACACGCCCTGTCCCCCAGCCTAGAGGGCATAGAGTCCCTGCCGGAATTCAGCCCGATAGAGGCAAAAGTCTTTATGGGGGATCTCCAGGAACGCAAGATATCCCAGATCTACCAGTCCCTAGTCACCCATTGCTCATCCACGTTACAGAAGCTCCGGGGCGATTGGGAGAGAGATGTAGGCCCAATGGAGGAGGAAGATTGGACTGAGGCCCTGGCTGCTCCGTGGGGGGCGGCTATAGCTGTACGGCTTAGACTGGTCCAGTTTAAGTACCTACATAGGGTCTACTATACGCGCGTGCGCCTGTGGAGGGCAGGGCTGATAGCGTCTCCTGTGTGCCTTCGGTGCAATCGGGAGTAAGGTACGCTAATTCACACAGTATGGCATTGCCTGTCCCTGGACCGGTTTTGGAGGGGGGTATTCTCCTGTCTCTCTGAGGTGCTGGGATGGGAGCTTCCGCGTATGCCGCGCCTGGCTCTGCTGCATATTATGGAGGGGATAGGGGGAAATATATACAAGAGACACCTGATGCAATTAGGCCTTACCCTAGCTAAGAGAGACATCGCTAGGGCCTGGAAGGCGCCGAGGCCCCCCTCTGTCGTTGCCTGGAAGAATGGCCTGGACTTTTGCATGGGGCTGGAGAAGCCTATCTTCGTTGCCAGGGGCTGCCCCCGCAAACACTACAAGATCTGGAAAAGATGGGCGGATTATCGGGGTATATGGCTAGAGCCAGTGCCGGAGAAAGAAGCTCCCTCCTTGGAGTAATTTGTTTTCATGTTATCAGAGCGTGGGGGCGCTCTCTGTGGGGGGGCCCGATGCTCGGGACTCACTGCCCGATTGCGGGCGACGACCAGAATATGAGGACTTAGTGTGATCTGGGAGGGGAGGGAGGGGCGAGGGTGGGAGGGAGTTGGGGCATTTCTTTTCTTTGTATTTCTTTCCCTTTTACTAGCAAATGTCAAATCCAGGGAAACATCTTCCTTTTTGCCTATTGATCGTGCAGCTGCTTCTGGTGTGCAGAGCACTGCGCTATATGTGTAATTTGACGAATAAAAACAGTTTACAAAAAAAAAAAAATACTACAGGTTATAAAGATAGCTCTGAAGGAAAGCTCATAACTGTGTCCAATACATCAAGATTTTCAGTGACCTTAAAGCAATAGTGTTCTTGATCTTCAAAATATGAATATGTCCTTTATTCTCTGACATGTTGTTAAAACCCTGGATACAGTTAAAAAGACAGGGAACCTAGTCCAGATTCTGCAGGGCACACATTTGGGGAATGAACCTCCTTAATCAAAAGAAAAGTCTTCTTAATGCTTCGTCCTTAGTTGATTGGGAAATACCATGAAGTGGTTGCACAAGTTAGTGGGTTTTTGGGTCTTTGTAAAAATTCAATCCAAATAACGTTTTCAATAATTATCCTGATTTTAATTCTATTTTCTATTTTCTTTTGCATAAATGAAAAGCTGGAAATATAACTAAAACATTTGATTGGTTGACGAAAAAGTTAATTGAACAAGCTCTGGACGAATCACAGATGCCCGAAATGTATTCAGCTTATGCAACTCTGTGCCTGTGTTTTTTTTACCCAGTATGCTTTCAAAGTTTGTGTGTGATTTGACAAGCTCTTTAGTCGATTTTCTCACTCTGCAAGAACAAAAAAAAAAAAAGAAAAATGACCTGGTTGTCAGAAGGTCTTCAAAGGGTGTATACTGGCCAAGTAAGTCCCTTGTTTGTCCAGTGCCTCGCTCCCAGGTTAAGGTGCCAATTAACTGTGTATTTTAGCAAAATGGCCTGTATTCATATATCAAGGCCAGTAAGAGCCTCGCCCTGGAACGACACCTGGTGGCCTGCAGAACTTGGACCCACTCACACACTGACAGATCGCCCACAACCTCGCCATCATCCTGGACAACAAGCTCACCATGAAGCAACAGATCAACGCATTCTCCTCTGCCTGCTTCAACACCCTCCACATGCTCAGGAGAATCTTCAAATGGCTCCCTATCGACACAAGGAAAACTGCCACTCAAGCCCTAGTCACCACCCGGCTGAACTACAGCAACGCACTGTCTGCAGGAACCACCACTGTGCTCATGAGGAGACTACAGATGATACAGAACTCAGCAGGCAGAATCATCCTTAACTTGCCCATATGGACCCACATCACTCCACACCTTAGGAACCTTCAGTGGCTCCCCGTCCAGAAAAAAAAGCCAATTCAAGATTTTGATAAAGGCCTACAAAGCCCCCCACAACCTTGGACCAGCATACCCCAACGGTTGCCTGAACTGCCACCAACAATCCAGAGACCTTCACTCTGCCTCCCTCGCAGAGACACTGAACATGCGCCGAAGCCACAGCGGAGGCCGTTCCTTCTCATACCTTGCCGCCAAGTCCTGGAACGGCCTCCACCTCCGGTCACTCCTCAGTGGTGGAATTCAGGAAGAGACTCAAAACCTGGCTTTTCACCTGAGCCCTGCAAACTAGCGCCTGGATACCCTCAGAAGTGATTGTAGCGCTATACAAATACTGTTTGATTGATTGATAAGAGCAAGCATTGGCAAGTCAATATCATAATATCTGTGTGACCTATTGGATTTGCCAATGGCTTTTGGCAATGCTGTACAGCATCAGCAATATGCAGTGCAGTATAGCAAAAAGCAACAACAACAAAAAAGGTGCAATGATGTGGCCCCTTCATTTTGTAGGCGTGCAATTCGCTGCCTGGTTTCCAAAATATATATATATATAAATATATATCACAAAAGACGCTCCTTCCGACTTCAATGGACCCGTGAGAAGTGGCGTGCTCACCGGCGGAGCAAGCCGGTAATGTCAATATCGAAAACCACCAATATGCACGCTCTCAGAAACAAGGAACTCCGTAGTAATGATCCACAAGTTGTTTATTCACAACGCGTTTCAGGGCAAAACCCCTTGATCACGTGAAACGTGCACACGTAAAGGGTGACTAATAAAGCATTCAATACAGTCATAGACATAATCGTAGGACTACTGCGTATTTTGTTCCCTGCAAATAAATGGCAGACATATTGGAACGGATGAAATGCAAACATGAGAACACAATCATCATGTAAAACGTGTAGTTATACCCACGCTGTTCCGGGCTGTGCAAAGATGCAATAAAGCAATGAGTGAACATGTACACATACTGAATTACTGGCAGTCTGTAACTCAAGGTATTATAAACATTGTCTCCAAATAAAGGAATTAAATATTCAATATATTGGTACAGAATAAACATACCTTGGCTAGGTAAGTGCCCTGGTGAGACAGAATGCACGACAGGGGTAACGTGTCCGCAAAGTCTGACTACAAGATGACGGGCCAGTGCCCATTTTTACACAAACACTAACAGATTACGGGCAAGTGCCCAGTTGTGCCAATTACCATGAGACAGCACGTACTTTAACACACTTCAGGCAGTAGTCACAAGTCCAGCAAAATATGATTGTATTGCTAAGATGACAAATCAAATGAAACATAGTTACCCAGTCTCAGGACCGTGACAGTGATGATAAGGGGAAAAGGGTAGGTGGCCCGTGAAAGTGATTACAGGTGAGGGGGGCCCCTTCCTTTCCTCCTGAAAATAAAGAAAATTAGAACACATGTTAGCATCACAAGTTGTCCACATCACTCAATAAATATCAAAACGTAAAATAAAAATAAAATTACAATCTAATGCACAGAAGGAGTAAGAAAGCTATAAAATAGAGATAAAATTAGAGTATCCTAACTCAAGTGGCAACACACTCAGTTATCTTAGAGATGAATAGCCATTTCTTCGTCAAAATTCAGCCCACCCGGTGTCTTAGTTTGGAACTGCAAAATCATTCTAGACTCTCTTTGTCTAAGTTTTAACACCCTGTTACCTCCCCTGGAGTTACCTGCAACCTGTTCCAGGATGAAGAATTTGAGCAAAGAAGAGTTGGAATAATGTTTCTCTTGGAAATGGCGTGCTACAGGGTATTTGGCATCGAAATTGGTAATAGCCCTGCTATGTTCGAGGATGCGCTTTTGGCCATGTGTGTGGTACTGCCAATGTACCAGAGTTCACAAGGACATTCTATTGCATAAATTACAAAAGTGGTACTACATGTGAGAAACTGGTCTATGGTCTTGTTAATCCCATTGTATGTGACCTTCCTGCGGTAACTGCTGTTTTTACAAGCTTTACAATGCCCACAAGGAAAGAAACCCTTAAGGTCATGATCATGCCTACTTGGGTATGCCGTGATGTCACTATGGACTAGCATGTCCCTGATATTCGTACCCCTCCTGTATGTGATGTTGGGTCTGATTGGAATACTTTCCCCAATTATGCTGTCATATTTGAGGATGTCCCAGTTCTTCGCAAAAATGCGTTTGATATTACTGGAGTCAGAATTGAATGTCATGATCATCCTAGGGCAGTCGTCTGCCGTGTCACTGGATTCAGTAGGGTTATCTGAAATAGTTACAGTTCTGCTGACCCCATCTGCTCTCTCTTTAGCTTTGCATAATACCCAGGAGGGATAACCTCTGATTTTAAACCGTTCCAACATGACCATGCTCTCGCTCTGGTATGCCTCCTCTGTGTTGCAATTTCTTTTGCCCTCAGCAGCTCCCCATAGGGAATACTCCATTTGAGTGTCTCTGGATGGCTGCTGAGGGCATGCAAAATACTGTTGCCCGCGGTGGATTTCCTGATTAGGGCCGTCTGAATCTGGTTGTTAACAATTTCAAGCTTGACATCTAGGTATTCTGCCTTAGACTTACTGATGGTACCTGACAAGATGATATTAAATTCATTGTTATATATATATATAAATATATATATGTATATATATATTCACTGAAAAAACCATAGGTTTCAGACACGTTATAGTTACAAATTAGCATTTAAAAAACCTTTGAAATTCACTGAAAAAACCATAGGTTTTAGGGACAGTTATAGTTACTTGGACATTGCACTCGTACAAAACCCGTGAAATTCCCCGTTATAGTTAGTTCAGCTAACTATAACTCGCGCCCCCGCAATGCACTGCTGATGACGTCACATATTACATCACTCATGACATGGTCAGTGACATCACTGATGACATCACTGATGACATCTCAAATGACATCACTGATGACATCATCCAGTGACTGTGTGTTTCTGTAAAGTTTAAATATTTTTAAAATATATAGGAAAAGACGTATTGAAGAATGAGTGGGTGTCTAAGTGTCTGTATGGATGATTTAGTAGGTGCGTGACTGACTCTATAAGTGAGTGATTTAACGTATCTTACTGAATGCATGGGTTAGTGACTAAACTGGGTGTATGTCTGTATCCGTCTGTCTGTTGCTGTGTAAGTGGCTGCATGTGTTTGTGAATAGCTAAATGATTTTCTATATGAGTTATTGAATGCTTGTCTGAGTATCTGTATGGGTGCCTGAGTGTTTGTGTGGGAGGGGTGTGTGCAACTCTGTGCATAGATGTGTGAGTGGGTGATTCACTGGGTGGATGGTTTCAAGAGTGCATCTGTGATAGACTGTATGGGTGGGTAAGTGTGTGTAAGAGTGTGTTAGTGAGTGAATGTATGTCCCAGTGGTACATGTGTGAGTAACTACATATGTGAAAGGCAGTATATATGTGTGTTGGAGTATATAAATAGCTATAAGCAAGAGTGAGTGATTGTGATAGTGGCTGTATGGATGATTGTGTGCTTGTATCAGTGATTGTATAAGAGCGTAACAATGTGCTACTATTTGTATGAGTAAGTGAGCTGGTGTGTGTATAACTGTAAAGGTGAGTAAATGGCAGTGTGTTTAATTATTTGCATGACTGACTAGGTGTGTGAGTATCTCTATGGATGAGTGGCGTTGTTTGAGTGTCTATATAGGAGTAAGAGTGCATATGATAGTCCTGTACTGAGTGACCGTAAGTATGAGTGACTGTACGGGTGAGTGAGTGGATGTGTGTGTGTAGACCTAAGAATCAGTGAGTGGGTATGTAGTTATTGGTGTTGGAGTGTCTATGGTTTTGCGAATGGCAGTCTGTAATTTAGAGTGGGTGTATCAAAGATTATATTAGGGTGTGAAGAGGTGCATCAGATTATCACGTGGATGATGTCATCAGTGATGTCATTTGAGATGTCATCAGTGATGTCATCAGTTATGTCACTGACCATGTCATGAGTGATGTAATATGTGACGTCATCAGCAGTGCATTGCGGGGCGCGAGTTATAGTTAGCTGAACTAACTATAACGGGGGAATTTCACGGGTTTTGTACGAGTGCAATGTCCAAGTAACTATAACTGTCCCTAAAACCTATGGTTTTTTCAGTGAATTTCAAAGGTTTTTTAAATGCTAATTTGTAACTATAACGTGTCTGAAACCTATGGTTTTTTCAGTGAATTTCAAAGGTTTTTTAAATGCTAATTTGTAACTATAACGTGTCTGAAACCTATGGTTTTTTCAGTGAATTTCAAAGGTTTTTAAATGCTAATTTCTAACTATAACGTGCCTGAAACCTACGGTTTTTTCAGTGAATTTCAAAGGTTTTGTAAATGACAATTTTTAAATGTATTAATTGTTATATTAATTTTTTTCATACTGATTTACTACATTTTTAGAAACAATTTTTTTTTACATATTTTATTTGTCAAATTACATTGTAATTACATTATACATTACATTACAAAAAATACTTTCTCAGAATGAATTACTTTAGTTTAAATACTTTGCAGATAGGCAATAGACTTTTAAGTACAGTAGTTACAGTTGTTGCAATGGGCAACACATTTTCAAACACAATGCAACATTCAGCTCAATGTGAATTTCTAGTTAAATGCAATTAGTTACTTTATGGATTACTTTTGTAACCACAGGACTGGATCCTAGATTCAGTCCTGGTACATCTCCTGTAAACAGTTGAGTAAAAGCGTTTTGGTTACAGTCGTGATTTTTAAGGAATATTATTGTATTTTAAAAGTTGACACTTTGAAACTTTTTCTCATAGAATCACCAATGTTATCCTATGGAAGGAAATTCACTTAGCAGGTAAAAACTGTTATCGTTACTTTTTCTTACTCAGTGTTGGATCCTGGATCCCGCACTGGTGCATCTCCTGTAAACAGTTGAAAGAATGCGTTTAAGTCATACAGGCGATTTGTAAGGAATATTTGTAGTTTGTGAAAATCAACACTTTGAAACTTTTTTGCTGAAAACCAGTCAATGTTAGCCTATGAAGGAAATTCAAGTTACCGGTAAGTACGGTTAAAATTACTTTTGAGGATCAGTACTGGGCTGAAACATGCAGCACTGAGGTCTCTCCTGATAACAGGTGAGTAAATCGGAATTCGTATTTCGGCTGATTTTAGAGGAATATTTTAAAGTTCCAAAACTCCACACTTAGAAGAATTTCCAAGTGAAACCAGTCAATGTTAGCCTATGGAAGGAAATTCAAGTTACTGGTAAGTACGGTTAAAATTACTTTTCAGGACCAGTACTGGGCTGAAAGATGCAGCACTGAGGTCTCTCCTGATAACAGGTGAGTAAATCAGAATTCGGATTTCGGCTGATTTTAGAGGAATATTTGTATGTTTCAAAAATCAACACTTAGAAGAATTTCCAAGTGAAACCAGTCAATGTTAGCCTATGAAGGAAATTCAAGTTACCGGTAAGTACGGTTAAAATTACTTTTCAGGATCAGTACTGGGCTGAAAGATGCAGCACTGAGGTCTCTCCTGATAACAGGTGAGTAAATCGGAATTCGTATTTCGGCTGATTTTAGAGGAATATTTTAAAGTTCCAAAACTCCACACTTAGAAGAATTTCCAAGTGAAACCAGTCAATGTTAGCCTATGAAGGAAATTCAAGTTACCGGTAAGTACAGTTAAAATTACTTTTCAGGATCAGTACTGGGCTGAAAGATGCAGCACTGAGGTCTCTCCTGATAACAGGTGAGTAAATCGGAATTCGTATTTCGGCTGATTTTAGAGGAATATTTTAAAGTTCCAAAACTCCACACTTAGAAGAATTTCCAAGTGAAACCAGTCAATGTTAGCCTATGAAGGAAATTCAAATTACCGGTAAGTACGGTTAAAATTACTTTTGAGGATCAGTACTGGGCTGAAAGATGCAGCACTGAGGTCTCTCCTGATAACAGGTGAGTAAATCGGAATTCGTATTTCAGGCTGATTTTAGAGGAATATTTTAAAGTTCCAAAACTCCACACTTAGAAGAATTTCCATGTGAAACCAGTCAATGTTAGCCTATGAAGGAAATTCAAGTTACCGGTAAGTACGGTTAAAATTACTTTTCAGGACCAGTACTGGGCTGAAAGATACAGCACTGAGGTCTCTCCTTATAACAGGTGAGTAAATCGGAATTCCTATTTCGGCTGATTTTAGAGGAATATTTGCACAATGGTGAAGGGAGGGGCGGGGCCTGAGGTGACATCTTTGCAAACGCGCCCCGTGGCGCGTTTTAAGTTGGGGATTAAGTTCCCTTGAATCCTGAGGGTCCCTAGGGGCCAACTAGACCACCAGGAACCTCCAATATGCGCCAGGGGCTGCGTTGCAGAGACGTGTAGAGAGGCCACACCCCTTTTACACCTCTCTGCAACGCAGCTCTGTGGCGCTTTCTGGATGTACCTGTTGGGCTAGTTGGCCCCCAGGGACCCTCAGGATTGAAGGGATTTAATTCCCCATCTTAAAACGCGCCACGGGGCCTGTTTGCACACATGTCACCTCAAGCCCCGCCCCCTCCCTTCACCACTGTGCAAACGCGCCCGTGGCGCGTTTTAAGTTGGGGGATTAAGTCCCCTTGAATCCTGAGGGTCCCCGGAGTCCAACTAGCCCACCATATACCTCAAAAAGCGCCATAGAGCTGCGTTGCAGAGAGGTGTAAAAGGGGCGTGGCCTCTGTACACCTCTCTGCAAGGCAGCCCCCTGGCGCATACTGGAGGTTCCTGGTGGGCTAGTTGGCCCCAGGGACCCCCAGTATTCAAGGGGAATTCGTTCCTCTCTGCAAACGCGCCAGGGGCGCGTTTGCAGAGTGGTGAAGGAAGGGGGCGGGGCCTGCGGGCCCGATCGTTTTTAAAAAAAAAAAAAAAATTTTGGGGAGGGGGCCGCGTGGCCCCCCTCCCGGGCCACTACTTGCCCCGGGGACCCCATCCCCCGGGGCTGGCCCTCCCGTTGGGGACTGTGGGGGGTCCCCAATCCCCCACAGTCCCGCCGGCTCCCCGTGTCCTACGGGAGCCGGCATTGCTACACATGGGGAGCTGCTAAGATGCAGCTCCCCATGTGGAAAGCAGTCGGCTTTGGATATTGGAAGAGAGAGCAGGTTTCCTGCTCTCTCTCCAATATCCAAAGCAAGTTTGCAATGACAGGACGGGAGCCGCGAGGCTCCCGTCCTGTCATTGCAAACAGCAGTGTCCCGGGGTAGGCACCCCGGGACACTGCAGGAGCCGGCCCTGGGGGGTGGTGGTCCCCAGGGCCATCAAGGGCTCCAGGAGGGGGCCGCGCGGCCCCCCTCCCATTCAGTGCACAGCCCCGGGGAGGTGGTGGTCCCCGGGGCTCTGGGGGTCCAAAACGGACCCCCATTGTAATTTTTCTTAGTGCCCGGGGAGGTGGTGGTCCCGGGGCGTGTGGGGGCTGGAGCCCCCCACACAGGTTCTTAATTAAAAAAAGAAGCCCCGGGGAGGTGGTGGTCCCCGGGGCTGCGGGAGGGCTCAGAGCCCTCCCGCACCATTGCTACATAAAGCCCCGGGGGTGGTGGTCCCCGGGGCTTAGGAGGCCCTTAGAGGCCCCCCACACATAAAATTAACCCCCAGCATGCCCCCGGGACTTGGGCCACCCGGGGGCCAATTATCATCGAGCGGGAGACCGCGCTTCGATTTTTCGGCAGGGTTCGCGCTCCCTGAGCGCATCCTGCCGATTTTTAAAAAAAATTTTTTTTTTTTTGCCCAGGGGTCCTTGTGGGACCCCCTGAGCAAACCTAGGGGGTCAGGGTGTTTCTACCTCCCCCTTTGTGCGCTTTGCGCACTTGTTTCTGTCCCTCGGTTCTACCGAGGGACAAAATGGCTGCCAACATTTCCTGAATCGGAATGTTGACAGCCAGCTGACAACCAATTAACATGCAGCTCGTGATCGGGAGGGTGCGCGAATCCTCCGTGCCCATAGATATATATGTACTTTTACTTTTTGATTTTCTCAGCAACTACTGAACGGATTTACACCATTTAACAAAAAGGGTTCTTTCTGAACCAAGAACTACCTCTTTGCCAAATTTGGTGTAATTCCGTTCAGCAGTTCGGGCTGTAGCCGTGTCTAAAGTTTCCTATGGGAAAATGCATGGGGAAAACGCGTTTTGGGACCCCCTTTTTCTCGGCCCCCGCTTGACGTATCACCCGAGACTTTCAGGGTAGGAGTGGACCGGAGCGCCCCACGAAGTTTGAAAATTTCGCGAAGATACGTCAACCGGCAAGAGAGTTATTTCAAATAGAATGTCGCGGATTTCCTATGGATAATAGGTTGTAACTATAACTATCTACTGGCGACCGCCAGTAGATAATATATATATATATATATATTTAAAAACAACGGTGGCATGGGGACAATGGAGAAGTGGTTTGGGAATTAATGGGTCGTGTGCAGGGGAAGGAAATAGACACACTCGAGGGAGAGCAACACAAAAAGGCGGGGGGAGAAGCACATGAGCGAGAAAGCAACATGGAGCATGGGAAAGCCAGGGAGTTTAGCGGGGAGAAGCACACAATTGAGAACTTGCAACAAGGGGGACACAGCAACATGGACCGTGGGACAGGTATTTGGTGGGGGGAGAAGCACACGAGGAAGAGAGGTGGAAAACATAGGCACTTTCATCAAGTTCATAACCAAAAGGAAAATAGTTGTTTCTTAAAATTGAGCAGAGGAATGATTGAAGCCAGGGAGTCAAAGATATGGTAATGAGGCTATGCTCCAGGAAATGGAGATGCTGGAAAAATGGAAAGCCATCGAATAAGAAGCAAGCAAATAAGAGTGACAATTTGGCCAGCCAATAGGCAGCTGTAAGTCCGTGTAAATTATTATTAAGCACACAATAGGTATTCTAACCACAGATCGTGAGCTGTCTGATAGGCTCAATCTAAAAATGGGAACATCAGCAAAGGCTGATCTATTTTCCTCTTCAGAAATGAAAATTTTGAATATAAAAAAGAATAATAAATCAGCGGAAAAATGTTTTCAAACTGTCTATATTGTGTAAACGAAACCTAAATTATTATTAAAGCAAACACATGCATGCTTGAGTAAAAACAAAATCAGTACAGATGATTTTATCAAAAGTTAACTCCAATACCAACTACGGACCATTACAAAATTTCAAAACATTAATAAATGCCCAGCCATTTTCTAAGAATAATGTAGCAACCCTACCTCTGACCCTTTCACACAAGAGCATGTCTGCCAGCCCTTTCAGTTTCAATTTTAAATGATTTTCAGTATGGAGAGTGAAAAGGGACTTTTATTATAATAATAATAATGTATTTACCCCAAATATTTCCATGAAAGACACTTGTAGTTTGAAGAATCTCTGATGAATGTGTCAAATGAAAAAAACAAATGTAACCTCAGAGCTCTTCAGCACTTCTACATGTGTTATGCACAGATGTGCCCTGATCTGAACAATTTACATTATAGATTCCCTTTGCACTGTTGCTAAAAGTCAATTCAAAGCCGCAGGGATACACACTGTGCTTTTTCATTGGCAGCAACAACACTAGTTTGACTTGCAGGGCTGTCACATCGTGATTGAGAGATAAGTGATATTTATATATATATATATATTCACTGAAAAAACCATAGGTTTTAGGGACAGTTATAGTTAGTTGGACATTTCACTCGTACAAAACCATAGAAATTCCCCCATTATAGTTAGTTCAGCTAACTATAACTCGCGCCCCGCAATGCACTGCTGATGACGTCACATATTACATCACTCATGACATGGTCAGTGACATCACTGATGACATCACTGATGACATCTCAAATGACATCACTGATGACATCACTGATGACATCATCCAGTGACTGTGTGTTTCTGTAAAGTTTAAATATGTTTAATATATATAGGGAAAGGCGTATTGAAGAATGAGTGGGTGTATAAGTGTCTGAATGGATGATTTAGTACGTGAGTGACTGACTCTACAAGTGAGTGATTAAACGTATCTTACTGAATGCATGGGTTAGTGACTAAACTGTGTGAATGTCTGTATCCGTCTGTTTGTTGGTGTGTAAGTGGATGCATGGATTTGCGAATAGCTACATGAGTGTCTATATGGGTTATTGATTGGTTCTCTGAGTATCTGTATGGCTGCCTGAGTGTTTGTGTGGGTGGGGTGTGTGTGACTCTGTACATAGATGTGTGAGTGGGTGATTCACTGGGTGCATGATTTCAAGAGTGCATCTGTGATGGACTGCTTGGGTGGGTGAGTGTGTGTATGGGTGTGTTAGTGAGTGAATGTATATCTCAGTGGTACATGTGCGAGTAACTACATATGTAAAAGGCAGTATATATGTGTGTTAGAGTATTTAAATGGCTATAAGTGAGAGTGTGTGATAGTGAGAGTGGCTGTATGGATGCGTGTGTGCTTGTATCAGTTATTGTATAAGAGCATAAGAATGTGCTAGTATTTGTATGAGTAAGTGAGCTGGTGTGTGTATAACTGTATAGGTGAGTAAATGGGTGTGTGATTAATTTTTGCATGACTGACTAGGTGTGTGAGTACCTCTATGGATGAGTGGCGGTGTGTGAGTGTTTATATAGGTGTATGAGTGCATATGATAGTCCTGTACTGAGTGACTGTAAGTATGAGTGACTGTACGGGTGAGTGAGTGGATGTGTGTGTAGACCTAAGAATCAGTGAGTGGGTATGTAGTTTTGGTGTTGGAGTGTCTATGGTTTTGAGAATGGCAGTCTGTAATTTAGAGTGGGTGTATCAAAAGTTATATTAGGGTGTGAGAAGATGCATGAAATTATCACATGGATGATGTCATCAGTGATGTCATTTGAGATGTCATCAGTGATGTCATCAGTGATGTCACTGACCATGTCATGAGTGATGTAATATGTGACGTCATCAGCAGTGCATTGCGGGGCGCGAGTTATAGTTAGCTGAACTAACTATAACGGGGGAATTTCTATGGTTTTGTACGAGTGAAATGTCCAACTAACTATAACTGTCCCTAAAACCTATGGTTTTTCAGTGAATTTCAAAGGTTTTTAAATGCTAATTTCTAACTATAACGTGTCTGAAACCTATGGTTTTTTCAGTGAATTTCAAAGGTTTTTAAATGCTAATTTCTAACTATAACGTGCCTGAAACATATGATTTTTAAGTGAATTTCAAAGGTTTTTAAATGCTAGTTTCTAACTATGCCTACAGAGGTAGGACATGTGAAGAAAGAAGAAAAAACGCACAGAAAGAAGCAAAAGATGTGCAGAAAGAACCAACAGAGGAGCAGAAAGAGGCCTTGTTGCAAAATCATCCTGTGCCCACAACTTTTTCAGACGGGTACTGGTGGTAACTGACTCTGACTAACCAGAGCCAGTGCTATGCTAAAAGACACTTAGAATACAGTGAAAACACCTACATACACTAGGGAACACTATGCGTTGGGGTACCCCTGTGATTAGCATGACCTCCTCTGCAAGTCCCTAGTACATAATAGGGCAGGGGATTAAAACTACCTCTTAAAAGCGCTACAGGGCGCGTTTGCACAGTGGTGAAGGGAGGGGGGCCTGAGGTGACATGTGTGCAAACGCGCCCCGTGGCGCATTTTAAGTTGCGGGATTAAGTCCCCTTGAATCCTGAGGGTCCCTGGGGCCCAACTAGCCCCCAGGTACCTACAGTTAGGACCACAGAGCTGAGTTGCAGAGAGGCGTTCCGAGGCCACGCACCTTTTTCACCTCTCTGCAACGCAACTCTGTTGTGCTTACTGAAGGTACCTGGTGGGCTAGTTGGCCCCCAGGGTCCCTCAGGATTCAAAGGGATTAATTCCCCAACTTAAAACGCACCACAGGGCGTGTTTGCGCACATGTCACCTGAGGCCCCGCCCGCTCCCTTCACCACTGTGCAAACGCGCCCCGTGGAGCGTTTTAAGTTGGGGGATTAGGTCACCTTGAATCCTGAGGGTCCCTGGGGCCCAACTAGCCCACCAGGTACTTCCAGTAAGCACCACAGGCCTGCGTTGCAACGCCTGTAACAAATTGTGCAGTTGTGTTTAGGTAGTGAAGAGGGTCGTGCTGGGGGTAGTGTTTTAGGGTTTAGGGTAGTGCAGTGGTGTTTGTGTAGTGTAGGGGGTCATGCTGGGGGTAGATTTAGGGTTTAGGGTAGTGCAGTGGTGTTTGGGTAGTGTAGGGAGTCGTGCTGGGGGAGTGTTTTAGGGTTTAGGGTAGTGCAGTGGTGTTTGGGTAGTGTAGGGGGTCGTGCTGGGGGTAGTGGTTTAGGGTTTAGGGTAGTGCAGTGGTGTTTGGGTAGTGTAGGGGGTCGTGCTGGGGGTAGTGATTTAGGGTAGTGCAGTGGTGTTTGGGTAGTGTAGGGGGTACTGCTGGGGGTAGTGTTTTAGGGTTTAGGGTAGTGCAGTGGTGTTTGGGTAGTGTAGGGGTACTGCTGGGAGTAGTGTTTTAGGGTTTAGGGTAGTGCAGTGGTGTTTGGGTAGTGTAGGGGTTCGTGCTGGGGTAGTTTTTAGGGTTTAGGGTAGTGCAGTGGTGTTTGTGTAGTGTAGGGGTAGTGTTTTAGGGTTTAGGGTAGTGCAGTGGTGTTTGTGTAGTGTAGGAGGTCGTGTTTTAGGGTTTAGGGTAGTGCAGTGGTCTTTGGGTAGTGTAGGGAGTCGTGCGGGGGTAGTGTTTTAGGGTTTAGGGTAGTGCAGTGGTCTTTGGGTAGTGTAGGGGGTCGTGCGGGGGATAGTGTTTTAGGGATTAGGGTAGTGCATTGGTGTTTGGGTAGTGTAGGGGGTCATGCGGGGGTAGTGTTTTAGGGTTTAGGGCAGTGCAGTGGTGTTTGGGTAGTGTAGGGGGTCGTGCTGGGGGAGTGTTTTAGGGTTTAGGGCAGTGCAGTGGTGTTCGGGTAGTGTAGGGGTCGTGCTGGGGGAGTGTTTTAGGGTTTAGGGCAGTGCAGTGGTGTTCGGGTAGTGTAGGGGGTCGTGCTGGGGGAGTGTTTGAGGGTTTAGGGCAGTGCAGTCATGTTCGGGTAGTGTAGGGGGTCGTGCTGGGGGAGTATTTTAGGGTTTAGGGTAGTGCAGTGGTGTTCGGGTAGTGTAGGGGGTCGTGCTGGGGGTAGTGTTCTAGGGTTTAGGGCAGTGCAGTGGTGTTCGGGCAGTGTAGGGGTCGTGCTGGGGGTGGTGTTTTAGGGTTTAGGGCAGTGCAGTGGTGTTCGGGCAGTGTAGGGGGTCGTGCAGGGGGTGGTGTTTCAGGGGTTAGGGCAGTGCAGTGGTGTTCGGGCAGTGTAGGGGGTCGTGCAGGGGGTGGTGTTTCAGGGTTTAGGGCAGTGCAGTGGTGTTCGGGCAGTGTAGGGGTCGTGCTAGGGGTGGTGTTTCAGGGTTTAGGGCAGTGCAGTGGTGTTCGGGCAGTGTAGGGGGTCGTGCTGGGGCTGGTGTTTCAGGGTTTAGGGCAGTGCAGTGGTGTTCGGGCAGTGTAGGGGGTCTTGCTGGGGGTGGTGTTTCAGGGTTTAGGGCAGTGCAGTGGTGTTCGGGCAGTGTAGGGGTGGTGGTGTTTCAGGGTTTAGGGCAGTGCAGTGGTGTTCGGGCAGTGTAGGGGGTCGTGCAGAGGGTGGTGTTTCAGGGTTTAGGGCAGTGCCGTGGTGTTCGGGCAGTGTAGGGGGTCATGCTGGGGGTGGTGTTTCAGGGTTTAGGGCAGTACAGTGGTGTTCGGGCAGTGTAGGGGGTCGTGCTGGGGCTGGTGTTTCAGGGTTTAGGGCAGTGCAGTGGTGTTCGGGCAGTGTAGGGGGTCGTGCTGGGGCTGGTGTTTCAGGGTTTAGGGCAGTGCAGTGGTGTTCGGGCAGTGTAGGGGGTCGTGCTGGGGCTGGTGTTTCAGGGTTTAGGGCAGTGCAGTGGTGTTCGGGCAGTGTAGGTGGTGGTGCTGGGGCTGGTGTTTCAGGGTTTAGGGCAGTGCAGTGGTGTTCGGGCAGTGTAGGGGGTCATGCTGGGGCTGGTGTTTCAGGGTTTAGGGCAGTGCAGTGGTGTTCGGGCAGTGTAGGGGTGCTGGCTGGTGTTTCAGGGTTTAGGGCAGTGCAGTGGTGTTCGGGCAGTGTAGGGGGTCATGCTGGGGCTAGTGTTTCAGGGTTTAGGGCAGAGCAATGGTGTTCAGGCAGTGTAGGGGGTTGTGCTGGAGGTGGTGTTTCAGGGTTTAGGGCAGTGCAGTGGTGTTCGGGCAGTGTAGGTGGTCTTGCTGGGGGTGGTGTTTCAGGGTTTAGGGCAGTGCAGTGGTGTTCGGGCAGTGTAGGGGGTCTTGCTGGGGGTGGTGTTTCAGGGTTTAGGGCAGTGCAGTGGTGTTCGGGCAGTGTAGGGGGTCGTGCTGGGGGTGGTGTTTCAGGGTTTAGGGCAGTGCAGTGGTGTTCGGGCAGTGTAGGGGGTCGTGCAGGGGTGGTGTTTCAGGGTTTAGGGCAGTGCAGTGGTGTTCGGGCAGTGTAGGGGTCGTGCTGGGGGTGGTGTTTCAGGGTTTAGGGCAGTTCAGTGGTGTTCGGGCAGTGTAGGGGGTCTTGCTGGGGCTGGTGTTTCAGGGTTTAGGCAGTGCAGTGGTGTTCGGGCAGTGTAGGGGGTCGTGCTGGGGTGGTGTTTCAGGGTTTAGGGCAGTGCAGTGGTGTTCGGGCAGTGTAGGGGGTCATGCTGGAGGTGGTGTTTCAGGGTTTAGGGCAGTGCAGTGGTGTTCGGGCAGTGTAGGGGGTCGTGCTGGGGGTGGTGTTTCAGGGTTTAGAGTGCAGTGGTGTTCGGGCAGTGTAGGGGGTCTTGCTGGGGGTGGTGTTTCAGGGTTTAGGGCAGTGCAGTGGTGTTCGGGCAGTGTAGGGGGTCTTGCTGGGGGTGGTGTTTCAGGGTTTAGGGCAGTGCAGTGGTGTTTGGGCAGTGTAGGGGGTCGTGAAGGGGTGGTGTTTCAGGGTTTAGGCAGTGCAGTGGTTCGGGCAGTGTAGGGGGTCGTCCTGGGGGTGGTGTTTCAGGGTTTAGGGTAGTGCAGTGGTGTTTGGGTAGTGTAGGGGGTCATGCTGGGGGTGGTGTTTTAGGGTTTAGGGTAGTGCAGTGGTGTTTGGGCAGTGTAGGGGGTCGTGCTGGGGGTGGTGTTTCAGGGTTTAGGGCAGTGCAGTGGTGCTTGGGCAGTGTAGGGGGTCGTGCTGGGGGTAGTGATTTCAGGGTTTAGGGCAGTGCAGTGGTGTTCGGGTAGTGTAGGGGTCGTGCAGGGGTGATGTTTTAGGGTTTGGGCAGTGCAGTGGTGTTTGGGTAGTGTAGGGGGTCGTGCTGGGGGTGGTGTTTCAGGGTTTAGGGTAGTGCAGTGGTGTTTGTGTAGTGTAGGGGGTCATGCTGGAGGTAGTGTTTTAGGGTTTAGGATAGTGCAGTGGTGCTTGTGTAGTGTAGGGGGTCGTGCTGGGGGTAGTGTTTCAGGGTTTAGGGTAGTGCAGTGGTGTTTTTGTAGTGTAGGGGTCATGTTTTAAGATGCAACGCTCCAATACCTGACCAGTCTGCACTACATAAAACTGCAAAAAAACTAAAAATAAAAGTGTTTTGCACACTTTTGTCATTGGGCTATATGTGGGCTACATCTGAGTAATATTTGTGCTACATTTGTGCTCTTTTTTCACTGGTGGCCATCTTGGAAGACTTCTTTGTTATGAAGTTTCCTAATTTCCTCATTTACTGCAGTCTCCTCAGTAGGAAATGCTTTCAGTTTTTTACTTTGATTCCATCAAGAAGGCATTCAGATGTGTCTCAAATTTGCCATAAATTCAGAATGTTAGCACTCTAGTTGCTCATTAGATCACTGTAGTAAAGCTACTGCTCACCAGGGAGTTAACTGGAAGTCTGCTGCTGGTATTGAAAGTGATTGTTTCAGTCTGCATGTCAGAATTTTCTAATGAAATAGAAGAGGATTTGAGATCTCACTTAAAACATGCCCTAATTTTTCTTTCTGCAGCACTAACCATAATTTCTATTTCAAAAAGAACCCCCTCATTTTGTTCCTTTTTAAATTAAATGTTTTAAGTGTTACCGGTTTATTCCAATCAAGATGGCTTCAGGTGTGCCATACCTTTGCCATAAGTAAGGCTGTTAGCGCTCTAGTTGTTCTTTAGAACACTCTGGGAAGCTGCAGTAGAACACAAAGGCATCAACTGGCAGGCTGCTCCTGTTGAAATATAACAGGAAGATATTTGAGATCACACTTGAAACATGTCCTAATTTTTCTTTCTACAGCACTAACCATAATTTCTATGACAAAATGAACCCCATCATTTTGTTCCTTTTTAAATTAAATGTTTTAAGTGTTACCAGTTTATTCCAATCAAGATGGCTTCAGGTGTGCCATACTTTTGTCATAAGTAAGGCTGTTAGCACTCTAGTTGTTCTTTAGAACACTCTGGGAAGCTGCAGTAGAACACAAAGGAATCAACTGACAGTCTCTGCCCTTGTTGGATGTACATGTTTTACTGAGAATGTCAGACTTCATTCTCACATGACTGAGAAAGATAATGTGAATTTACAGAAAATATGCTCTCATTTTAGCTTCTGGAGCACCTTCCAAAACTCTATGGGACAAGCATGTGAAAATAGTTTTCTCTCAAACATGATTCATGATATCCCAGCAGAAGGTTTTTCACAGGGTAAAATCACCTTAGAACACACCACAATTCCTGAAATTAGTATGGTACCATCAACAAATGAATTCTAATGTAACTAAAGTCTGTTATCACCCTTTATAGTTCTCCTTTTGGTAACCCTCAAAATCTTTGATTCACTACAATGCATTTCAATGGGGTACTATCATGTATATTGGTCTCAAGATGGCTGCCAGCAATTCCAGGATGAAGTGCTGACAGCCAATCAGATCTCACACTGACATGTGTGGTTAGGCTCCGCCCAGATATATATGTGATTTTACTTTTGATTTTCTCAGGAACTACCGAACGGATTTACACCATTTAAGCAAAAGGCACGACACTGAACCAAGGGCTACCTCTTTGCCAAATTTGGTGTAATTCCGTTCAGCAGTTCGGGCTGCAGCTGCGACTAAAGGTTCCTATGGAAAAATGAATGGGGAAAACACGTTTTGGGACCCCCCTTTTTTCTCGGCCCCCGCTTGACGAATCACCCCGAGACTTTCAGGATAGGAGCGGACCGGAGCGCCCCAACAAGTTGAAAACTTCCGCGAAGATTCGTCAACCGGTGCCAACGTTATTTCAAATAGAATGTTGCGGATTTCCTATGGAAAATAGGTCCTAAATATAACTATCTACTGACGACCGCCAGTAGATAATAATATATATATATATATATATATATATATATATATATATATATTTGGACAGCACTCGAAATTCAATAAATAATTAATTTTGCACCGCATCATTTTGTGCCCACTTTACTGTATTACGGGATTTTTTCTGATATATATATATCTTACCTACTGGCGGTCGCCCGTAGGTAGTTATAGTTAGGACCTAGTTTCCATAGGAAAAGCATTTTTTAATTTGCCAATATCTTTGGCGCCGGTTGACGAATCTTTGCGAAATTTTCAAAACTAATGGGGCGCTCCGGTCAGCTCCTGTCTTGAAAGTTTTGGGGTGATTCGTCAAGCTGGGGCCGTGAAAAAAGGGGGTCCCAAAACCCGTTTTCTCCATTTTAATTTCCATAGGAACGTTTGTCACAGCTACAGCCCGAACTGCTGAACGGAATTACACCAAATTTGGCAGAGAGGTAGCTCTTGGTCGAGAGTGCACTCTTTGCTTTAAATGGTGTAAATCCATTCAGTAGTTCCTGAGAAATTAAAAAATTAAAAATATCGATATCTGGTGACCGCAGTGGATTCGGGAACACTCCCGATCACGAGCTTCATTCTGATTGGCTGGCAACACTCCAAACCAGGAAGTGTTGGCAGCCATCTTGTGACTCGGTAAAACTGAGTCACAAGAAAAAAGGTGAAAAAAAAGATAAAAAACAAGAAAAGGGGGCAGTGTAGAAACACCCTGACCCCTTAGGCCTGCTCAGGGGGTCCCCAAGGCCCAAAAACAGCATTTTTTTTCCGGCCTAATTCACGCTGCGTATGCGAATCCGGTAGAAAGTTAAAACAAGCATTTGCAATGCAATAGGTCTCGCATTTACACCAGTTTGAGCTATTGACATTGTAAATGACAATGCCTTTTATTTTTGTTTTCGTTTTTAAAACATAAATAAAAGGCATTGTCATTTACAATGTCAATAGCTTAAACTCTTGTATACCGAACACGTAGGTATTCTATATATCTGCAGTGATAGTGATCTCACACCTATATCTGCAGTGATGGTGATCTCACACCTATATCTGCAGTGATAGTGAACTCACACCTATATCTGCAGTGATAGTAATCTCACACCTATATCTGAAGTAATGGTGATCTCACACCTATATATCTGGAGTGATAGAGATTTCACACCTATATCTGCAGTGATAGTGATCTCACACCTATATCTGAAGTGATGGTGATCTCACATCTATATCTGCAGTGATAGTGATCTCACACCTATATCTGAAGTAATGGTGACCTCACATCTATATCTGCAGTGATAGTCATCTCACACCTATATCTGCAGTAATAGTGATCTCAACTTTTGTGATTTGTTCATAGTTTTAGAATTATGCAAAGATTATGAGAAACAATACTACTTAACACAGCACTTGAACCCTTGAAATACAGTTTTGTTTATGCTTAGATGTGTGTTTCATTTGAAAGACTCCAAATGCAAGGTTTTTATTTTTAAAGTGCATGGACGTGACAAGGAGTCGAGGCATTTTTTCAGTGTACTCGGGCCCCTCTGTAAGTCAGGTCGACCCCATCAATCTGGAAGAAATACTTATAACAATTTGGACAGCTGCTTTGGAGAAAGCATGTAAAACAAAAGACCATGCTCGATGGTGTAACACTATACAAGCTAACTAGGCACGCTTTGAACTGTACATACATAAAAGCGTTGAGTAACTACAGACGAACTGATAGAACCCAGAGATTAGAAGCAGAGCTGACTTGTGAAAGACAGAATGCTCAGAAGTTTCAGCTGCATTCCCTTGGATTTCCCTCACCTTTGGCTTCAGATCCCTCTAAGATTTGGGGGTGAGAGGGGGGGGCACGTTTGAACTCCGTGGGATGGCACACAGCTTCCAGGAGGCATGGAGTGAAGTACATAGGTGGAGAATGGAGTAATGTGGACAATGCGCACGCAGCAGAAGGGGAGGCTGAGATACGTGAAGGAAGCTCCAGCAATGTTCGTGAATGAAAGAGAATGAAACAGAACAAAGGGCTGACAGAAATGGAAGGGAGGCAGAGGGGAGGCAGCGGCAAGATGGACGAAATGAAAGTTAGGTAGAATAAAAGCATACATATATAGAACTGTTACAGGAAAACGCGATTCCACATAGCTTATTTTTAAATCAAACCCGAATGCTTTCATTTTCTCTCGTTTCTCTCATCAGTTTTAATTTCTATTCAGTTGCATCATCATGCGACCGAAATTAAGCTGATTTGTTATAGTGAGTCTTTTCTAAGGCCCTGGTGTGCGTAGGAACTTGAGCATTTCTGTGCACTCGAGGAGTAGGGTTTTTAGGCTATCGCAACTATTGTGTGAACACAGCCCTACACTACCGAACAAGTAGCAGTCTTACCGGCACAGTCTATGTTCCCACAAGGGACTGTGTGTTGACTTCGGTTGCCGTGTGCTTTGGATTGCTCTGTGCTGGAGTGTAGAGGGTTAAAGCGTGCTCTGGTACTAAAGTCTGGCTGGAGCACGCTATGCTGAAAGATAAGGCGGCTGTATAGCAAGCGCCATAGGCAAACAGTAACACATACAGGAGCCAATTAAAAGAAGAACAAATGGGAGGGGTGGGGGGAGTGCGGCCGAGAGCATGGACACGCAGCGTTTACCTTGCGGGAGCGAGCGCGATAATTGCTAACACAAGGCGCCGCTGCTCGCTCCCGCAAGGGAAACGCCAAACGTGCACGCGTTGCAATAGAAAGCAATGCAAAACGTGCACGTTTTTGGCCAAAATGCTGATCGATTCCAAAAGGTCCCCTCCTAAGCAGCGCATGCGCGCTGCGTAGGCGAGACCTAACAAAAATGAAGCACGGTCTCCCGCGCTTCGTTTTCCTTAAGCCCCCGGGTGGGCCAGGTCCAGGGGTAATCAAAATTTATGTAGCAGGGGCCTGCTGGGGCCCCCACAGCCCCGGGGACCGCCACCTCCCGGGGCTTTGCTGATAATGTGCGGGCGGCACGTGGTCCCCCCGCAGCCCCGGGGACCGCCACCTCTCCGGGGCTTTTTAAAAAAAACTGTGTGGGGGGCTCCTGCCCCCCCCACTCTGCCCCGGGGACCACCACCTCCCCGGGGCATTTTGTATTATTACCCATTCACGTTTATGCATGTGTGCCTGTATGCATGAGGTCTACAAAGGTTTATGTAAATCTGCAGGTTTGCTGTTGGCTTTCATTTATCCCTTTATGTGTGTTGCTTGCATGTAAATGGGTATGTGTGTCTGTTGGTCTGTGTGTATCAAGTGCTTTTAGATGTGTTTTGTATACTTCTATGGCTGCCTGTGTATGTAAATGTACTTGTATGTCTGCTGGTCTTTGTGCATTGATGTCTCCATGCATGTTGATGTGTGTTTGCGTGTGTGTGTGAATGTGTTTATGCATATGCATCAGTATATGTATGTCTTACAGTATGTCTTTGCATGAGTTTTCAAATGAGTATTTTTGTTTGTGCATGAGGTCCTAATGTCTGTTGGACATGCTGCTTGCATGTTTGTTGATTTGTGTGTGTGTTTATCAATTCCTGTTTGTGCTTGGCTGTGACTCTACATGCGAGCATGCATATATGCTGCTTGTGTGTCCCTATATGTTATTTTGTCTTGTATCCATGCCCTGTGCAAGAGTCTGACATTTTGGTTTTGTTAATGTTTGTTTAAATAAAAACATGTATGTTCCGGGTCAGTGAAGAGTTTGTGTAAAGCAACAAAACACACATTTTTCCCTTTCACCTAATGACTCTAGGAGAAGGTGTACACAGCGTGAACTCTGTGTCCTGGGATGGCATAAATAATAGACAACCTTCTCAGCCTCAATGAATATGGATGAGAGCTGAGATACGCCTGGAGGAAACTCTATCACCCAAGGGAGAATAAGATCCAGTGTCCTTGCCAAAACTGACACATGTTTCCGAGAGGAAAACCCTGCAGCGAGAGAACCAGGGTCTCTGAAGGAAAGATCTGCTCTGGTAGAGATACCCCAGACAGGTAGAGAATTGGGCAGGAGAGAATCTCTGGCACAGGAAAACAGACCTGCACAGGCAGAACAGCCTGCACATGAACTATGACCTGGAAAGGAAGAGGTACATCAGTTCAAAAAAATAGACTATACTGTGAGGAAAGTGATTAATACAGGGAGAGAACTCCTAGAAGGGGCGAAGACACCCAAAGAGGCAATGAAAGAGCAATCACCGCAAATTCCAGAGACAAGCCCCTTCTCATGGGAGGAAAAGCAGATCATGAGAGAAAATTCTGCTTAGAACCAAAGAAGGCCCGGCCAGAGGCAGAATCGCCATATTAAGAAGTGTAGGCCCTCCGGATAAAATGTGATGATCCATGAAAGTAAAAGTGTACTGACCAGTGCGAAAACCCCCTTCCTCTGCAAAGTTCTAGCCTTTGTCAGAACACTGTGGGAAAGGGCGGTAGAGGCCACAACAGCTGAGATATCCTATTAGTCATCCATTCCTTAAAAGGCAGCGAAATGCTAATTATCCTCTATTAAACAGCCTGCTGAGACTCCCAGTGGAGACTGGTGAATGGAGTTCCACAGCTTGTCTTCAACCTTCACGTGATGTGTTGTGAAAGGTGGACAAGATAATCTACTTCCTGGTTCAATGGTGCTGGAACAATTTTCTGAGTGACGGGATGGTTTGGTGACAACACACAAATATCATAGGAGCTAGCAATGCTAGTGTCAATGAGCAAGTAATTAAACTGGGATGCATAAGGCTTTCCATGGGGGCTTTGGTGGAGAAATGCTATAAAAGGTGGGGTGAAATTGTCCAGATCCCTGAACAAATACATCACTCAAAATACTACAGGTTACGTGGCTTGGCAAGCCAGCATGGCGGACGTGTGCTGAGCGAGCTCCGTCCAGCCCGCCAATTATCCTGTAATTTATCCTGTCTCTCCGTAATTAATTGGACTTGCTGGGGAGCCTGCGACCTCGGGGCCCCTACGGCTGATATTCTGAGCCGTTTCTGGGTTGGAGCGACACGGCGGAGATACGGAGGTGACGAGGCCTTCTGGTGGTGCGGCCTGGGGACCCGCCGCGAGACCGGGACGTCGAGTGCCTGCGACGGGCGCAATTTTGTCGCTGGACGGTGGTGGAAGAGGTCCTGCAGCAGACCCGGCGACAAAGAGCAGCGGGAGCAGTGCACAGCATCACCCCGAGTGCAGCTCCGAGCAGAGGACGGCAGGGAGACTCGGCGGCTGTTCCGGGCCGCGGAGGTAGGGAGCGGGGCTTGTGGGCGGCAGGCCCCGTACAACATCTGGCATTGGGAGTGAGCCGGTGGCCTTCCCCCCCCCACCCCCCGAGTGCAGCTCCGAGCAGAGGACGGCAGGGAGACTCGGCGGCTGTTCCGGGCCGCGGAGGTAGGGAGCGGGGCTTGCAGGCGGCGGGCCCCGTGCAGCATCTGACATTGGGAGTGAGCCGGTGGCCTTCCCCCCCCCTACCCCCACGAGACAGACACGCAAGGGCGAGTCATCAAGCCCTCCCCGGCACTCCCGGTCATTCCGACCCGACATCTTTCCCCGTGGGACGCGGGGAGGGAGGGCAGAGGAGGGGAGCTTCTCTCTTCCCCCTGGACTCACGGGGCACCCTCCTCGGCGGTCGATCGGTCCGCGGGGGTGCTCCCTGAGCCCGTGCAGGTGGAGGGTGGCGCAGGGCCTGCAAGAGTGCTGTCTGGGGCGGCCTTGGTGGCGTGTGAGGCCTGTGTGGATATCGACGGGGGGCCCGCTCCCTGGCCTGGCTCCGAGGCGTCTGCTGGATGGTATTTGGCGGCATGAGGGCCTGAACGTCTACCCACTGGCCCTGGTCTTGGGGCATCCCCGCGCGCGCTCCTTATCGGCGGCCGAGTTGGGCCGCGGGAGGCTACATTGAGAGGCCCGTCTTTCCCGGGGGGGCCCCCTGTGTTTCTTGGGCCTGGGCAGGGAGCCCCGTGGGCGAACATGACGCGAGACAAGGGCAGCAGCGGCACGTAGAAACTAGGCCCCATCGATAAATTCACGGGCCCGAGTGCGTCCGGGGGTCAACAGGGAGCCATGCCAGACAACGCGGCGCTCATGGCAGCAATCACTCAATCCCGGGACATGTTGGACTCCAAAATTGGGGCGGTGGGGTCCGATGTCATGCTCCTACGACAGGACCTGCGCAATGCTGTGTCGCGGATAACGGAGGCCGAGACCCGCATCTCCGGGGTGGAGGATGATGTCTCCACATTAAAGAAAAAGGTGGCTACCATGGAGGCTACCCAGAAGGGCTTGGCGTTGCGGGTGGAGGATGCTGAGGGACGGGCCCGCCGCAATAACCTTCGGTTTGTGGGATTCCCGGAGGGCTGCGAAGAAGGCAAAATGGAGCGCTTCCTCATGCAGTGGCTCGAGGGCTGGCTTCCCCCGGAGGCCCTATCTCGCTGTTTTGTGGTAGAGAGAGCTCACCGGGCGCTCATGCAGAAGCCCCCACTTGGTGCCCGCCCGAGGCCAGAGATAGCCAAACTGCTAAATTACCTGGACCGCGACGCGATACTGAAACAAGCCAGGCTCAAGGAACCCCTGCTATATGATAATGTGTGTATCCTTATCTTCCCGGACTATACACGGCTGGTGCAACAACAGAGACAATTGTTTCAAGCAGCGAAGGCTCGTCTGAGGGAACACAAGCTTTCATACTCTCTCCTGTACCCGGCCCGACTACGAGTTGTATTTCAATCTCGCACGTACTTCTTTGACACGCCGGAAGAAGTCTTCAAATGGACTGATGAGACAGTGCAGATGCGGGCGCATACGCCGCCGGGGAGAGAGTCGGACTCCTCAACGAGTGAAGTGAGCCGGAGGGGCCCGCGTTGGAAACGTAACGGTATCAGACGTTCGCGGTCCAGGAGCCGCTCTCAATCCTGTGGTGCCTCCTCCCGGATGGACGAGATCTCGAAGCGGCCGGCAGATTAATCAAGGGGCCCATGTGGGTCGGCAGGGACCTCATCTGCACTATTCTGATGGGAGAGACTTTGATGTGGGCCGGGGATCCCCGCTAGGTTGCCCCTGGTGGGACGCGGGCCCAAGTGCTATGGGTTGTAAGTTGGGGATCCATTGGTCGAGGGGCCTGCACCCTCCCCGTTGGGGGAGTGGGTCAGCCTCGCCGCGACAGATGCTTCAATGTTCTTGAGGTGTGGGGTGGGGTGTTTGTTGGGTGGTGGTTGTTCAAGTTCAGGGATCACACTTATTCTCATGGCTCGCTGCTCTTCGCGCACGTACGGGCGCGGCTCCCCTTTAGACCTCATTGCGGATACTGTCTCAGATGGCTGGTTCACCTAGCGGGAGTCAGGCGACTCCAGGTACCCTTCGCGTACTTAGTTGGAATGTGCGTGGGGCCCTAGACAAAATTAAACGTGGGGCCGTACTCCAGTGGGCTAAGCGGGTGGGGGCTGACATTCTCATGCTGCAGGAGACGCACCTTATGGGCACGAAGGCCCTCTGCCTTCAGCGCTATGGGTACCAGCAGGTTTCCCACTCCAGCTTTGCGAGGGGCTCACGGGGGGTGGCAATATTGGTCCATCGCAGGGTCCCTTATACGCACACCAAGCAGTGGTCTGGTCGCAGGGGCGCAGGGTCGCAGGGGCGCTATCTATTTCTCCAGGGCAGGATCGGGGAGGACCCCCTGGTGCTGGGTAGTGTATACGCTCCCCCCCCGTTACAATGGGCACAGGTGGAGAAACTTATGACCCTCTGGTCGGACATGCCAGACGTCCTGTCCATCGTTGGCGGGGATTGGAATGATGTAATGGATCTGACCAGGGATCGTTGGAGGGCTGGGGGCTGCCTGGAGGGTGGTCGCACCACACGGCTTCTCTCCCTGGTGACAGGGCTCGACTGGGTTGACACATGGCGACATTTTCACGGAACAGACCGGGAATACACCTATTTGTCCGCGGCTCACGACGCCTATTCTAGACTAGACTATCTCTTTGTCCCCCGTGAGGCAGCCAGTAGGGTGGTGTCGGTAGAGATCCTCCCAAGGGGTCTGTCTGATCATTCACCGGTGGCCCTTACGATCCGGGTGGGGCAGATGCGACAGCCATTCAGATGGCGCCTCTCGGTTTGGCACCTACAAAACGAAGACTACAAGACACACATGAGTGACGCTATCACTCATTACTTGACGGATAATGAGGGGTCTGTCACTAGAGCCGGGATCCTATGGGAGGCACTGAAACCTACCCTGAGAGGGGCAGACATATCCTGGTGTACGGCAGCGCGTAGGGTGCGTAGGGCGGAGCTAATACAGATTGAAGCAGATATTGAGGCCCTTGAACGCAGGAGTCGGGAGGCGGGAGGTGGTCCAGCTAGGAGACAATTACTGATGACCCAACAGAATTATGCTGCCCTCCTGATGGATGAGGCCCGTCAGGCCTGGTTGGCGACGCGCAGTAGGGTGTATCAGTGGGGGGACAAATCCAGCAAGATGCTGCATTGGCTGTGCCAGGGGGTGTTTCATCCACAGGCCTTGCCGAGAGTCTCGGGTCCAACGGGCGAGCCACTCACAGATCCTATGGCCCTAGCCGAAAGTTTTGCTCAGTACTACGCAGAGCTGTACGCCCCGAAGGAATGCATATCTGCCACCACCATCGAGAAATTTATAACTGATCTCCCGCCCAGGGCCCTCCCTGACGAGGTGCGGAATCAGCTGGAGCTGCCCTTGACAGATGAGGAGCTGGGTACGGCCCTGGGGGAACTTAATTCCGGAAAGGCGCCGGGACCTAGCGGGTTTCCCTGCGACTTCTTCAAACATTATTTCCTGCAGCTGGGCCCTTACTATCGGTTGGCGGTGGAGGAGGCGCGTGAGCGGGGATCACTCCCCCCGGATTGGCGACATGCGGAGGTGGTGGTATTTCATAAGCCAGGCAGGCCCCCGGAGCACCGTGCATCGTATCGTCCCATCTCCCTCCTCAATGTGGAGGCCAAGATATTGGCTAAGGCCCTTGCCAATCGCCTCCTGCCTCACATTACTACCCTGGTTCATCTGGACCAGGCCGGTTTCATGCCTCAGAGGGCGACCAGACACAATATCCGACAGGCACATGTAGCGGTGGCGACGGTTCGACAACTAGGGGAACCCGCAGCACTCTTACTGGCTATATGGACAGGGCGTTTGACTCCTTGAGCTGGGTTTATCTCTTTGCGTTGTTACAGCACCTCAACTTTGGCCCGCGTCTCCTCTCCTATCTCTCATTGTTATACACAGACCTGACGGCCTCGGTGAGGGTGGCTGGAGCGACCTTGTCCACCTTTTCTATTAGGCGAGGCACGTGGCAGGGTTGCCCCCTGTCCCCGTATTTATTTGCCCTGGCTATGGAGCCGTTGGCTGCATGGGTGCGAATAGATGCACAGGTACGAGGATTTGAATGGGCTCCGGGGCTGTCGGACAGGATCGCATTATATGCGGACGATGTCCTTTTCTTCCTTACAGACGTGGATAGGACGGGTCCGCGGTTGCTGCGAATTATGCAGATTTTCGGGGAGGGGACTGGGCTCTATATGAACCCCCGCAAGTCTACGTTGAGGCCGCTGGGAGAATATACGAAAGTGGGTGCATGGGCCTCCTCGGTTCAAACGGCAGTGGGGGGGCTGAAATACCTCGGGGTGTTCCTATCGGACGTGCCCGCGGTCGCCTGGGAACGTAACCTGGTCCCGGTGTGGGAGCGAGTACGGGCAGATCTCAAGTCCTGGTCCTGCATGCTGTTGTCCATCTTTGGCAGGTCAGCCATATTCAAGATGGTGGGGCTGCCCCGTCTCCTATATCAGCTCCAGAACTACCCCTATCAGATCCCTCCTCGATGGTTTACGCAAATAAATGCTGCGCTAGGACAGTTCCTGTGGGAGGGGGGCAAAATACGCGTGGCCCTTCGGATGTGCTTTTTATCTACATACTGTGGGGGGCTTGCGACTTCGGACCTACTCTCATATTATCAAGCGTCGCACCTGCTGGTCCTCAATGAGTGGTGGTACGGGGATAGGGTAGACCCCGCGTACGCGCTGGAGCGACACCTCATGGGGCATAACTCTGTGCATGCGATTCTCTACTCGGCACCGCAGCGGGGCTCCCTGCCGTCGGCTACGAGGGTGGTGTTCCAGATCTGGCGACAGGCACTGCGGAGAATGGGGTGGTGGAACACATTGACCCGGGAAACTCCCCTTTGGAATAATGGGCGCCTGCCGCAGCTGGCAGCCCTGCAGGGCTTTCGGGGATGGGATGACATTGGTATCTCGGTCCTAGGAGATGTTATGAGGGGATTGACACTTAAATCCTTTCAGGACCTCCAGAGGGAATTCCACATGCCGAAGACCCAGTTTTATCGCTACCTCCAGCTTAGACACGCCCTGTCCCCCAGCCTAGAGGGCATAGAGTCCCTGCCGGAATTCAGCCCGATAGAGGCAAAAGTCTTTATGGGGGATCTCCAGGAACGCAAGATATCCCAGATCTACCAGTCCCTAGTCACCCATTGCTCATCCACGTTACAGAAGCTCCGGGGCGATTGGGAGAGAGATGTAGGCCCAATGGAGGAGGAAGATTGGACTGAGGCCCTGGCTGCTCCGCGGGGGGCGGCTATAGCTGTATGGCTGAGACTGGTCCAGTTTAAGTACCTACATAGGGTCTACTATACGCGCGTTCACCTGTGGAGGGCAGGGCTGATAGCGTCTCCTGTGTGCCTTCGGTGCAATCGGGAGGAAGGTACGCTAATTCACACAGTATGGCATTGCCTGTCCCTGGACCGGTTTTGGAGGGGGGTATTCTCCTGTCTCGCTGAGGTGCTGGGATGGGAGCTTCCGCGTACGCCGCGCCTGGCTCTGCTGCATATTATGGAGGGGATAGGGGGAAATATATACAAGAGACACCTGATGCAATTAGGCCTTACCCTAGCTAAGAGAGACATCGCTAGGGCCTGGAAGGCGCCGAGGCCCCCCTCTGTCGTTGCCTGGAAGAATGGCCTGGACTTTTGCATGGGGCTGGAGAAGCCTATCTTCGTTGCCAGGGGCTGCCCCCGCAAACACTACAAGATCTGGAAAAGATGGGCGGATTATCGGGGTATATGGCTAGAGCCAGTGCCGGAGAAAGAAGCTCCCTCCTTGGAGTAATTTGTTTTCATGTTATCAGAGCGTGGGGACGCTCTCTGTGGGGGGGCCCGATGCTCGGGACTCACTGCCCGATTGCTGGCGACGACCAGAATATGAGGACTTAGTGTGATCTGGGAGGGGAGGGAGGGTCGAGGGTGGGAGGGAGTTGGGGCATTTCTTTTCTTTGTATTTCTTTCCCTTTTACTAGCAAATGTCAAATCCAGGGAAACATCTTCCTTTTTGCCTATTGATCGTGCAGCTGCTTCTGGTGTGCAGAGCACTGCGCTATATGTGTAATTTGACAAATAAAAACAGTTTACAAAAAAAAAAAAAATACTACAGGTTATAAAGATAGCTCTGAAGGAAAGCTCATAACTGTGTCCAATAAATCAAGATTTTCAGTGACCTTAAAGCAATAGTGTTCTTGATCTTCAAAATATGAATATGTCCTTTATTCTCTGACATGTTGTTAAAAACCTAGATACAGTTACAAAAGACAGGGAACCTAGTCCAGATTCTGCAGGGCACACATTTGGGGAATGAACCTCCTTAATCAAAAGAAAAGTCTTCTTAATGCTTCGTCCTTAGTTGATTGGGAAATACCATGAAGTGGTTGCACAAGTTAGTGGATTTTTGGGTCTTTGTAAAAATTCAATCCAAATAACGTTTTCAATAATTATCCTGATTTTAATTCTATTGTCTTTTGCATAAATGAAAAGCTGGAAATATAACTAAAACATTTGATTGGTTGACGAAAAAGTTAATTGAACAAGCTCTGGACGAATCACAGATGCCCGAAATGTATTCAGCTTATGCAACTCTGTGCCTGTGTTTTTTTACCGAGTATGCTTTCAAAGTTTGTGTGTGATTTGACAAGCTCTTTAGTCGATTTTCTCACTCTGCAAGAACAAAAAAAAAAAAAGAAAAATGACCTGGTTGTCAGAAGGTCTTCAAAGGGTGTATACTGGCCAAGTAAGTCCCTTGTTTGTCCAGTGCCTCGCTCCCAGGTTAAGGTGCCAATTAACTGTGTATTTTAGCAAAATGGCCTGTATTCATATATCAAGGCCAGTAAGAGCCTCGCCCTGGAACGACACCTGGTGGCCTGCAGAACTTGGACCCACTCACACACTGACAGACCGCCCACAACCTCGCCATCATCCTGGACAACAAGCTCACCATGAAGCAACAGATCAACGCATTCTCCTCTGCCTGCTTCAACACCCTCCACATGCTCAGGAGAATCTTCACATGGCTCCTTATCGACAAAAGGAAAACTGCCACTCAAGCCCTAGTCACCACCCGGCTGAACTACAGCAACGCACTGTCTGCAGGAACCACCACTGTGCTCATGAGGAGACTACAGATGATACAGAACTCAGCAGGCAGAATCATCCTTAACTTGCCCATATGGACCCACATCACTCCACACCTTAGGAACCTCCACTGGCTCCACGTCCAGAAAAAAAAGCCAATTCAAGATTTTGATAAAGGCCTACAAAGCCCCCCACAACCTTGGACCAGCATACCCCAACGGTTGCCTGAACTGCCACCAACAATCCAGAGACCTTCACTCTGCCTCCCTCGCAGAGACACTGAACATGTGCCGAAGCCACAGCGGAGGCCGTTCCTTCTCATACCTTGCCGCCAAGTCCTGGAACGGCCTCCCCCCTCCACCTCCGGTCACTCCTCACTGGTGGAATTCAGGAAGAGACTCAAAACCTGGCTTTTCACCTGAGCCCTGCAACCTAGCGCCTGGATACCCTCAGAAGTGATTGTAGCGCTATACAAATACTGTTTGATTGATTGATAAGAGCAAGCATTGGCAAGTCAATATCATAATATCTGTGTGACCTATTGGATTTGCCAATGGCTTTTGGCAATGCTGTACAGCATCAGCAATATGCAGTGCAGTATAGCAAAAAGCAACAACAACAAAAAAGGTGCAATGACGTGGCCCCTTCATTTTGTAGGCGTGCAATTTGCTGCCTGGTTTCCAAAATATATATATATATAAATATATTATCTACTGGCGGTCGCCAGTAGATAGTTATAGTTACAACCTATTATCCATAGGAAATCCGCGACATTCTATTTGCAATAACGTTGGCGCCGGTTGACGAATCTTCGCAAAGCTTCCAACTTGTTGGGGCGCTCCGGTCCGCTCCTACCCTGAAAGTCTCGGGGTGATACGTCAAGCGGGGGCCGAGAAAAAGGGGGTCCCAAAGCGCGTTTTCCCCATTCATTTTTCCATAGGAACCTTTAGTCGCAGCTACAGCCCGAACTGCTGAAGCGGAATTACCCCAAATTTGGCAAAGAGGTAGCCCTTGGTTCAGACTGGTGCCTTTTGCTAAAATGGTGTAAATCCGTTCAGTAGTTCCTGAGAAATTCACAATTAAAATCACATATATATCTATGGGCGCGTCGGATCCGCGTACCCTCCCGATCACGAGCTGCATGCTAATTGGCTGTCAACACTCCAAATCAAGAAGTGTTGGCAGCCATTTTATCCCTCGGTAGAACCGAGGGACAGAAACAAGTGCGCAAAGCGCAAAAGGGGGCAGGGTAGAAACACCCTGACCCCTAGGTCTGCTCAGGGGTCCCACAAGGACCCCTGGGCAGAAAAAATATATATATTTTTTTTAAATCGGCGGGATGCGCTTAGGGTGCGCGTATCCCGCCGAGAAAAAAAGAAACAAGTGCGCAAAACGCACAAAGGGGGCAGGGTAGAAACACCCTAACCCCTAGGCCTGCTCAGGGGTCCCACAAGGACCCCCTGGGCAAAAAAAAGCATTTTTGGGCATGTAGCGAATCCTGCCGAAAAAAAAAAAATCGAAGCGCGGTCTCCCGCGCTTCGATGTTAATTGGCCCCCGGGTGGCCCAAGTCCCGGGGGCATGGTGGGGGATAATTTAATGTGTGGGGGCCTCAAAGGGCCCCCAAGCCCGAGGACCGCCACCCCCGGGGCTTTTTAAAAAATGGTGCGGGAGGGCTCTGAGGCCTCCCGCAGCCCGAGGACCACCACCTCCCGGGGCTTTTTTAATTAATAATAAAACCAGTGTGGGGGGCTCCAGCCCCCACACGCCCGGGACCGCCACCTCCCCGGGGCACTAAACATTTTAATATGGGGGTCCGTTACGGACCCCAGAGCCCGGGGACCACCACCTCCCGGGGCTGTGTAAAGAATGGGAGGGGGCCGCGCGGCCCCCTCCTGGAGCCCTTGATGGCCCTGGGGACCACCACCCCCCAGGGCCGGCTCCTGCAGTGTCCCGGGTGCCTACCCCGGGACACTGTAGTTTGCTATGGCAGGACGGGAGCCTCGCGGCTCCCGTCCTGCCATAGCAAGCTGCTTGGATATTGGAAGAGAGCAGGAAACCTGCTCTCTCTTCCAATATCCAAAGCGTTGCTTTCCACATGGGGAGCAGCATGTCAGCTGCTCCCCATGTGGAACTAGCAATGCCGGCTCCCAAGGGACGTGGGGAGCGGGCGGGACTGTGGGGGATTGGGGACCCCCACAGTCCCCAACGGAGAGGGCCAGCCCCGGGGGATGGGGTCCCCGGGGCAAGTAGTGGCCCGGGAGGGGGCCACGCGGCCCCCTCTCCAAAAAATGTAAAAAAAAATGTAAAAAAAAAATGGAAAGGCCGGCCCCGGGGATGGGGTCCCCGGGGCCTTAAAATGGCCAGAGGAGGGGGCCACGCTGCCCCCCTCAAAATAATAAATATAGAGGGCATGCCCCGGGGATGGGGTCCCCGGGGCCAATACAGGCCCAGGGAAGGGGGCCACGCGGCCCCCTTCCCGTTTTTTTTTTTTTGTAATTTAAAAAGGGGTAAGGCCCTGGGGGATGGGGTCCCCAGGGCCCAAAAAGAAAAAAAGGAAGGGGGCCACACAGCCCCCTTCAGGGACAAAAAAAAAAAAAACGATCGGGCCCGCAGGCCCGCCCCTTCCTTCACCACTCTGCAAACACGCCCCTGGCGCGTTTGCAGAGGGGAACAATTCCCCTTGAATACTGGGGGTCCCTGGGGGCCAACTAGCCCACCAGGAACCTCCAATATGCGCCAGGGGCTGCGTTGCAGAGACGTGTAGAGAGGCCACACCCCTTTTACACCTCTCTGCAACGCAGCTCTGTGGCGCTTTGGAAGGTATATGGTGGGCTAGTTGGACTCCGAGGACCCTCAGGATTCAAGGGGACTTATCCCCAACCTAAAACGCGCCACGGGGCGCGTTTGCACAGTGGTGAAGGGAGGGCGGGGCTTCAGGTGACATGTGTGCAAACAGGCCCCGTGGCGCGTTTTAAGATGGGGAATTAAATCACCTTCAATCCTGAGGGTCCCTGGGGCCAACTAGCCCAACAGGTACATCCAGAAAGCGCCACAGAGCTGCGTTGCAGAGAGGTGTAAAAGGGGTGTGGCCTCTCTACAGTCTCTGCAACGCAGCCCCTGGCGCATATTGGAGGTTCCTGGTGGGCTAGTTGGCCCCTAGGGACCCTCAGGATTCAAGGGGACTTAATCCCGCAACTTAAAACGCGCAACGGGGCGCGTTTGCACAGATGTCACCTCAGGCCCCGCCCCCTCCCTTGACCATTGTGCAAATATTCCTCTAAAATCAGCCGAAATACGAATTCCGATTTACTCACCTGTTATCAGGAGAGACCTCAGTGCTGTATCTTTCAGCCCAGTACTGGTCCTGAAAAGTAATTCTAACCATACTTACCAGTAACTTGAATTTCCTTCCATAGGCTAACATTGACTGGTTTCACTTGGAAATTCTTCTAAGTGTGGAGTTTTGGAACTTTAAAATATTCCTCTAAAATCAGCCAAAATATGAATTCCGATTTACTCACCTGTTATCAGGAGAGACCTCAGTGCTGCATCTTTCAGCCCAGTACTGGTCCTGAAAAGTAATTTTAACCGTACTTACCGGTAACTTGAATTTCCTTCATAGGCTAACATTGACTGGTTTCACTTGGAAATTCTTCTAAGTGTGGAGTTTTGGAACTTTAAAATATTCCTCTAAAATCAGCCGAAATACGAATTCCAATTTACTCACCTGTTATCAGGAGAGACCTCAGTGCTGCATCTTTCAGCCCAGTACTGGTCCTGAAAAGTAATTTTAACCGTACTTACCGGTAACTTGAATTTCCTTCCATAGGCTAACATTGACTGGTTTCACTTGGAAATTCTTCTAAGTGTGGAGTTTTGGAACTTTAAAATATTCCTCTAAAATCAGCCGAAATACGAATTCCGATTTACTCACCTGTTATCAGGAGAGACCTCAGTGCTGCATCCTTCAGCCCAGTACTGATCCTCAAAAGTAATTTTAACCGTACTTACCGGTAACTTGAATTTCCTTCATAGGCTAAGATTGACTGGTTTTCAGCAAAAAGTTTCAAAGTGTTGATTTTCACAAACTACAAATATTCCTTAAAAATCGCCTGTATGACTTAAACGCATTCTTTCAACTGTTTACAGGAGATGCACCAGTGCTGGATCCAGGATCCAACACTGAGTAAGAAAAAGTAACGATAACAGTTTTTACCTGCTAAGTGAATTTCCTTCCATAGGATAACATTGGTGATTCTATGAGGAAAAGTTTCTAAGTGTCAACTTTTAAAATACAATAATATTCCTTAAAAATCACGACTGTAACCAAAACGCTTTTACTCAAATGTTTACAGGAGATGTACCAGGACTGAATCTAGGATCCAGTCCTGTGGTTACAAAAGTAATCCATAAAGTAACTAATTGCATTTAACTAGAAATTCACATTGAGCTGAATGTTGCATTGTGTTTGAAAATGTGTTGCCCATTGCAACAACTGTAACTACAGTACTTAAAAGTCTATTGCCTATCTGCAAAGTATTTAAACTAAAGTAATTCATTCTGAGAAAGTATTTTTTGTAATGTAATGTATAATGTAATTACAATGTAATTTAAAAAATAAAATATGTAAAAAAAATTGTTTCTAAAAATGTAGTAAATCAGTATGAAAAAAATTAATATAACAATTAATACATTTAAAAATTGTCATTTACAAAACCTTTGAAATTCACTGAAAAAAACGTAGGTTTCAGGCACGTTATAGTTAGAAATTAGCATTTAAAAAACCTTTGAAATTCACTGAAAAAACCATAGGTTTCAGACACGTTATAGTTACAAATTAGCATTTAAAAAACCTTTGAAATTCACTGAAAAAACCATAGGTTTCAGACACGTTATAGTTACAAATTAGAATTTAAAAAACCTTTGAAATTCACTGAAAAAACCATAGGTTTTAGGGACAGTTATAGTTACTTGGACATTGCACTCGTACAAAACCCGTGAAATTCCCCGTTATAGTTAGTTCAGCTAACTATAACTCGCGCCCGCAATGCACTGCTGATGACGTCACATATTACATCACTCATGACATGGTCAGTGACATCACTGATGACATCACTGATGACATCTCAAATGACATCACTGATGACATCATCCACGTGATAATCTGATGCACCTCCTCACACCCTAATATAACCTTTGATACACCCACTCTAAATTACAGACTGCCATTCGCAAAACCATAGACACTCCAACACCAATAACTACATACCCACTCACTGATTCTTAGGTCTACACACACACATCCACTCACTCACCCGTACAGTCACTCATACTTACGGTCACTCAGTACAGGACTATCATATGCACTCTTACTCCTATATAGACACTCAAACAACGCCACTCATCCATAGAGATACTCACACACCTAGTCAGTCATGCAAATAATTAAACACACTGCCATTTACTCACCTATACAGTTATACACACACCAGCTCACTTACTCATACAAATAGTAGCACATTGTTACGCTCTTATACAATCACTGATACAAGCACACAATCATCCATACAGCCACTATCACAATCACTCACTCTTGCTTATAGCTATTTATATACTCCAACACACATATATACTGCCTTTCACATATGTAGTTACTCACACATGTACCACTGGGACATACATTCACTCACTAACACACTCTTACACACACTTACCCACCCATACAGTCTATCACAGATGCACTCTTGAAACCATCCACCCAGTGAATCACCCACTCACACATCTATGCACAGAGTTGCACACACCCCTCCCACACAAACACTCAGGCACCCATACAGATACTCAGACAAGCATTCAATAACTCATATAGACACTCATTTAGCTATTCACAAACACATGCAGCCACTTACACAGCAACAGACAGACGGATACAGACATTCACCCAGTTTAGTCACTAACCCATGCATTCAGTAAGATACGTTAAATCACTCACTTATAGAGTCAGTCACGCACCTACTAAATCATTCATACAGACACTTACACACCCACTCATTCTTCAATACGTCTTTTCCTATATATTTTAAAAAATATTTAAACTTTACAGAAACACACAGTCACTGGATGATGTCATCAGTGATGTCATTTGAGATGTCATCAGTGATGTCATCAGTGATGTCACTGACCATGTCATGAGTGATGTAATATGTGACGTCATCAGCAGTGCATTGCGGGGCGCGAGTTATAGTTAGCTGAACTAACTATAACGGGGGAATTTCACGGGTTTTGTACGAGTGCAATGTCCAAGTAACTATAACTGTCCCTAAAACCTATGGTTTTTTCAGTGAATTTCAAAGGTTTTTTAAATGCTAATTTGTAACTATAACGTGTCTGAAACCTATGGTTTTTTCAGTGAATATATATATATATATATATATATATTTAAAAACAACGGTGGCATGGGGACAATGGAGAAGTGGTTTGGGAATTAATGGGGCGTGGGCAGGGGAAGGAAATATATTGACAACAATTGTGAGAGCAAGGAGTTAGAGAGGGTTACGTCCGTCTCCCCAGAATATAGTCAATAAACAATGTGGACGTACCCAGTACCTGGATAAATACCACTGGGAACTCACAGTGCAGAGGAACCTTCAGGTTCTTTAAAAGACCCCTCACACACCAACCTAGTTGGTGTCATGCTTCATCATCGGGGTCCCAACCAGGCGGCCGAGTGCCGCCCGGTTGTGCTACAACGCCTGATTACAGCGGAGCTGGTGTGGTGTAAAGGTGTGATGAAGAGTGGTACTAAATTAAGAATACCTCCGGGAATCCTTGCCTGGATGTTCAAAAACGTTTTTTTATTTAATGATGGCGGCCCGGGGTATGAATAAAAATGAAGAATAGACAACCATATGAGGGTAATTAGTCTCTGTTGTCAAAAAAGATGGTCTACATGTTTCAGCCCCAGAAGTAAATATGGAGGGGCTTTCTTCAGGACCAGAGGTGAAGACTGTGAAATACAAAGTGAGTGGCAAAAATCAGGCCACGTGTCAATAAATAATCACAACCCACGCGCTAAGGTGGGGAGGAAAAAACGATGGTCGCAGGTTGCGACTTAGACATAGAAACCTGTAAATAAGGAGAAAGACAGACAAGACATATATAACAAAGACACAAGCAAGCATAAAATGCAATCTTTCTGTGTAAATGTGCCTGTCAAAATTAGCTTAGAAGGCACTGTAGTGAGTCCATATGGTAACCGCGTGTCTAAAGGTGTCTATGAAACAAGCGCATATGACAAACTACACGGTACTGTGAAAAAAATGCATGTACTTTATAAATTAAAATTTAAAATGAAGCGTGCTCATACTGCATGCTGGGAAAAAAATCAAGGAGGAGCCCAAAGGGCCCCTCGTGTGTGCGAATAAGGAGAATTCACCGTTATGTTGAGAGCATAGCTGGACTGGCTATTGGGCTAGACCTGTAAATGCGCCCTGTGATATGGGAAACATCGAGTGCAACTGAACATGCATTAACATGACGGCATATTTACACTCGGTTTCAATGGAGACAGCTGATCGGGCCCGGGAGGGGGACCGACGTTCCCAACACCTGGGAGTGTGGCGAGAAACAAAGAGAAAAAAGGGGTAAAAAGAGGGGAAGGGGAGAGGGTAGGTTTAAAGAAAAAAGGTTAAGGAAGTTAGAGACTAACAGACGGTATCGAAATGGCAGCGGGCTCGAATGACGAGCCGGAGGAGCCAAGGAGTATATGGCAACACAGCATGGTCTGACTTACTAGTGGGAAGGAAATAGACACACTCGAGGGAGAGCAACACAAAAAGGCGGGGGGAGAAGCACATGAGCGAGAAAGCAACATGGAGCATGGGAAAGCCAGGGAGTTTAGCGGGGAGAAGCACACAATTGAGAACTTGCAACAAGGGGGAGACAGCAACATGGACCGTGGGACAGGTATTTGGTGGGGGGAGAAGCACACGAGGAAGAGAGGTGGAAAACATAGGCACTTTCATCAAGTTCATAACCAAAAGGAAAATAGTTGTTTCTTAAAATTGAGCAGAGGAATGATTGAAGCCAGGGAGTCAAAGATATGGTAATGAGGCTATGCTCCAGGAAATGGAGAAGCTGGAAAAATGGAAAGCCATCGAATAAGAAGCAAGCAAATAAGAGTGACAATTTGGCCAGCCAATAGGCAGCTGTAAGTCCGTGTAAATTATTATTAAGCACACAATAGGTATTCTAACCACAGATCGTGAGCTGTCTGATAGGCTCAATCTAAAAATGGGAACATCAGCAAAGGCTGATCTATTTTCCTCTTCAGAAATGAAAATTTTGAATATAAAAAAGAATAATAAATTAGCGGAAAAATGTTTTCAAACTGTCTATATTGTGTAAACGAAACCTAAATTATTATTAAAGCAAACACATGCATGCTTGAGTAAAAACAAAATCAGTACAGATGATTTTATCAAAAGTTAACTCCAATACCAACTACGGACCATTACAAAATTTCAAAACATTAATAAATGCCCAGCCATTTTCTAAGAATAATGTAGCAACCCTACCTCTGACCCTTTCACACAAGAGCATGTCTGCCAGCCCTTTCAGTTTCAATTTTAAATGATTTTCAGTATGGAGAGTGAAAAGGGACTTTTATTATAATAATAATAATGTATTTACCCCAAATATTTCCATGAAAGACACTTGTAGTTTGAAGAATCTCTGATGAATGTGTCAAATGAAAAAAACCAAATGTAACCTCAGAGCTCTTCAGCACTTCTACATGTGTTATGCACAGATGTGCCCTGATCTGAACAATTTACATTATAGATTCCCTTTGCACTGTTGCTAAAAGTCAATTCAAAGCCGCAGGGATACACACTGTGCTTTTTCATTGGCAGCAACAACACTAGTTTGACTTGCAGGGCTGTCACATCGTGATTGAGAGACAAGTGATATATATATATATATATATATATATATATATATATATATATTCACTGAAAAAACCGTAGGTTACAGGCACGTTATAGTTACAAATTAGCATTTAAAAAACCTTTGAAATTCACTGAAAAAACCATAGGTTTCAGACACGTTATAGTTAGAAATTAGCATTTAAAAAACCTTTGAAATTCACTGAAAAACCATAGGTTTTAGGGACAGTTATAGTTACAAATTAGCATTTAAAAACCTTTGAAAGTCACTGAAAAAACCATAGGTTTCAGATATGTTATAGTTACAAATTAGCATTTAAAAAACCTTTGAAAATCACTGAAAAAACCATAGGTTTTAGGGACAGTTATAGTTAGTTGGACATTTCACTCGTACAAAACCCGTGAAATTCCCCCGTTATAGTTAGTTCAGCTAACTATAACTCGCGCCCCGCAATGCACTGCTGATGACGTCACATATTACATCACTCATGACATGGTCAGTGACATCACTGATGACATCACTGATGACATCTCAAATGACATCACTGATGACATCATCCAGTGACTGTGTGTTTCTGTAAAGTTTAAATATTTTTAATATATATAGGAAAAGACGTATTGAAGAATGAGTGGGTGTGTAAGTGTCTGTATGGATGATTTAGTAGGTGCGTGACTGACTCTATAAGTGAGTGATTTAACGTATCTTACTGAATGCATGGGTTAGTGACTAAACTGGGTGAATGTCTGTATCCGTCTGTCTGTTGCTGTGTAAGTGGCTGCATGGGTTTGTGAATAGCTACATGAGTGTCTATATGAGTTATTGATTGGTTGTCTGAGTATCTGTATGGGTGCCTGAGTGTTTGTGTGGGTGGGGTGTGTGCGACTCTGTGCATAGATGTGTGAGTGGGTGATTCACTGGGTGGATGGTTTCAAGAGTGCATCTGTGATAGACTGTATGGGTGGGTAAGTGTGTGTAAGAGTGTGTTAGTGAGTGAATGTATGTCCCAGTGGTACATGTGTGAGTAACTACATATGTGAAAGCCAGTATATATGTGTGTTGGAGTATATAAATAGCTATAAGCGAGAGTGAGTGATTGTGATAGTGGCTGTATGGATGAGTGTGTGCTTGTATCAGTGATTGTATAAGAGCGTAACAATGTGCTAGTATTTGTATGATTAAGTGAGCTGGTGTGTGTATAACTGTATAGGTGAGTAAATGGCAGTGTGTTTAATTATTTGCATGACTGACTAGGTGTGTGAGTACCTCTATGGATGAGTGGCGGTGTTTGAGTGTCTATATAGGAGTAAGAGTGCATATGATAGTCCTGTACTGAGTGACCATAAGTATGAGTGACTGTACGGGTGAGTGAGTGGATGTGTGTGTGTAGACCTAAGAATCAGTGAGTGGGTATGTAGTTATTGGTGTTGGAGTGTCTATAGTTTTGCGAATGGCAGTCTGTAATTTAGATTGGGTGTATCAAAGGTTATATGAGGATGTGAGGAGCTGCATCAGATTATCACGTGGATGATGTCATCAGTGATGTCATTTGAGATGTCATCAGTGATGTCATCAGTGATGTCACTGACCATGTCATGAGTGATGTAATATGTGACGTCATCAGCAGTGCATTGCGGGCGCGAGTTATAGTTAGCTGAACTAACTATAACGGGGAATTTCACGGGTTTTGTACGAGTGAAATGTCCAACTAACTATAACTGTCCCTAAAACCTATGGTTTTTTCAGTGAATTTCAAAGGTTTTTAAATGCTAATTTGTAACTATAACATATCTGAAACCTATGGTTTTTCAGTGAATTTCAAAGGTTTTTAAATGCTAATTTGTAACTATAACTGTCCCTAAAACCTATGTTTTTTTCAGTGAATTTCAAAGGTTTTTTAAATGCTAATTTCTAACTATAACGTGTCTGAAACCTATGGTTTTTCAGTGAATTTCAAAGGTTTTTTAAATGCTAATTTGTAACTATAACGTGCCTGAAACCTACGGTTTTTCAGTGAATTTCAAAGGTTTTTTAAATGACATTTTTTAAATGTATTAATTTTTATATTAATTTTTTTCATACTGATTTACTACATTTTTAGAAACAATTTCTTTTACATATTTTATTTTTAAATTACATTGTAATTACATTATACATTACATTACAAAAATACTTTCTCAGAATGAATTACTTTAGTTTAAATACTTAGCACATAGGCAATAGACTTTTAAGTACAGTAGTTACAGTTGTTGCAATGGGCAACACATTTTCAAACACAATGCCACATTCAGCTCAATGTGAATTTCTAGTTAAATGCAATTAGTTACTTTATGGATTACTTTTCTAACCACAGGACTGGATCCTAGATTCAGTCCTGGGACATCTCCTGTAAACAGTTGAGTAAAAGCGTTTTGGTTACAGTCGTGATTTTTAAGGAATATTATTGTATTTTAAAAGTTGACACTTAGAAACTTTTCCTCATAGAATCACCAATGTTATCCTATGGAAGGAAATTCACTTAGCAGGTAAAAACTGTTATCGTTACTTTTTCTTACCAGTGTTGGATCCTGGATCCAGCACTGGTGCATCTCCTGTAAACAGTTGAAAAAATGCGTTAAAGTCATACAGGCGATTTTTAAGGAATATTTGTAGTTTGTGAAAATCGACACTTTGAAACTTTTCTGCTGAAAACCAGACAATGGATTCCTATGGAAGAAAAGATAAGTTACTGGTAAGTATGGTTAAAATTACTTTTCAGGGTCAGTGCTGGGCTAAAGATGCAGCACTGGGTTCTCTCCTGATAACAGGTGAGTAAATCGGAATTCGTATTTCGGCTGATTTTAGAAGAATAATTTAAAGTTCCAAAACTCCACACTTAGAAGAATTTTCAAGTGAAACCAGTCAATGTTAGCCTATGGAAGGAAATTCAAGTTACTGGTAAGTACGGTTAAAATTACTTTTCAGGACCAGTACTGGGCTGAAAGATGCAGCACTGAGGTCTCTCCTGATAACAGGTGAGTAAATCAGAATTCGGATTTCGGCTGATTTTAGAGGAATATTTGTATGTTTCAAAAATCAACACTTAGAAACTTTTTCAGCAAAAAGCAGGCAATGATATCCTATGGAAGGAAATTCAAGTTACTGGTAAGTACGGTTAAAATTACTTTTCAGGATTAGTACTGGGCTGAAAGATGCAGCACTTCGATTTTTTTTTTTTCGGCAGGATTCGCGCACCCTGCCGATTTTAAAAAAAAAAAAATTTTTTTTTTTGCCCAGGGGGTCCTTGTGGGACCCCCTGAGCAAACCTAGGGGGTCAGGGTGTTTCTACCCTGCCCCCTTTGTGCGCTTTGCGCACTTGTTTCTGTCCCTTGGTTCTACCGAGGGACAAAATGGCTGCCAACATTTCCTGAATCGGAATGTTGACAGCCAGCTGACAGCCAATTAACATGCAGCTCGTGATCGGGACGGTGCGCGCAGGGTGCGCTGAGGTGCACGCGGACCCTACTCGGCCATAGATATATCTATCTTTTTACTTTTGATTTTCTCAGCAACTACTGAACGGATTTACACCATTTAACAAAAGGGTTCTTTCTGAACCAAGAACTACCTCTTTGCCAAATTTGGTGTAATTCCGTTCAGCAGTTCGGGCTGTAGCCGTGTCTAAAGTTTCCTATGGAAAATTGCATGGGGAAAACGCGTTTTGGGACCCCCTTTTTCTCGGCCCCGCTTGACAAATCCCCCGAGACTTTCAGGGTAGGAGCGGACCGGAGCGCCCCACAAAGTTTGAAAATTTTGCGAAGATACGTCAACCGGCAAGTGAGTTATTTCAAATAGAATGTCGCGGATTTCCTATGGATAATAGGTTGTAACTATAACTATCTACTGGCGACCGCCAGTAGATAATATATATATATATATATATATATATATATATATATATATATATATATATATATATATATATTTGGACAGCACTCGAAATTCAATAAATAATTAATTTTGCACCGCATCATTTTGGAGTCCGTGCCCACTTTACTGTATTACGGGATTTTTTCTGATATATATATATCTTACCTACTGGCGGTCGCCCGTAGGTAGTTATAGTTAGGACCTAGTTTCCATAGGAAAAGCATTTTTTGATTTGCCAATATCTTTGGCGCCGGTTGACGAATCTTCGCGAAATTTTCAAAACTAATGGGGCGCTCCGGTCAGCTCCTGTCTTGAAAGTTTTGGGGTGATTCGTCAAGCTGGGGCCATGAAAAAAGGGGGTCCTAAAACCCGTTTTCTCCATTTTAATTTCCATAGGAACGTTTGTCGCGGCTACAGCCCGAACTGCTCAACGGAATTACACCAAATTTGGCAGAGAGGTAGCTCTTGGTCGAGAGTGCACTCTTTGCTTTAAATGGTGTAAATCCATTCAGTAGTTCCTGAGAAATTAAAAAATTTAAAATATCGATATCTGGTGCCCGCAGTGGATTCGCGAACCCTCCCGATCACGAGCTTCATTCTGATTGGCTGGCAACACTCCAAACCAGGAAGTGTTGGCAGCCATCTTGTGACTCGGTAAAACCGAGTCACAAGAAAAAAGGTGAAAAAAAAGATAAAAAACAAGAAAAGGGGGCAGTGTAGAAACACCCTGACCCCCTAGGCCTGCTCAGGGGGTCCCCAAGGCCCAAAAACAGCATTTTTTTTTCGGCCTAATTCACGCTGGGTACGCGAATCCGGTAGAAAGTTAAAACAAGCATTTGCAATGCAATAGGTCTCGCATTTACACCAGTTTGAGCTATTGACATTGTAAATGACAATGCCTTTTATTTTTGTTTTCGTTTTTAAAACATAAATAAAAGGCATTGTCATTTACAATGCCAATAGCTTAAACTCTTGTATACCGAACACGTAGGTATTCTATATATCTGCAGTGATAGTGATCTCACACCTATATCTGCAGTGATGGTGATCTCACACCTATATCTGCAGTGATGGTGATCTCACACCTATATCTGCAGTGATAGTGAACTCACACCTATATCTGCAGTGATAGTAATCTCACACCTATATCTGAAGTAATGGTGATCTCACACCTATATATCTGCAGTGATAGGGATTTCACACCTATATCTGCAGTGAAAGTGATCTCACACCTATATCTGAAGTGATGGTGATCTCACATCTATATCTGCAGTGATAGTGATCTCACACCTATATCTGAAGTAATGGTGATCTCACATCTATATCTGCAGTAATAGTGATCTCAACTTTTGTGATTTGTTCATAGTTTTAGAATTATGCAAAGATTACGAGAAACAATACTACTTAACACAGCACTTGAACCCTTGAAATACAGTTTTGTTTATGCTTAGATGTGTGTTTCATTTGAAAGACTCCAAATGCAAGGTTTTTATTTTTAAAGTGCATGGACGTGACAAGGAGTCGAGGCATTTTTCAGTGTACTCGGGCCCCTCTGTAAGTCAGGTCGACCCCATCAATCTGGAAGAAATACTTATAACAATTTGGACAGCTGCTTTGGAGAAAGCATGTAAAACAAAAGACCATGCTCGATGGTGTAACACTATACAAGCTAACTAGGCACGCTTTGAACTGTTCATACATAAAAGCGTTGAGTAACTACAGACGAACTGATAGAACCCAGAGATTAGAAGCAGAGCGGACTTGTGAAAGACAGAATGCTCAGAAGTTTCAGCTGCATTCCCTTGGATTTCCCTCACCTTTGGCTTCAGATCCCTCTAAGATTTGGGGGTGGGAGGGGGGGGGGCACATTTGAACTCCGTGGGATGGCACACAGCTTCCAGGAGGCATGGAGTGAAGTACATAGGTGGAGAATGGAGTAATGTGGACAATGCGCACGCAGCAGAAGGGGAGGCTGAGATACGTGAAGGAAGCTCCAGCAATGTTCGTGAATGAAAGAGAATGAAACAGAACAAAGGGCCGACAGAAATGGAAGGGAGGCAGAGGGGAGGCAGCGGCAAGATGGACGAAATGAAAGTTAGGTAGAATAAAAGCATACATATATAGAACTGTTACAGGAAAACGCGATTCCACATAGCTTTTTTTAAATCAAACCCGAATGCTTTCATTTTCTCTCGTTTCTCTCATCAGTTTTAATTTCTATTCAGTTGCATCATCATGCAACCGAAATTAAGCTGATTTGTTATAGTGAGTCTTTTCTAAGGCCCTGGTGTGCGTAGGAACTTGAGCATTTCTGTGCACTCGAGGAGTAGGGTTTTTAGGCTATCGCAACTATTGTGTGAACACAGCCCTACACTACCGAACAAGTAGCAGTCTTACCGGCACAGTCTATGTTCCCACAAGGGACTGTGTGTTGACTTCGGTTGCCGTGTGCTTTGGATTGCTCTGTGCTGGAGTGTAGAGGGTTAAAGCGTGCTCTGGTACTAAAGTCTGGCTGGAGCACGCTATGCTGAAAGATAAGGCGGCTGTATAGCAAGCGCCATAGGCAAACAGTAACACATGCAGGAGCCAATTAAAAGAACAAATGGGAGGGGTGGGGGGAGTGCGGCCGAGAGCAGGGACACACAGCGTTTACCTTGCGGGAGCGAGCGCGATAATTGCTAACACAAGGCGCCGCTGCTCGCTCCCGCAAGGGAAACGCCAAACGTGCACGCGTTGCAATAGAAAGCAAAGCAAAACGTGCACGTTTTTGGCCAAAATGCTGATCGATTCCAAAAGGTCCCCTCCTAAGCAGCGCATGCGCGCTGCGTAGGCGAGACCTAACAAAAATGAAGCACGGTCTCCCGCGCTTCGTTTTCCTTAAGCCCCCGGGTGGGCCAGGTCCAGGGATAATCAAAATTTATGTAGCGGGGGCCTGCTGGGGCCCCCACATTCCTGGGGACCGCCACCTCCCGGGGCTTTGCTGATAATGTGCGGGCGGCACGTGGCCCCCCGCAGCCCCGGGGACCGCCACCTCTCCGGGGCTTTTTAAAAAAAACTGTGTGGGGGGCTCCTGCCCCCCCCCACTCTGCCCCGGGGACCACCACCTCCCCGGGGCATTTTGTATTATGGGGCGGGGGGCCACATGGGCCCCTCCAGGCCCCGGGGTCCACCACCTCCCCGGGGCTTAAATGTAAATAAATAAGTGTGGGGGGGCTCCTGCCCCCACCCACACTGCACCGGGGATCACCACCTCCCCGGGGCACTAATTAAGATAATGTGGGGGTCCGTTGCGGACCCCCAGCCCCGGGGACCACCACCTCCCAGGGGCTATTTTCACGAAGGGCGGGGGGCCGCGCGGCCCCCCTCCTGGAGCCCTCTATGGCCCTGGGGACCGCCAGCCCCCAGGGCCGGCTCCAACAATGTCCCGGGGAGCCTACCCCCGGGACATTGCAGTTTGCAATGACAGGGCGGGAGCACAGCTCCGCCTGACATTGCAAACTCTGCTTCGCTTCATGGCCACGCAGCCCAACTCCAAAATGTAATAATAAAAAAGCAGGGCAGGCCTCGGGGGATGGGGTCCCCGAGGCCAAAAGAGGCCCAGGGAAGGGGGGCCACACGGCCCCCTTCCCGTTTAAAAAAAATAAAAAATTAAATAAGCCACACAGCCCCCTTCTAAAAATATCAAAAGTATAGAAAAACCGGCATCTCGCCGGAGGCCCTGCTCCCTCTCTGCATCACTCTGCAAACGCGCCTCTTGGCGCGTTCTGGGTTGAGGGATTGAGTCCCTCGAATCTTAAGGGTCCTTAGGGGCCAACTAGCCCACCAGGTACCTCCAGTAAGCCCCACACAGTGGGATTGCTGAGAGGTGGTCTGAGGCCATGCCCCTTTTTACACCACTCTGCAAACGCGCCTCTTGGCTGGTGGGGTGATGAGGTCCTCTTGTGCCCTGAGGATCTCAGGACTAAAGTGGACTTCATCCTCCCGAGCAGCAGTGCGCCAGGCGGCGCGTTTGCATAGTGGTGTAAAAAGGGGGCGTGGCCTCGGACCACTCTCAGCAATCCAGATGTGTGGGGCTTACTGGAGGTAACAGGAGGGCTAGTTGGCCCCCAGGGACCCTCAGGAGGTAAGGAGACTTCCTCCCACAACCAAGAGCGCGCCAGGAGGCGTGTTTGCAGAGTGGTTGACAAAGGAGGCGTGGTCTGTGTCCACCTCTCAGCAATCCCCCTGTATTGGGCTTACTGGAGGTAACAGGTAGGCTAGTTGGCCCCTAACCACCCCCAGCAGCGAAGGGGACTTCACTCCCCATCCAAGAGTGCGTCGGGGAGCACGTTTGCAGACTGGTGGGCAAAGGGGGCATGGTCTGCCATGAGAACTTACCAATGCTGCTGTGTGGGACTTACTGGAGGTAACAGGAGGGTAGTTGGCCCCCAAGATTGTCCTTGGGGGCCAACTACCCCTCCTGTTACCTCCAGTAAGTCCCACACAGTGGGACTGCTAAGAGGTCTTCGGAGGCCATGCTCCCTTTCTCCACCACTCTGCAAATGCGCCTCCTGGCACACTACGGGTTGGGGGATGAAGTCCACTTTTCTCCTGAGGGATTTTGGGGGCCAAGAAGCCCTCCTGGTACCTCCTGTAAGTCCTACGCAGCAGAATTCCTGAGCGGTGGTCGGAGGCCCAGCCCCCTTTCTCCACCTCTCTGCAAACGCGACTACAGTTAAAGAAGCATTTGTAATATAATAGGTTTCGCATTTGCGAGAGTTAGAGTTATTGGCGTTGTAAATGTAAAAGTGTTTTATTAATGTTTCTTAGAGTGGAGTGGATGTAGGTTGTGTGTAGTGAAATTATGTGGTATGTTGTGCAGTGAAATTATGTGGATAGAAAGTATGTGGTATGTAGTGTATAGGAATTATGTAGAGTGGGATTATGTGTTATGGAGAGTAATTGTGTGGTATGATAGTCTGTGTTGTGGAGTGGAAACCTCAGGTTTAGTCTTCCTCATTTCCATAGAAGCTAAACCATAAACTCAATGAGACAAAAAAGAAGGAACCACTGAGGAGCACTTCTGGACCTAGTCAGAGGTATGAGCAGGGCCACTGGAATTATGCGACTGTTTGGCTGCACTGACTTTTTCACAATTATACATTTTCCGCATTTGCCACATAATCCATCATCTGCTGCATATTCTGCAGATTTGAACAAAAAAAAACTTGTTTCTAGCTCAAACACTCAAACGTTACAAAAAATGCAGGGACACGCAGCGTTTACCTTGCGGGAGCGAGCGCGATAATTGCTAACACATGGCGCCGCTGCTGCGCTCCCGCAAGGAAACGCCAAACGTGCACGCGTTGCAATAGAAAGCAATGCAAAACGTGCACGTTTTTGCCAAAATGCTGATCGATTCCAAAAGGTCCCCTCCTATGCAGCGCATGCGCGCTGTGTAGGCGAGACCTAACAAAAATGAAGCACGGTCTCCCGCGCTCGTTTACCTAAGCCCCGGGTGGGCCAGGTCCAGGGGTAATCAAAATTTATGTAGTGGGGGCCTGCTGGGGCCCCACAGCCCTGAGGACCGCCACCTCCCGGGGCTTTGCTGATAATGTGCGGGCGGCACGTGGTGCCCCCGCAGCCCCGGGACCGCCACCTCTCTGGGGCTTTTAAAAAAAACTGTGTGGGGGCTCCTGCCCCCACTCTGCCCGGGGACCACCACCTCCCCGGGGCATTTTGTATTATGGGGCGGGGGCCACACGGGCCCCTCCAGGCCCCGGGGACCGCCACCTCCCGGGGCTTAAATGTAAATAAATAAGTGTGGGGGGCTCCTGCCCCCACACTGCCCGGGGATCACCACCTCCCCGGGGCACTAATTAAGATAATGTGGGGGTCCGTTGTGGGCCCCGGGGACCACCACCTCCCAGGGGCTATTTTCACGAAGGGCGGGGGGCCACGCGGCCCCCCTCCTGTAGCCCTCTATGGCCCTGGGGACCGCCACCCCCAGGGCCGGCTCCAGCAATGTCCCGGAGTGCCTACCCCGGGACATTGCAGTTTGCAATGACAGGGCGGGAGCACAGCTCCCGCCTGCCATTGCAAACTCTGCTTCGCTTCATGGCCACGCAGCCCACCTCCAAATGTAATAATAAAAAAGCAGGGCAGGCCTCGGGGGATGGGGTCCCCGAGGTCAAAGAGACCCAGGGAAGGGGGCCACACTGCCCCCTTCCCGTTTAAAAAAAAAAAAAATGAAATAAGCCACACAGCCCCCTTCTAAAAATATCAAAAGTATAGAAAAACCGGCATCTCGCCGGAGGCCCTGCTCCCTCCCTGCATCACTCTGCAAACGCGCCTCTTGGCGCGTTCTGGGTTGGGGATTGAGTCCCCTCGAATCTTAAGGGTCCTTAGGGGCCAACTAGCCCACCAGGTACCTCCAGTAAGCCCCACACAGTGGGATTGCTGAGAGGTGGTCTGAGGCCATGCCCCTTTACACCACTCTGCAAACGCGCCTCTTGGCTGGTGGGGTGATGAGGTCCTCTTGTGCCCTGAGGATCTCAGGACTAAAGTGGACTTCATCCTCCCGAGCAGCAGTGCACCAGGCGGCGCGTTTGCAGAGTGGTGTAAAAAGGGGGCGTGGCCTCGGACCACTCTCAGCAATCCAGATGTGTGGGGCTTACTGGAGGTAACAGGAGGGCTAGTTGGCCCCCAGGGACCATCAGGAGGTAAGGAGACTTCCTCCCACAACCAAGAGCACGCCAGAAGGCGTGTTTGCAGAGTGGTTGACAAAGGGGGCGTGGTCTGTGTCCACCTCTCAGCAATCCCCCTGTATTGGGCTTACTGGAGGTAACAGGTAGGCTAGTTGGCCCCTAACCACCCCCAGCAGCGAAGGGGACTTCACTCCCCATCCAAGAGTGCGTCGGGGAGCACGTTTGCAGACTGGTGGGCAAAGGGGGCGTGGTCTGCCATGAGAACTTACCAATGCTGCTGTGTGGGACTTACTGGAGGTAACAGGAGGGGTAGTTGGCCCCCAAGATTGTCCTTGGGGGCCAACTACCCCTCCTGTTACCTCCAGTAAGTCCCACACAGTGGGACTGCTAAGAGGTCTTCGGAGGCCATGCTCCCCTTTCTCCACCACTCTGCAAATGCGCCTCCTGGCACACTACGGGTTGGGGGATGAAGTCCACTTTTCTCCTGAGGGATTTTGGGGGCCAAGAAGCCCTCCTGGTACCTCCTGTAAGTCCTACGCAGCAGAATTCCTGAGCGGTGGTCGGAGGCCCAGCCCCTTTCTCCACCTCTCTGCAAACGCGACTACAGTTAAAGAAGCATTTGTAATATAATAGGTTTCGCATTTGCGAGAGTTAGAGTTATTGGCGTTGTAAATGTAAAAGTGTTTTATTAATGTTTCTTAGAGTGGAGTGGATGTAGGTTGTGTGTAGTGAAATTATGTGGTATGTTGTGCAGTGAAATTATGTGGATAGAAAGTATGTGGTATGTAGTGTATAGGAATTATGTAGAGTGGGATTATGTGTTATGGAGAGTAATTGTGTGGTATGATAGTCTGTGTTGTGGAGTGGAAACCTCAGGTTTAGTCTTCCTCATTTCCATAGAAGCTAAACCATAAACTCAATGAGACAAAAAAGAAGGAACCACTGAGGAGCACTTCTGGACCTAGTCAGAGGTATGAGCAGGGCCACTGGAATTATGCGACTGTTTGGCTGCACTGACTTTTTCACAATTATACATTTTCCGCATTTGCCACATAATCCATCATCTGCTGCATATTCTGCAGATTTGAACAAAAAAAAACTTGTTTCTAGCTCAAACACTCAAACGTTACAAAAAATGCAGGGACACGCAGCGTTTACCTTGCGGGAGCGAGCGCGATAATTGCTAACACATGGCGCCGCTGCTCGCTCCCGCAAGGGAAACGCCAAACGTGCACGCGTTGCAATAGAAAGCAATGCAAAACGTGCACGTTTTTTGCCAAAATGCTGATCGATTCCAAAAGGTCCCCTCCTATGCAGCGCATGCGCGCTGTGTAGGCGAGACCTAACAAAAATGAAGCACGGTCTCCCGCGCTTCGTTTACCTTAAGCCCCCGGGTGGGCCAGGTCCAGGGGTAATCAAAATTTATGTAGTGGGGGCCTGCTGGGGCCCCCACAGCCCCGGGGACCGCCACCTCCCGGGGCTTTGCTGATAATGTGCGGGCGGCACGTGGTGCCCCCGCAGCCCCGGGGACCGCCACCTCTCTGGGGCTTTTTAAAAAAAACTGTGTGGGGGGCTCCTGCCCCCCCCACTCTGCCCCGGGGACCACCACCTCCCCGGGGCATTTTGTATTATGGGGCGGGGGCCACACGGGCCCCTCCAGGCCCCGGGGACCGCCACCTCCCCGGGGCTTAAATGTAAATAAATAAGTGTGGGGGGGCTCCTGCCCCCCCCCACACTGCCCCGGGGATCACCACCTCCCCGGGGCACTAATTAAGATAATGTGGGGGTCCGTTGTGGGCCCCGGGGACCACCACCTCCCAGGGGCTATTTTCACGAAGGGCGGGGGGCCACGCGGCCCCCCTCCTGTAGCCCTCTATGGCCCTGGGGACCGCCACCCCCCAGGGCCGGCTCCAACAATGTCCCGGGGAGCCTACCCCCGGGACATTGCAGTTTGCAATGACAGGGCGGGAGCACAGCTCCCGCCCTGACATTGCAAACTCTGCTTCGCTTCATGGCCACGCAGCCCACCTCCAAATGTAATAATAAAAAAAGCAGGGCAGGCCTCGGGGGATGGGGTCCCCGAGGTCAAAAGAGGCCCAGGGAAGGGAGGCCACACTGCCCCCTTCCCGTTTAAAAAAAAAAAAAAATGAAATAAGCCACACAGCCCCCCTTCTAAAAATATCAAAAGTATAGAAAAACCGGCATCTCGCCGGAGGCCCTGCTCCCTCCCTGCATCACTCTGCAAACGCGCCTCTTGGCGCGTTCTGGGTTGGGGATTGAGTCCCCTCGAATCTTAAGGGTCCTTAGGGGCCAACTAGCCCACCAGGTGCCTCCAGTAAGCCCACACAGTGGGATTGCTGAGAGGTGGTCTGAGGCCATGCCCCTTTACACCACTCTGCAAACGCGCCTCTTGGCTGGTGGGGTGATGAGGTCCTCTTGTGCCCTGAGGATCTCAGGACTAAAGTGGACTTCATCCTCCCGAGCAGCAGTGCACCAGGCGGCGTGTTTGCAGAGTGGTGTAAAAAGGGGGCGTGGCCTCGGACCACTCTCAGCAATCCAGATGTGTGGGGCTTACTGGAGGTAACAGGAGGGCTAGTTGGCCCCCAGGGACCATCAGGAGGTAAGGAGACTTCCTCCCACAACCAAGAGCACGCCAGAAGGCGTGTTTGCAGAGTGGTTGACAAAGGGGCGTGGTCTGTGTCCACCTCTCAGCAATCCCCCTGTATTGGGCTTACTGGAGGTAACAGGTAGGCTAGTTGGCCTCTAACCACCCCCAGCAGCGAAGGGGACTTCACTCCCCATCCAAGAGTGCGTCGGGGAGCACGTTTGCAGACTGGTGGGCAAAGGGGGCGTGGTCTGCCATGAGAACTTACCAATGCTGCTGTGTGGGACTTACTGGAGGTAACAGGAGGGTAGTTGGCCCCCAAGATTGTCCTTGGGGGCCAACTACCTCCTGTTACCTCCAGTAAGTCCCACACAGTGGGACTGCTAAGAGGTCTTCGGAGGCCATGCTCCCCTTTCTCCACCACTCTGCAAATGCGCCTCCTGGCACACTACGGGTTGGGGGATGAAGTCCACTTTTCTCCTGAGGGATTTTGGGGGCCAAGAAGCCCTCCTGGTACCTCCTGTAAGTCCTACGCAGCAGAATTCCTGAGCGGTGGTCGGAGGCCCAGCCCCTTTCTCCACCTCTCTGCAAACGCGACTACAGTTAAAGAAGCATTTGTAATATAATAGGTTTCGCATTTGCGAGAGTTAGAGTTATTGGCGTTGTAAATGTAAAAGTGTTTTATTAATGTTTCTTAGAGTGGAGTGGATGTAGGTTGTGTGTAGTGAAATTATGTGGTATGTTGTGCAGTGAAATTATGTGGATAGAAAGTATGTGGTATGTAGTGTATAGGAATTATGTAGAGTGGGATTATGTGTTATGGAGAGTAATTGTGTGGTATGATAGTCTGTGTTGTGGAGTGGAAACCTCAGGTTTAGTCTTCCTCATTTCCATAGAAGCTAAACCATAAACTCAATGAGACAAAAAAAGAAGGAACCACTGAGGAGCACTTCTGGACCTAGTCAGAGGTATGAGCAGGGCCACTGGAATTATGCGACTGTTTGGCTGCACTGACTTTTTCACAATTATACATTTTCCGCATTTGCCACATAATCCATCATCTGCTGCATATTCTGCAGATTTGAACAAAAAAAAACTTGTTTCTAGCTCAAACACTCAAACGTTACAAAAAATGCAGGGACACGCAGCGTTTACCTTGCGGGAGCGAGCGCGATAATTGCTAACACATGGCGCCGCTGCTGCGCTCCCGCAAGGAAACGCCAAACGTGCACGCGTTGCAATAGAAAGCAATGCAAAACGTGCACGTTTTTTGCCAAAATGCTGATCGATTCCAAAAGGTCCCCTCCTATGCAGCGCATGCGCGCTGTGTAGGCGAGACCTAACAAAAATGAAGCACGGTCTCCCGCGCTTCGTTTACCTTAAGCCCCCGGGTGGGCCAGGTCCAGGGGTAATCAAAATTTATGTAGTGGGGGCCTGCTGGGGCCCCCACAGCCCCGGGGACCGCCACCTCCCGGGGCTTTGCTGATAATGTGCGGGCGGCACGTGGTGCCCCCGCAGCCCCGGGGACCGCCACCTCTCTGGGGCTTTTTAAAAAAACTGTGTGGGGGCTCATGCCCCCACTCTGCCCGGGGACCACCACCTCCCCGGGGCATTTTGTATTATGGGGCGGGGGCCACACGGGCCCCTCCAGGCCCCGGGGACCGCCACCTCCCGGGGCTTAAATGTAAATAAATAAGTGTGGGGGGCTCCTGCCCCACACTGCCCCGGGGATCACCACCTCCCGGGGCACTAATTAAGATAATGTGGGGGTCCGTTGTGGGCCCCGGGGACCACCACCTCCCAGGGGCTATTTTCACGAAGGGCGGGGGGCCGCGCGGCCCCCCTCCTGTAGCCCTCTATGGCCCTGGGGACCGCCACCCCCCAGGGCCGGCTCCAGCAATGTCCCGGAGTGCCTACCCCCGGGACATTGCAGTTTGCAATGACAGGGCGGGAGCACAGCTCCCGCCCTGCCATTGCAAACTCTGCTTCGCTTCATGGCCACGCAGCCCACCTCCAAATGTAATAATAAAAAAGCAGGGCAGGCCTCGGGGATGGGGTCCCCGAGGTCAAAGAGGCCCAGGGAAGGGAGGCCACACTGCCCCCTTCCCGTTTAAAAAAAAAAAAAATGAAATAAGCCACACAGCCCCCCTTCTAAAAATATCAAAAGTATAGAAAAACCGGCATCTCGCCGGAGGCCCTGCTCCCTCCCTGCATCACTCTGCAAACGCGCCTCTTGGCGCGTTCTGGGTTGGGGGATTGAGTCCCCTCGAATCTTAAGGGTCCTTAGGGGCCAACTAGCCCACCAGGTACCTCCAGTAAGCCCCACACAGTGGGATTGCTGAGAGGTGGTCTGAGGCCATGCCCCTTTTTACACCACTCTGCAAACGCGCCTCTTGGCTGGTGGGGTGATGAGGTCCTCTTGTGCCCTGAGGATCTCAGGACTAAAGTGGACTTCATCCTCCCGAGCAGCAGTGCACCAGGCGGCGCGTTTGCAGAGTGGTGTAAAAAGGGGGCGTGGCCTCGGACCACTCTCAGCAATCCAGATGTGTGGGGCTTACTGGAGGTAACAGGAGGGCTAGTTGGCCCCAGGACCATCAGGAGGTAAGGAGACTTCCTCCCACAACCAAGAGCACGCCAGAAGGCGTGTTTGCAGAGTGGTTGACAAAGGGGCGTGGTCTGTGTCCACCTCTCAGCAATCCCCCTGTATTGGGCTTACTGGAGGTAACAGGTAGGCTAGTTGGCCCCTAACCACCCCCAGCAGCGAAGGGGACTTCACTCCCCATCCAAGAGTGCGTCGGGAGCACGTTTGCAGACTGGTGGGCAAAGGGGGCGTGGTCTGCCATGAGAACTTACCAATGCTGCTGTGTGGGACTTACTGGAGGTAACAGGAGGGTAGTTGGCCCCCAAGATTGTCCTTGGGGGCCAACTACCTCCTGTTACCTCAGTAAGTCCCACACAGTGGGACTGCTAAGAGGTCTTCGGAGGCCATGCTCCCCTTTCTCCACCACTCTGCAAATGCGACTCCTGGCACACTACGGGTTGGGGGATGAAGTCCACTTTTCTCCTGAGGGACTTTGGGGGCCAAGAAGCCCTCCTGGTACCTCCTGTAAGTCCTATGCAGCAGAATTTCTGAGCGGTGGTCGGAGGCCCAGCCCCCTTTCTCCACCTCTCTGCAAACGCGACTACAGTTAAAGAAGCATTTGTAATATAATAGGTTTCGCATTTGCGAGAGTTAGAGTTATTGGCGTTGTAAATGTAAAAGTGTTTTATTAATGCTTCTTAGAGTGGAGTGGATGTAGGTTGTGTGTAGTGAAATTATGTGGTATGTTGTGCAGTGAAATTATGTGGATAGAAAGTATGTGGTATGTAGTGTATAGGAATTATGTAGAGTGGGATTATGTGTTATGGAGAGTAATTGTGTGGTATGATAGTCTGTGTTGTGAAGTGGAAACCTCAGGTTTAGTCTTCCTCCTTTCCATAAAAGCTAAACTATAAACTCAATGAGACAAAAAAGAAGGAACCACTGAGGAGCACTTCTGGACCTAGTCAGAGGTATGAGCAGGGCCACTGGAATTATGCGACTGTTTGGCTGCAGTGACTTTTCACAATTATACATTTTCCGCATTTGCCACATAATCCATCATCTGCTGCATATTCTGCAGATCTGAACAAAAAAAACTTGTTTCTAGCTCAAACACTCAAACGTTACCAAAAATGCAGCGCCAAGTGTTACAGCGTGATGGAAGGCCCTTGGCAAAACTAAAATGGTCACCTGTTACTTATTGCTAAATGTGGGTATTAAATTGGTACTAATGGTGTGCAAATCACTCTTGCTTCTTCCTGCGCCTCTCTTGCCTCTTTCTGTAGTTCTGTTGCTTCTTTCTGTACCTTTCTTTTTCTGTACTTCTTTTGCCTCGTTCTGCTCATCTGTTCCACTTTCTGCACCTCTCTTGCCTCTTTCTGCACTTCTGTTGCCTCTTTCTGCACCTCACTTGCTTCTTTCTGTACCCCTCTTGCCTCTTTCTGCACCCTTTTCCCCTCTTTCTGCACCTCTTTTGCCTCTTTCTGTACCACTGTTCCCTCTTTCTGCACCTCTCCTGGCTGTTTCTGCACCTCTCTTGCCTCTTTCTGCACTTCTCTTGCCTCTTTCTGCACCTCTGTTGCTTCTTTCTGCACTTCTGTTGCCTCTTTCTGCATCCCTCTTGCTCTTTCTGCACCTCTGTTGCTTCTTTCTGCACTTCTCTTGCTTCTTTCTCTACCTCTGTTGCTTCTTTCTGCACCCCTCTTGCCTCTTTCTGCACCCTTCTTCCCTCTTTGTGCAACTCTCTTGCCTCTTTCTACACCTCTCTTCCCTCTTTCTGCACCCCTCCTGCCTCTTTTTGAACCCCTGTTCCTTCTTTCTGCACTCCTCTTGCCTCTTTCTGCACCCCTCTTGCCTCTTTCTGCACGTCTGTTGGTTCTTTTGCACTGTTCTTGCTTCTTTCTGCACCTCTCTTGTACATTTATGCACTCCTCTTGCCTCTTTCTGCATCCCTCTTCCCACTTTCTGTACCTCTCTTGCCCCTGTCTGCACCCCTATTCTCTCTTTCTGCACCTCTTTTGCCTGTTTCTGCAACTTTCTTGCCTCTTTCTGCAGTTCTCTTGCCTCCTACTGCACCTTTGTTGCTTCTTTCTGCACTTCTTTTGCATCTTTGCGGACCTCTCTTGCTTCTTTCTGCACCCCTGTTGTCTCTTTCTGCACTCATCTTCCCTCTTTCTGCACCTCTTTTGCTTCTTTCTGCACTTCTCTTGCTTCTTTCTGCACCTCTCTTGCTTCTTACTGCACCCTTCTTCCATTTTTTGCATCCATCTTGCCTCTTTCTGCAGTTCTCTTGCCATTTTCTGCAAATCTCTTGCCTTTTTCTGCACCTCACTTGCCTCTTTCTGCACTTCTCTTGCTTCCTTCTACACCTCTGTTGCTTCTTTCAGTAATTCTCTTGCCTCTTTCTGCACTTCTCTTGCTTGTTTCTGCACCTCTCTTATGTCTTTCTGCACCTCTGTTGCCTCTTTCTGCACCTCACTTGATTCTTTCTGCACCCCTCTTGCCTCTTTCTGCACCCCTCTTCCCTCTTTCTGCACCTCTCTTGCCTCTTTCTGCACCCCTGTTCCTTCTTTCTGCACCTTTCCTGCCTGTTTCTGCACCTCTCTTGCCTCTTTCTGCACTTCTCTTGCCTCTTTCTGCACCTCTGTTGCTTCTTTCTGCACTTCTGTTGCCTCTTTCTGCACCCCTCTTGCCTCTTTCTGCACCTGTGTAGCTTCTTTCTGCACTTCTCCTGCTTCTTTCTCCACCTCTGTTGCTTCTTTCTGCACCCGTCTTGCCTCTTTCTGCACCCTTCTTCCCTCTTTGTGCAACTCTCTTTCCTCTTTCTACACCTCTCTTCCCTCTTTCTGCACCCCTACTGCCTCTTTCTGCACCCCTGTTTCTTCTTTCTGCACTTCTCTTGCCTCTTTCTGCACCCCTCTTGCCTCTTTCTCTACTTCTGTTGGTTCTTTTGCACTGCTCTTGCTTCTTTCTGCAACTCTCTTGCAAATGTCTGCACCCCTTTTGCCTCTTTCTGCACCCCTCTTCCCACTTTCTGCACCTCTCTTGCCTCTGTCTGCACCCCTGTTCTCTCTTTCGGCACCTCTTTTGCCTGTTCTTGCAACTTTCTTGCCTCTTTCTGCAGTTCTCTTGCCTCCTTCTGCACCTCTGTTGCTTCTTTCTGCACTTCTTTTGCCTCTTTTTGAACCTCTCTTGCTTCTTTCTGCATCCCTATTGTCTCTTTCTGTACTCATCTTCCCTCTTTCTGTACCTCTTTTGCGTCTTTCTGCACTTCTCTTGCTTCTTTCTGCACCTCTCTTGCTTCTTTCTGCACCCTTCTTCCCTTTTTTGCATCCATCTTGCCTCTTTCTGCAGTTCTCTTGCCATTTTCTGCACCTCCCTTGCCTCTTTCTGCACCCCACGTGCCTCTTTCTGCACTTCTCTTCCTTCTTTCTACACCTCTGTTGCTTCTTTCAGTAATTCTCTTGCCTCTTTCTGCACTTCTCTTGCTTGTTTCTGCAGGTCTCCTCCGTCTTTCTGCACCTCTGTTGCCTCTTTCTGCACCTCACTTGCTTCTTTCTGCACCCCTCTTGCCTCTTTCTGCACCCCTCTTCCCTCTTTCTGCACCTCTCTTGCCTCTTTCTGTACCCCTGTTCCTTCTTTCTGCACCTTTCCTGCCTGTTTCTGCACCTCTCTTGCTCTTTCTGTACCTCTGTTGCTTCTTTCTGCACTTTTCTTGCCTCTTTCTGCACTCTTCGCGCCTCTTTCAGCACTTCTGTTGTTTCTTTCCGCACTTCTCTTCCTTCTTTCTGCACCCCCCTGCCTATTTCTGTACCCCTCTTGCCTCTTTGTGCACCTCTGCTACCTATTTCTGCACCCCTCTTGCCTCTTTTTGCACCTCTGTTGGTTCTTTCTGCACTGCTCTTGCTTCTTTCTGCACCTCTTTTTCAAATTTCTGCATCCCTCTTGCCTCTTTCTACACCCCTCTTCCCTACTTCTACACCTCTTTTGCTTCTTTCTGCACTTGTCTTGCTTCTTCTGCACCTTTCTTGCCTGTTTCTGCACCTCTCTTGCCTCTTTCGGCAACTCAGTTGCTTCTTTCTGCACTTCTCTTGCCTCTTTCTGCCCCCTCTTGCCTCTTTCAGCACCTCTGTTGCTTCTTTCTGCACTTCTCTTGCTTCTTTCTGCACCCCTCTTGCCTCTTTCTGTACCCCTCTTGCCTTTTTCTGTAGTTCTCTTGCCTCTTTCTGCACCTCTTTTGCTTCTTTCTTCACCCCTGTTGTCTCTTTTTGCACTCGTCTTCCCTCTCTCTGCACCTCACTTGCCTCTTTCTGCAGTTTTCTTGCTTCTTTCTACACCTCTCTAGCTTCTTCCAACAATTCTCTTGCCTCTTTCTGCACTTCTCTTGCTTGTTTCTGCACCTCCGTTGCCTCTTTCTGCATCTCACTTGCTTCTTTCTGCACCCCTCTTGCCTCTTTCTGCACCCCTCTTCCCTCTTTCTGCACCTCTCTTGCTTCTTTCTGCACCCCTTTTCCCTCTATCTGCACCTTTTCTGCCTGTTTCAGCACCTCTCTTGCCTCTTTCTGTACCTCTGTTGCTTCTTTCTGCACTCCTCTTGCCTCTTTGTGTATTGTATGTATGTATTGTATTGTATATAACATTTATAGAGCGCGACAAACACCCTGCGGGTACCCTGGCGCTAAAGATACATGAACACAGACCAACGTGGAGAGAGAAGGACAGAACCTAAGAACATTACACGAAAACGACAGGATCAGTTTCTGGGGAACAACCACGTTTTGATCCTTTTCCTAAACAGGGACAGGGTACTACATTGCCTAATTTCAAGTGGAAGTGCGTTCCAAAGTTTCGCAGCAGCAATACTAAAAGATCTTCCTCCCAGTCTGCCCCTGTTGAACCTGGGTACCTTTGCCAGGCAGGCAGAAGAGGAACGAAGGGTCCGGGTAGGAGTATACCAAACCAATTTCTTCTGTAGCGGCTTAGGACCGAGTCCATGCACAGCCCTAAACCCTATACAAAGGGATTTAAAATGAATTCTTTGCTGCACAGGGAGCCAGTGTAGCTCAGCTAGGCACATTGAGGCAGAAAAGCCTCGTGGTCTAGACAGGGCCAATTTCGCAGCCATATTCTGAACACGTTGCAGTCTCTGAATCAGATATTTGGGGGACTCCAGCAATAGAGCATTGCAGTAGTCAAGTCTGCTTAAGATAGCGCCTCGAACACCCAAGGCTCTAACCGAAATTGGAAGCAATGGAAGAATCTTTCTCAAAGCTCTAATAAGGCCAAAACAGCACCCCACCATCTTATTCACTTGCGTCTCCAATGACAGGTTGGCATTAAACATGACTCCCAAGTTTCGCACCGTCTTAGATGGCGCCAACGCAGTAGATGTATCAAGGGGCCAGAAGTTGTGAGGAAGAGGCAGATGGACCTTCCCAACTGCGCAATGTACAATTTCGGTCTTATCCGAATTAAATTGTAAAGAGTTGTTACGTAGCCACTGCGCAGTATCGTGCATGCACGCATGAAAATCCTCCAGGGCATTGGGTAGGGTTCCATCAAGAGATAGAATGATCTGGGTGTCATCAGCATAATTTACCAATTTCACATTATGAGCCCGAATGGTATTGATCAATGGGCTCAAATAGATGTTAAATAAAATTGGGCTGATGGCAGATCCTTGTGGGACCCCATGACAGATGTTAGTGAAGGCTGACTGGAAAGGTGGAAGAGCCACTGCCTGACACCTGCCAGATAGATAGGATCGAAACAAATCCAGGGCAGTGCCCACTACTCCTACCTCCTCTAGACGTGTTAGCAAAATATCATGGTTGACCGTGTCGAAAGCGGCAGACAGGTCAAGCAGAATAAGTATTGCTGATTGTCCCCTGTCTGCCAACAGACGCAGATCGTCCAACACGGTCACCAAGGCAGACTCGGTTCCGTGTTCTGGACGGAAACCGGATTGTACATCTGCCAGGCAGTTGTTACGTTCTAAAAAAGCTGACAGAGATTTGCTAACCAAACGTTCAAGGATCTTCACTGGGTAGGGAGGAGAGAGATGGGCCGATAGTTACCCGGGCAGGTTGGGTCAAGAGTGGCCTTCTTCAAGAGAGGCGTAACTACAGCCTGTTTCCAGCTAGATGGTACAACTCCACTAGATAGTGATTGATTACAAATCTGTCGAAGCCTGGGGAAAAGTTCTGAGGCAAATTCCTTCCAGATTTTGTGTGGAAGGGGGTCCAGTGGAGAGCCCGAGGAAACACCCAGAGCAAGCCTGCTAAATTCCTCATCCGAAAGGGGCTCAAAATGGTCCAAAAGACTCAATTTACCAGTCCCTTCACCAATCTGTGTTCCTGCACCGGGCACCCCTCACGCACCATCACTCGAGGTGGCTACCCCATGAATCACAACTTCTATCCCCCCAGAGAGGTTGGTTTTAAGCCCAGAGATGATAGTGCTGATTTTATCATCAAAAAAAGTTGCCAAACTGTCACAGAGATCTTGAGTACCTCTGTTGCTTCTTTCTGCACTGTTCTTGCTTCTTTCTGCACCTCTCTTGCCTCTTTCTGCACCCCTCTTCCCTCTTTCTGCCATTTTCTTGCCTCTGTCTGCACCCCTGTTCCCTCTTTCTGCATCTCTTTTGTCTGTTTCTGCAACTCTCTTGCCTCTTTGTGCAGTTCTCTCGCCTACTTCTGCACCTCTCTTGCCTCTTTCTGCACCCGTCTTGGCTCTTTCTGCACCCCTGCAGCTTCATTCTGCACTTCTCTTGTTTCTTTCTGCACCACTCTTGCCTCTTTCTGCACCCTTCTTCCCTCTTCGTGCATCTCTCTTGCCTCTTTCTGCACTTCTCTTTCCTCTTTCTGCACCCCTCTTGCCTCTTTCTGCACCTCCGTTGGTTCTTTGTGTACTTCTCTTGCTTTTTTCTGCATCTCTCTTGCCTCTTTCTGCACATTTGTTGCTTCTTTCTGCACTTCTCTTGCTTCTACCTTTTTGTACACAAATTTACAGAGTATGTTATTTGAAACACAGGTATTCAAGTATTTGTATGTTTATTTTTATGTAACGTGTCACTAGGTAAAAGCAGAGACACGCATGCATACCTTCACAAACTTGGTCAGACTTACAACAGTGATATGGTTAGGATTGCTGTTTTATATTTGGTAGGCCTAACATTCTGAGCAGTCGATGAATATTGAACCTTCAAGAGAAAAGTGAGGTTTAAGACATCTTGGGAGAAGGATTAGGGATTAGGTTACTTTGTATGAGTCTGAGGAAAGGTACAGTGAAAGTAGGCCTCTGTCTGCACCTCTGTTGCTTCTTTCTGCACTTCTCTTGCTTCTTTCTGCACCTTTCTTCCTCTTTCTGGACTTCTGTTGCCTCTTTCTGCATTTCTGTTGCTTCTTTATGCACCTTTCTTCCTCTTTCTGCACCTCTCTTGCCTCTTTCTGCACTTCTCTTGCTTCTTTCTGCGCCTTTCTTCCTCTTTCTGCACATGTCCTACCTATGTAGGCATAGTTAGAAATTAGCATTTAGAAAACCTTAGAAATTCACTGAAAAAATTAGAGGTTTCAAGGAAGTTATAGTTAGGGATTAGCATTTAAAAAACCTTAGAAATTTACTGAAAAAACCACAGGTTTCAGAGACGTTATAGTTAGAAATTTTCATTTAAAAAACCTTTGAAATTCACTGAAAAAACCATAGGTTTCAGGGACGTTATAGTTAGAAGCTGGTGACACTGGACTGAAGCCTCTAGTGAAGATGGCAGCGGCAGGAAAGGGGCGGTGTTTAGAGTCTACTTGATAATATTGACTGCCACTGAAGGTCTGCTTTTCGGATTGACTTTTGCTCACCCATTCATCTGTATGGATCAAGTTCCGCTCATGGTCTCAACTGATTTCTGCTAGGTTTGAAATTTCAATAACAAGTATAAACTTTTGCGCTCTCTCATCTCTGCTCTCACTGGCACCTTCCCTGGAAGACCTCCTCATCCACCCATTGACTAGTGCACTTGAAAGCCGTAGAGTTATCACTAGGAGTGACAATGACGATCAGAAAACTGCACTGAGGCAGAGTGTTAGAAAAGAGGATGGTGGTGCCTTCAACAACCAAAGCTTCCAGGAGGAAGTCATTGTATGTAGGTTTCCCCAGTTCCATCATTTTTTATAAAGGTTGGTCAATGGTTACCTCAATATCTCCGGAGATACCTCCACGTGTCACTTCAAACTTTCCTCCTAGGAATTTTGAAAAGGGTGTTCTAATGGAACTCATTACTGATGAAAGTGGGCAAGACCATTGAGTATTTTCTACGGCCGACACAGGAGGTTCAAGTACAAAATCACCAAGCTGGATTCGGCTAGATTTCACCATTCCTATCTTTATTCAATTTCTAATCTTGCCAAAGGAACACTGGTTCTATTCAATACAACCCCAAAAGACAAGTTATTACTTGACCAGGATTTCCCAGACACCCCTTATTTCTCTGGTGAAGCTGCTAATGCCTCAGAAGCTGCCCTAACTCTTAGAGAATTTTGGGCTCAATCCTTGAGCTGCTGGAGACGTCTACACTCAATATAGACCAAATCCTGGGGTTGTTAACCTCCATCCTGGGTGTCTAACAGTGAAACATATCTTCATGCACCTCTCAATGCAAAGGCAGGTCCAGTAGAGGTGGCTACACGAGGCTCCCACTCTGGCTCGACTGCTTGCTCTCAAGCAGTCCAGCAACAGCTAAAGGTCACAGTCTCCAGCAAATATCCACCTAGGAATAAAGAAGGCCCTGACACAGTAGTCTTGCTATAGACTCTCTTCTAGGAGACAGACCCACCACTTCCTGCCTACAGTGGAATGATTGTCTGTTACCTATGGCTTAGGAAACCTGATCGGAATGAGCCATCAGAGCCCAATAAGACAAAGCAAAGCCAGGGGAAACCAAAAAGAGGGAAAATCAAGGTTCAAGATGACACACACTGAACCTCAAATTCCGTCAAGCCAACAGAACAGAAAGGCTCAGTTGATGGCTACCTGATTCAATAAGCTCCAGTCACAAATAAGCATTCAAATGCAAAACCTTTAGGGTTGTCAGTGTCTGTCTTGCTTGGTTCAAGTTTGAACCCTTCAGTTTCAAGAGAAGCCATGCAAGTGTAGACGTTGGATTTCTGTAAAATATTCTTTGAAGTACATAGTTCTAAATCATCTATCATAATCAAGTAATGCAGTGGAGTGTCCAAAGTTTGTTTCCATGGGGCCGACTTCAGAACACAATTACTCCTAGCTACTGCATTTTTATATTTCGCCTAAACGAAACAATGTTAGTGCACTTTACGTACACCTAGAGCGACAAAGGGTTGCATTGAAATTGGTAATATATTTAATGGAGCTAACAAGGTAAACAGACAGATTTGTTGGACAAAAGAGAAACCTATCTCCTTATCCTACTAGACCTCTCAGCTGCCTATGAACACATTGGGAAGTTAGAGTGTCCTTGTCATTTGTGATGATATTTTTTCACATCATAAGCAAGGTCATGAGCAAAGCAAATTTATGAGCAAGTTGTGTTTGCCAACTTCAGGGTCATTTTTTAATATCTTGAATATGTCTCAGAATTTGTGCTATAAGAGCCCATTGTGCGCCAGCGCAGAGGAAAAGGACAGGAATGTGCTGTATCTGCAGCACTGCACTAGGGCAAAATCTTGTAAATAAGGCCCCACATTTTTTTCCAGGCAGCAACAGAAGACATGGTGGGACTTATTTAGAAGAAAGTAAAGCATGGTGGTGCCACAAGCCATTTGGCTGCGCCGTGCTGCATTACATTCAGATCACAGGGATGCGTCATATTTACAACAATATGATGGATCCTTGTGCTCTCCCCTGCGCTGACGCACAATTGGCTGCCACGCACCAACGCAGGTACTCTTGCACCAAGGGTGTGGGGATGATTGTTTTTGTGCATGAAGGGACATCTTCCTACACAAAAACAATCACAAGAGGTGTTTTCCTCTTTCTGTGTGTGCTGTAGAATGCAGCACTCATAGAAAGAGGAAAAAATGGGGAAGCGTAGGATTCTGACGCATTCCCATGTTTATGAAATGTAAATCTGGAAATGCAGCAGAATTCATGGGTGTTTCGTGGCAACACCCATAGCAACACCCATAGCATGCCCTTTTCACGCAAAGTGCTGTGTGAAAAGGGGCCGTATTTACAAAGCCACGAAAAGCCACGCAGGGCGTTTTACGTGGCCTTGTAAATATGGAGCATCACAGTGCGCCGATAGTGCGTCAAAAAAAGGGACCCACCAGTTGTACAAGGGGCTCGTAAATATGCCCCGGTGTTTGTACTGCTAGCCCAGTTTGACATGTCTATGTCGCTGAGGAGCAGTGTTTTTAATTTTGAGCAATTCGAGGAGAGGGAAAAGGGAAGGCATAGAATGTAATTAAACATACAATGCTTAATAACATATTTAAAGCACAAGGTACTTTAAATCTTTGGTAACATATGGGACAATCTGTGAAAATATTTCTACATTTCTGTAGCAAAATAAAAAATAATGTCAAATCTGAGAGAAAAGAAATCTCCAGAAACAACAGTGAAAATGTTTATTAAGGCTTCTCAATTTATAGACAAACCAGATTGCTGCATGTTTTGCCCCATAAAACTCGTTCTCCAGGCATACACTGCTATCCCAGCCTGCGAATCAGTTGAGATGCCACTACAATACATGTGCTATCTCAATCACTACCAACAACTTTGCCCTCTCGTGGTGCTGTGGCTCTGTTTTCACGTATGCTTCCATGTACCCAGTCATTTCTCTCAGACGCTTCTTCACACATCCTTTCTCTTTGAGAATCAAGACTGTGATAGAAAAGTACAGGTAGTTTTCAAAGTTTTCAAAATAAGCCAAAAAAGTCCAAAAATACCAAAAGAGGATGGAAATTAAGCTGAAAACATCTGCGCTGCTCATTTTGGCAAGCCCTAGTTAAAGATTACTTCGAGAAGCTCTGAATTCTGAATGTCTTTCCTCCCTCTCAGTTTCCTCATCAAGAATATGAACTTCGTAAAAAATGTGTAACAAGCATTGGCAATGCCAATAGATCTGGCTTTAAAAGAATGTTGTATGGTAATGTGAAGTATTACAAGTAGATATTGTGGGAATGGATATGTATTTGTGTAGAAGCAAAGAAATGTAGAATAATATTAGTGTAGGTTAAAAGGTTGGTTGCACTGTCAAGCCAGACCTAAATATCCATGTAGGTTAATGACTTCCCTCCTCCCATCTGTGCTGCTGCCAGAGAAAAAGATCATAAATTATCTATTTATGTAAGACAATTTAATAGCATGGGTATGCCCTTGAAAATTCAACCCAGGCAGCTGGATAAAATAAAATGATCACAGCTGTGTGGAGAGCAAACACTTTTTATTGGAAACACACAACTTCTGTCCAATCAAAACATGTAGTCTTGGCTCCCAACAAGTGGGCAGAGCCAAAGCCCCTCTCCTGGTGTCCTCACATAATTGTCTGGCTACAGAAATGCTGGCAAGCCAGACCATAAAAATCTGCTTTCAGTTTCACCATTCTGGTGACACAGGTAGGAGACTTTGAATCGACCCAGACTTCAGGTTAAGTTTGATGATTTTTTAATTCCGTGATTTAACTAATAGTTTTGGAAATTTAAGATGACTGCCCTAATGACCAAGAGAATTGAATGTATTCTCGTGCCGTTACTTAGTTACGACTAGGGAATTCTAGATTGTAAGGACGTCTGTTCGAGGAGTCGGCGGAGCAAGAGGGGACTGAAGCTGTCTCTCTCCCTCTTTACTTTGGTGCTTCCAGCAGAATAAATCACATAAACTACTTGCTGCGAAGTGTTCTTCTTTACAATTTGGCAACGATTCTTCGCTGGAGCACCAAGAACCTATGCGTGAGGGAGTAGAGCACTGAGGATTTACGTCATGTATTCGTATTCATGTCAATGTACTTTGCTGTACGGAGTCTTCTTTCGAGAGCTGAACTCGAGCTCTAATCTACTCGGAACCTGTTCGGTGGACTTTGCTTTCAGATGAAATTGGGAATTCCACTGTTTTCAAGGATCGTGTTTACCTTCAAGGAGTAGCCAGCCAACGGTTTCCGAACCTTACCGTCTCACCGTTCCACTGCAAACTCGGCAGTCCTCATCGCTCCATCTTCTTCCAGGCTTGATGTCATCTCCGCTCGCCTTTGTGTGATGCACTAGCAACGTGCGTAGCCTGGCAACTTCAACGAACGACATAGGAGGATTTTCGTCACTACTAGGAGCCACGCCATGGTTACATGCATATCCTAGCAACTTTCCGACAGACGCTTGAGCCGGGTACATGGATTCCTGCTGTTGACTCGACCGTCTGTTATTATCAGACGCATCATTGAATCGTTACCGTCGAGATTTTGCCGATTATTTATCCTGCGTAACGTATATTTTCATTTTTATTTTGCATTCCTTCTTCTGTGTTCATCCTCTTTTACTTGGCATTCTACCCACACGCTGACACGCACAGCTTTTTATCCTCTTTTTATTATTATTTTTTTTATTTTTTTTGCAATTGCGTGTCTGTTCATCGCTGATACGTACAGCTAACCACAAAAACATAATTTACAATGAGCACACAGAATTACTCATTAACCCCTCCACAACCATTTTGGCCGGCTGGTGGAGAGCCTTGCATGAAATGGCCAGACTGGAAATCTTATTTTCAGAATTATCTCCATACCATTGACTTGGATGGCAAAATGAAACCTGAACAAAAGAAACGTAATTTTTTTACATTCTATTGGACCTATGGGTTTGAAAGTTTTTGAACAACTACCGAACACTTTAGGTGTAGGTGATATTAATGTGTTTGATGCGGCCATTGCTGCGTTTGATAAATATTTTGCCCCTAATGTATGTATTGGGATTGTTAGGTATACATTTTTTAAAAGGAAACAGAATGCAAATGAAAGTGTGGATGAATATGTGGCAGCGTTACGCAAACTTTCTCTAGATTGTAAATTTGAAGGGTTACAAGAACAACTCGTTAGAGATCAGGTTGTCATGCATGTGAATGATCCAGCAATTCAAGAGAGGCTCTGGATTAATGGTGACGCTGAATTATCTGACATTTTAGCCATTGTATGGAAGGCTGAAATGTCAAGCCGCAGCTTGAAAGAGGTTAAAGGTGAAGTCACTGACAAACACGATGATATTGTGGGCAAAATAAAAAACAAAGAAAGGAATTACATTCCTACTGATAAAGTTTATGACAAAGAGAAAGTTGGGAAATGTGTAAGGTAGCAACCACACAAAAAGAAGGAAGTTTTAAGATGTTATCGTTGTAACAGTGATTCACATCTGGCTCACAGTAAATCTTGTCCTGCACTTAAGGTGAAATGTTCTAGCTGTGGAAAAATTGGTCATTACGCCATAGTGTGCAGGTCTAAGAAAACATCTAAAGTTAAATATATTGAAGAAAGTGAAGATTCAGACGTTGAGGAACATGTCAATAGGGTATTTCATGCCAAAGAGTCATTTTTATTAATGGTAAATGATGAAGGCAGTGCAAGAAAAAAACCTATGTGTTTGATGAAAATTGGTGGCGTTGAAATCAACATATATGCTGATTCAGGTTCACCTTATACGATAATTAATGAGGAGGTGTGGAGAAATAACTTTGTGAAACTTATCAGGGAAAAGTTGTTACCCACAAATGTTAGGCCAGAAAGTTTCTCTGGTGAAAAAATTGATATGCTTGGTTACAGGTCTTTAATTTTTCAGATTTAAGAACAGGATGAGTCAAGGAAATTTGTACATTGCAAAGAAGGGACCATCAGTATTAGGGTGGCATGATCAAGGCAACCTGGGTATGATTTTAAATCCCAATAGCTCTGAACCAGTCATGATTGTGGATGATGGAGAAGATATAGGCAAGGTTATGCTAGGGAAATTTCCTAATGTATTTTCTGGTAAAATTGGCAATCTTACTGATTTTGAACATCACATCATTCTTAAGGATTCTGCTCAACCTAAAATTCATAAGACCAGAGACATTCCGTTGGTATTGAAGGATGAAGTACAAATAGAATTAGACTAATTATTACAGGCAGGGATTATTGAGGAAATTGAAGCAGCGGAATGGTTATCTCCGGTGGTGATCGCCAGACGGAGTAATGGCAAAATTAGGCTTTGCATCGACTTACTCTACCTAAATAATAACATTATTATAGACAACTTTCCTTTACGTAAGATATCAGAGATGCTTGCCTCAGTGGACGGTGCTTGTTGGTTCACTTCCCTTGATCTATCTTCTGCATATCACCAAATCTCCTTGCAAGAAGACTGTAAAAAATACACTGCATTTATCACACCCATGGGGTGTTTCCAGTACAAGAGGATGCCTTGTGGTTTGGCGTCTGCAGCTGCAGTCTTCCAGAGATTGATGCACCAACTTTTTGGTAAAATCAAAAATGTTAAATGCTTTCAAGATGACAACTTGGTGTATGGTAAATCCAAACAAGAGCATGATTCAACCCTAAATGCTGTATTAGAAATCTTGAACAATAGGAATCTCACAGTTGAGTTTTCCAAGTGTAAGTTTGCAAAGAGTTCAGTTTCTTACTTAGGGCATGTTTTGAGCGCGGAAGGAATCTCACCTAAACCAGAGTTAATTGAGGCCATCATTAAAGCACCAGCCCCTTCTAACAAGGAGGAATTGAGATCTATTTTGGGACTCGCAGAGTTTTACTCCAAGTTTGTTAGGGGATTTTCTAGCAAAATCTACAATGTAAGACAATTATTAAAACAAAGAAGTAGATTTTGTTGGTCTCCCTTGTGTCAACAGGAATTTGAACACATCAAAAAGGATATTTCTAATGCTCCTTCTTTAAGGAATTTTGATCCTGAGCTTAATAATATTGTCACAGTAGATGCAAGTAATAAAGGTTTAGGGGTGTGTTGACACAGAAGGACTCCAAGGGATTTAAAAGGACCATTGCCTTTGCTTCAAGGGCTTTGTCGCCTTTAGAAGAAACATTTTCTGTAATATAAAAAGAGACTTTGGCATGTGTTTGGGCTCTTGAACGTTTTAAGCCGTTCGTATGGGGTAAAGCATGTGTGGTGAGGACAGATTACAAACCTCTTGTGAAGTTACTAATGACTGAGGGGATGTTCAGGGCTTCTGCTAGAATAGCCAGGATGTCCATGAGGCTTCAGGATTTTATCTACACTGTAGAATATGTTCCTGGGAAAAGCAATGTCACTGCTGATTTCCTGTCAAGTATGCCTTAGGACATGGAAGAAAGTGAGCAATCTGAATGGGAGGATTTTAGAATAGCTTATATTTTTGATCAAGGAATCACATGTATTAAGAAAGAGGAATGGATTGAAGAATGTATTTGTGACACTGTTTTAGTGAAACTTGGGGAGTAGATTAAATATGGCTGGCCAAGTAAATCTAACCTTACTGAAGAGTTGAGGCAATTTTGGGAGGTGAGAAGTGAATTGGCTGTTGAGGATAACATAACTAAAAGGGGGGAAAGAGTAATTCCTCCGAAGAGTCTTAAAAAGAACATGGTCACCCTATGTCATGAAGGACATTTGGGTATTGTCAAAACTAAGCAAAAAGTTAAACAGTGGTTTTGGTGGCCTGGATTAGACTTATTTGTAGAATGATATGTAAGAAATTGTATTGCTTGTGCTAATTCAGACAAGTCATTGAGAACCTTAAAGCCTTGTATGTGTGAACCTATTGTTCCCAATGGTCCTTGGGAAACCTTAGCCATAGACATCACAGGTCCTATTGGTGAGAATCATAAGTTTGTTATTGCCTTAATTGATATCTTCTCCAGATGGCCTGTCATTAAGAATTGTTGAGAGGGTAGATTCTGATGCTGTTTTGGAATTCTTGGATGAAGTTTTTCTTAATGAGGGCATTCCTATACAAATAATTAGTGACAATGGAGTACAATTTGTTTCCGGTAAGGCACAAGACTATTTTACCAAGGTGGGCATTAAGCATAAGACTACTTCCCTTTACAATCCCAGTGGGAATGGTATGAGCGAACGCTTTAACAGGGTAATTCAGAATGCAGTACAACTGGCCATGAAGAACAAGGAAAACTTGGAAATTCAAGTTGTGAAGGCTGTATGGGCTTACAGAACCTCTGTTCATAATGCTTTAGGTGTGTCACCTTTTGTGGTCATGAGAGGCAGAGAAGCCAGAACGAAGGTTATTCCAGATTGGCTTTTGAATCCTGTCAATAATTTTGTTTCTATGGAAGAAATTAGAAAGAAAATAGTGGACACTCACTTGAAGTACAAGGAGCAATATGATTTGAAGATGAACTCCAAAGACATTATAATGGAAGTAGGCATGTTGATAAAAGTGAGGAAACCGGGCTAAGTCAAGAAAGGGGAAAGTCAGTTTTCGGAACCTTTAACTGTTGTTAAGGTCTTACGCAACGCTGTTATGTTGAGCGATGTCAAGGTTTGGAATTTAAAACGGATTGCCGTTGTCAATCAAGACTTGGTAAGGGATCATGAGTTACCTAGGAATCTGTACTTGTTTTGTAATGATGATATTTATGAAAATATTGAAACTAATAACATGGGAAAAGGTGTGGTTGGAGGAAGTGAAGCAAATGTGGTAAGTCAAGATGGTGAAGAAAGTTTCCTGGGTGTAGATGAAGGTAATGAAGCCAGTTGTAGCAATAATTTTTCTGAAGTGACAAGTGAGAGACTATGAGTGTGATCTGGATGTAGAATAATCTATTTTGTTTTTGTGTTTTTGTTTTATTTTGTAAACAGGGGAAGATTGTTATGTACATGTTTGTACTGGGATGTATTACTGGATTGCATTGAATGTATTCTCGTGCCGTTACTTAGTTACGACTAGGGAATTCTAAATTGTAAGGACAACTGTTCGAGGAGTCGGCGGAGCAAGAGGGGACTGAAGCTGTCTCTCTCCCTTTTTACTTTGGTGCTTCCAGCAGAATAAATCACATAAACTAATTGCTGTGAAGTGTCCTTCTTTACAAGACGTCATCAAACAAAGTGAGAATACACAATGCCTGTTGATTGCTAGTGATGTGTACAGGGTAAATAGAACAGTTTTTCCTCTCCGCTGGCTGGCATCTTTAGAAAACCTAAAATAACACCTCTTTTCATCAGGTTACTTGCTCCCTGTAGCACTTTCAATTGGAAAGCCATGCCTTCGGTTACATAAGACTCAGAAGGCCTTTGAGCGTCAATCTATTCCTCAAATTACACAGCTCTCTGCTAACTCAGCTCATCAAGCAACACCTTCGGCTGTTGCAGGTGTATGCTGACAACACACAGATCCAGTTACGAATACTTGAATGGTACAGTAGTAATAGCAATAATATCTGAATCACACCTACGAATGGGTCATGGGACAATTCCTCTACCTTAAAAGATGTGAAAAAGAGGTTCTGCGAACAGGTACCCGCCTCAACAGCTCCCTACTTTTCACTTGGTAGTGCCTTCCCTCGTGCTCCCGGGCTCCTAGCTGTTGCTCTTTGCTCCTCCAGCTCCAAAATAGCAAGCACCTGTCTAAGGGTTTGCAGTTGCTTTTGAAAGCTACACCTCAGCTCGTCCACTTTAGGTTTTAATTTTATTTTATATTCTTTTTCCATCATAACTTTTTTTTCCTTGGTTCCTATCTGATTTTCCCAATCCGTCATGTGATGCTTTGATGTAATTTCCTTTTTCTGTTCCTTTCCTATATAAAGGTTTCAATCTGGATGGAGTGCGCATCGTAATAAAGACGTGTTTCTTCTTGTGTTTTCGCGCTTCCTCCACTTGCTGATCCTGACTCTTTGCTCCTGAAGAATTCCACTATTGGATTCCAGATACTCTTCAATCCTTCGAAGACTTAATTCAGCCAGGAGGTTTGTTACACCATTGGCTTTTGCCTCGTGAGAAGGTGGCAGCTTCTCATGGGTACTTGCCTACCACATATTCCACTGTGTAGTGACAACGTGACTTCCGGAAACAGTCACCTGTACATCGGAAGAACTGTACACCACGGTCTACGGGTAAACATCCAGACCTAATTACACTGTATTTTCACTTGCAGCTGTGGTCACAACTAAATGCTGTTATTAAAAATCTTGTAGGTTTTTATGTTCAGATAATCATTTGGCTGGGAGCTTCATTCAACAAGACAACCACCTTGTGGTACTTAATCTATAAAAAAAAAGTATGCAGGGGCCCAAAGTTTATCTTAGATGCCCACCTGCAGTGCTGCTCCATCCCGGGGTTTTGGAATACCAAGCCTAGCCTTGATTCCACCTCATGCTTCTTTCAACCACCATCCTACATTTCCTATCTCTTTATCTCACTCTTGCAGGTTCTTTTTCATCCTTACTTTCTCACTTTGTCACCTTTTTCCTATCTTTTTCCTCCGGTATCTCTTTTCTGCCTATATCTTTCTTGCTCTGGGTCAAAAATAAAGTTTAAGTCCCAGTTTTCAAAAATGAGTGCCGGTGACAACCATCAGCTACCACTGGCACAAATTAAGCACTGACCTTAGGCGACGGGTCAGTCTGACTAAATATGGGGCTTACAGATCAACCTTTTAAATATTAGTAACCCCTAAGACAGGCTTAACAAGCCCAAAGGCAGGGTGCAGTATATTAAAAAATAGAACATGTGTTTTTACATATTGTAACAGTAAAAAACCCAAATTGTCATTTTTACTGTACAAAGGCTATCAGCCCCATTGGCGAGTACAGGTTTACACACTGACAGCTCAGCTGTGCTAACTTCTGAATGAGATTTCTAAAGTTGGTACTTCAAGGTATCAAAAGATTTGTTGCATTAAACCTGACTTGAGGCCCAAATCGAATTTAATGTAACTTTTAAGTATATGTCAACTTTAGAAAATTGCCATTCTGTTGCCCAAAGTTTTCCAGTAACCGTTTATGGTTGCTGGCTACAAGACAGCCTTTTGCCCTCCTGGGGGGAGATGTGAACAACTCTCATGAAGGAATACAAAATGGACTGCTCTTGGAAGAGGTGTTACTGCTCACGGGCAGGTAGGCAAACAGGGCGGGAGCCCAAAATGCGAGCTTCAAAGAGAAGCTGCCTTTGAAGGGCAAATAGTGGACACACATATGAGATGGGATGCTCATTTGTTCTAGTAGACAGTTGGCATCTGGGACTTTCTTTCTTTCTTCATTCTTTGTTTGTTTGTTTCTTTCCTTTCTTTTTTTCCTTCCTTTTTTATTACTCTCCTTTTTTCTTCCCATCTTTCCTTCCATTTTTTTCTTTCTTACTTTCTTTCTTTCCTTACTTTTTTCTTTCTTTCTTTTTTCTTTCTTTCCTTCCTATCTTTTTTCTTTCTTTCCTTTTTTCCTTCCTTCTTTCTTGCCTTCCTCCCTGCTTTCTTTTTTGTTCCCTTCCTTTCCTTTCTGCCAATGGCAGAACGATTTACCTTTTAGGTCTATATTAGCCAAGACCTTTTTGTTTTTTTTTATGTGTATGACATAGTTGCTTATAGGGGTTTTCATCCACACTATATCCATTTCAGTGGTTGTGTTGCTCACAATTTTCTCCACCCCACTTGACCATGCATCAAGGGGCAATGTGTCACTATAAGTTACTGCATGCTGCCCTTTCACAAGGAGCACATCTACACACAAAGTAGTTCCCTTCAGTACCAGGGAGTACTATGCATCTGCGTGCAGGACGGCTAGCGTGTCACTGTTCCCTCTGGCTTGTTTGTTCTCTGACCACCTGTGATGCCTCAGTGTGTGGGCTAGTGTTTATGCTTACATACAAATTTGTCTGCATTTAAGATTGAAATACAAATAATATATTTGCAAAAGTAGGCCACACCCCTTGGAATTTTCATATGAAAATCTTGCAGTTCACACTGAATATTTCTCTGCCTGTGACTTTTATTTTGCTGTGTCACATGATTTCCACTCAATGCTGGGCATGTGGGCACATGAGGGGTGCCACAGTCAAGCTGAAGGCTGCAGCATGTGCAGCGTCTCCTAGGCTGGGGCTGATGCTGGTTAAGTGAGTTTTGTTTGCCAGATGGGTTGCAGTGAGAAGGTTAGGAGTCAAGCAAAGAGCATTATTCCACTCAAATACAAAGGGACTGATTTTGACCTTGGCAGCTGGAGTAGTGTTCTTAGGCATAGCCAAGACATTATCTTTGCCGTCCTAAGGGTAACCCACCCGCCAAAGTTAGAGATAACTGCAGACTCTGTGGGCATCTCTGTCCAATGAAAGGAACCACAGTCACTGCGGTTCCTTTCCATGTACTAAACGTCTGGTGTCTGGTCGCTGTTGGTTTTAATGGCGTTATACCAAACTTTTGAATTATTTTTGTTTTTCAAAAACAAACTCTCAAACTGGAAAATAAAGATATAAAGACTCCTACACACTGGTAATGTTTTTTGCAGGGTGTTGGGGTCATTGTGTTTTTCCTGTCCCTCACTCCCGGGTTTTTCCTGGCTGTAACTCTATTCGTCCGTAGGAGGAATTATTCTGCCAAAGGAGCCAATGGGGCTCCATCGACTGAATACTAAAGGTCGGCCTGTGTCTAAATGAGGCAGGGGGACTGAGGGTTTCCTGTTTAGGGTACTCTGTAATGTTTGTGATAGAGTACCCTGTCCGCCAAACTCTAAATCAGGTTAAAAATGACATGCTAGGGGTGGAAGGTTGAAGTGTGGGCCATGGTGGAGCATTGGTGTGTGTTTGGAGATCCTAGAGGTTCTGGGGTGGGTCAGAACTTGTCTGAACACTGTTTTCATTATAGATGATTCATAGTCCCACAAAGAAATTTCACCAGCCCTTGCCTGACTTCCGTTTCAAATTTATCTTTTGGCTTTTTGTATGAGGGGAGTGGCGGGGGGTCTAATGATATAGAAGAGTGGAAGGTGTTGAGATGTGGGACGCCCAGCATGGATGACTGCCTACATTGTCAATCCAATCTCATAAATGTTCCTGTGGGGTCGAAGAAATCCAGACTGTACCTTCTGGTATGCTTGTAAACAATGGAATCTGCTGATGCCTCTCCCGTGAATAAGACCGTGCATCATTGCCATGAGGAGGATGTGGCAGGAAGGGCAGTGAAGAACTAGCTGATGAGATTTGTGTGCAACATGCATGTCACAGGCTTACATTTTAACAGGTCCTTCTTGGCCTCTCAAACTACTTGGAGCAAAGCTCTATGAACCATTACTTATAGTTACTAATAGTCTAAGTAGAAGCTTTCTATAGTGCCACAAATGCACATAGCGTTTGGTGGTGCCTGGTGCCACAATGCTTGTTGGTGCCTCCCTGGCCGGTGACATCCTCACTACCACCCTTCAATGGTGGTCCTCATCTCTCCTTAGCCCCTCCCTCACTCACATTTATTCAATTTATTCTATAGCGCTATTCATACCATTGTGGGAGTCAGAGTGTGTTACATCACACACATATCATATAGCGACAATGAATGAATGTGGAAATCAATTCAGCAAGGTGGCACAGAGGGATCTGGAACTCCCTTCCCCCCGAAGTCAGGGTGAATTCCTCCACGGTCCTCTTCAAAAAAGAGGTCAAAGGGCTCCTGATGAAGAAAGTTTTGCCTCTGTCGGGCCTCCCCATCTGATTCTGGGCCAGAAACGCAGATTTGTGGCCCAGCTGCTGGGCTCACGAGAATGTTCGGCCAATTTTTAGACTGTTAATCTGTCGTTTTTGTTGATGCTGTTTTGATTGCTGTATTATGCCTGATGTATAAACTGTAAAGCGCTCTGATACCCTCGGTGGTCATCTTCGCGCTATATAAAACTTTCAAAATAAATAAATAAATAAATGTATAAGAAATGTTACATAAGACAGTGAAGGTCACAAGGTCTAGGAGTCACATGTCTTCCATACTGGTAGGCATTGTCTGTTAAGAGCGCTTCTTCTGGAGAAACGAAGGGGCAGATTTACTACATTTTCAGACCACACAGCAGGGTAAACAAAGTTGCTGCACTGTGTTGTGTGAAAAGGAGAGAGCACAACAGTGTGATCTCTACTAAGATATAATGCTGTTGCTCTTTCCACTAGCACTGGCTTACCTTAGGCTGCCTTGCACTAACGCATATGGTGCAAGGGTGTGCACTTGATGTCAAGCAGAGGGTTTGCACTGGAAGGGTACCCTTCAGCTTTGTACTGGAAGGGTAGCTTTCCAGTACAAAATTATATGCTTTGACGCAGTTTAACACTTTACCCCTAGGTACAGTTATGCCTGCTTTGAGGAGGTGTCATTTTTTTTAGGCAAATCGCTGTCTACTAATGATAGTAGATAGGGATTAGCATCACAATTCTTGGGTGGTTGCATGGAAATATCCATGTACCATCCAAGGTACTTCTCCTTGGCACAAAGTAGTGCATAGTAGAGCATAGTGATACTTCACATCACTTGTGACTACTTGCCAACACTATTCTGGAATTGTTCTGGAAGTAAATCCAAAAATAAGACTTTGCTTCATGTTTGTGTCACATTTGTATTGCAAATCTGGTGCCAAGTGTTAGTAAATCCGCCCCATAAACTTGGGATATAAAATGTAACATAGTAGTTGGAGCTGTCTATACTAATAAAAATGTATTGCTACCCAAAGGAATTCTTTTTTAGCAACCTTAGAATGATGAAAGAGTGAGAAAAAAGCAAAGTGATCATAAATCCATGCCTTGCAGTTTGCATGCAGCACTTTGATGCCAGATCATAGGTCACTGTGCTATGTTGAAAGGATGGTAACTTATGAAGTGCGAGTAACAGAATGATCTCTGCGACAAAAGCGGTAACTCAGTGAGCTTTCAACAAAATACAAATCTGTGATATGCATGCTACATGTTGTGCTTTGCTGCAGGTATATTAACCATTTTAGGTCTCGCCTGAGCCAGCGCATGCGCTGCTCTGGCGAGAGTTTTAGTAAGCGGGTTTGGAAGTGCAAACAGTGGCTTTTGCTGGCGACCAGCTTGCGTTCACGCGAGCGTGCACGCGCGATCAGGCGCCATATGGCTTCCTCGCCATCTGGACGCTCGCGTGAACGCAAGCTGGTCGCCAGCAAAAGCCACTGTTTGCACTTCCAAAACCCGCTTACTCACGATTACTTTCACTTTCACGGCCGCGCGGCCGTGTCAGTTTCGCGGCCGCGCGGCCAATGCTTGTTTTCTTTGTGGCTGACATACATAAACCTCCTTCTGCCTCAAGCTAAGGGCGAGTGCTCCCTCTCTAATATAAGCGTTGGCACTTCGTCCACCTCATGTCGTTCCCTGCATTTTGCCGTTTCTCTGCTCACGACTCCTTTGTAATTCTATTGCTGTCTACTACTCTGCCTGTGCCTTCCCGCTGCGCCTTGCTCTTGGTCCCATCTCTGCCTGCCCCTCTTCTCTACTTGTCAATCTTCTTGTCTCTGCGCCCTTCCCCAGCTTTGTCTCCTACTGGATCTCCCTTCCCTGGTCTCGGATTGCCTGCTCCTCCTTCCGGTCACTCGGCACCAATTCCTGCCTCCATCACTGCTTGCACGTCAGCTATACTTCATGCCTGGCCATCTTTGTGTCTTCTGTCTCTCCTACCCCCCCTCCCCCCACGCACTCTCCCCGTGTCTGCATGCCCCCTCAGTATCTGCCCCTTTTTGAATGTCAACCATGTTCCTTATGTGTCCCGGTTTTTGTTTTCCAGTCTCCCTTCCTATTTGTCTACTTCTTTTCCTATCTCCTCTGGTCCTTCTTTCTGTCTGCCTCACTAAAATTCATGTATTTTCCTGTTACACATCTGTTCTGCAGGCCGTTGTCAATTGTGCTTCATGTCTCACGGTCTACTGTTCTTCCACTTCATCTGCCCCTCTCCATGTGTGTCAATCACCACCTGAGTCAGTCTTCTCGTCTACCCTTTCGGCTGTCTGCCTGCAGCTTTCCATGCTTTTCTTCTGCCCCTTTGCTTTTCTGTCCCTCTTTGTGGCATGTTCTGCCCCTCAATCCATCTCTGGCAAATGGAGCGACAGGGAGAAGGGCAGGCAATCCCCTTGAATCTGTGAAGTCCCCTCCTTATATACATCTTCAATCTTCTACTCTGTCTGCCTTTCCATAACTCGTATTGACTTGTTTTCCTGTCACTCTGCCTTTCTTCCTGTCTCATTGCCCATCTCCCTACCTTGTCTCTGTGTTTTTAGGTCTCGCCTACGCAGCGCGCATGCGCTAGGAGAACCTTTAGCCGTCGCTCTGCTCTTTTTGGAAGCACACACTCGTGCTTGTGGCGGCATCCAGCTTGCGGGAGCGAGCAGGGGCGCGCCACAAGCACGAGTGCAGTGCTTCCAAAAAGAGCAGATTGCGCGCGCACGCACGCCTCCCGGACTCACCTCCTGCTCCCCCTCTCTCTCACGCGCATTATGGTGATGCATGTGCGTGCATAGTTATCCACATGTATGTGACTATAGAATTGCATGGCCGGTAGCAGCTTCATGATGAAGGCGTGCTCATGCATACTTTCATGTCATTCCGCCTTTTTTTCTTTCCTGTGTTCTTTTTTCAGATTTTGCTTAGCATCAGCAAAAAAGCATTGGCAAGGATAATAGCTCTAATAGGCGCAACCTATTGGCCTTACCGATACTGGCTGTTCACGGTGTTTATTTAAAGCGAAACGTGTTGCTTGTGGCCATGGCAGAGCTTTTCTGTTCACACAAAGTATGAAATATGAATCCGTACATCTGGGTGGGGCATGTGTGTGTCTAATGAAGACTGCACGACCTCTGACCTCATCTGTGCTCCGCATCTTAACTTCCAACAACCTCCCGCCATCTTCTTCTCCAGACCTCCACGTTTTACTTCCACTCCCACCTTCATTTGTTCATGCACTCAAAGCCATTCCAGGTCCAACACCACCCTTCCCCCTCCTCCCCCCACCCCCACTCCGTGAACACTCCTATACTCAAATAAACAAATCATTCTTCTGCCTCTCCGACTCTCTCTTGTCCCCATTTATAAAAGTTATTTTTCCCTTGGCCTGTTGTGGCTTCAAAGGTCTCTCTTGGTTCCCCTTTGACATCAACTCAAAATGATTCCATTCCACTGTGGTGACACCATGTGGTGACCACAGTCTGCTCTACGCTAACGTCCAGGCTTGCAAAGCTTCTTCTTTTCAAGGTGCCTAGAACAGCTAGCGTTTAATCTTACACCCTTGAATTTAACTAACCACTGCACCCTCTGCTCACGTCTGATCTTACAGCGCCGAAACTTTTCAAAGTGCCTAGAAAAGCCATTCACTGCACCCTCTGCTCACGCTAACGTCCGGCCTTACAGCGCCCGAACGTTTCATAGTGCCTAGAAAAGCTAGCGTTCACCAACTTGCTCCCTAGATCTCAACTAACCATTCACTGCACCCTCTGCTCATGCTAACATCTGATCTTACAGCGCCGAAACTTTTCAAAGTGTCTAGAAAAGCCATTTACTGCACCCTCTGCTCACGCTAACGTCTGATCTTACAGCACCCGAACTTTTCAAAGTGCCTAGAAAAACTAGTGTTCACCAACTTACACGCTAGAACTCAACTAACCATTCACTGCACACTCTCCTCATGCTAACATCTGGTCTTACAGCACACAAAATTTTCAAAGTTCCCTTTCTGTCATTTCGAGGTGGAAAACCAGGAAATCCCCAGATGCGACGAGAACGAAGGTAAGGTGACGCCCTCATCTGGAGGTGTGGAAGGGGTTTATGCCTTTTCCTGAAACTTCACAGCAGGGTTATCTTAGCGTAACGGATGAGTTACTATATCACCCAGCTCAGTTGGACTGCAAGCTGCATTTTAAGTTCAATGCCGAGCCTCCACTTCTTTCTCCGAGGTCAATAAACCAGTAAAAGGAATCTTTTTACATATAAACCTATCCACCTATCGGGTGCGAGTTTTGCAGATGTGGGCATATTGAGGCTAAAGAAGCGTTGCTTGATACGGCTTTGCTAAATTGTCGGAACCCATTTTTAGGCTTCTTCTTGTACTGTTTGATTTCTTTCTGGGTAAGTTTGAAAAAAAATCTTCAATTGTTTCACCAGGGGCGACTGGCTAATAGTTTGCAGTAAGACCCCAACAAGCTGTAAACAAGCATTGGCATAGCCAATAGGTCTCGCCTTTGGGACCTTATAAGTATTTAGCCATGCAACAGTTGATGTTGTTGCACTAAGGATATTGTGCTGGATAACTAAACACTTATAAGGTCCCAAAGGCGAGACCTATTGGCTATGCCAATGCTTGTTGCTACTTTATCATGAGTCAAGGCTATAATAAGACAAATTACAGACCTTTCCATCAAGTGCATTAATCGCCAGAGTTAGCATTCTGTTGTCATTATCCCCTGAAAAATACAGCAAGGTCTCTGCAGGCTGCTCTTATGTCTCCTCAGCCTGTCTTTCAAATACCGCCCCCTGAACCTTGGCGCCTAGTCTCTTTATGTCACTTAATGACAATTTTGGAGAGCTTTATTTTCTTAAAATGTGGGTAATGAAATCTGTTGTTTATGGTGAAATAAAATGACAAATCTACAGAATGAAGCCCTATATTTAAAAACACGTTATTAAGAAGGAAAGGAGTAGCCCAATCTGGCAGCGTGCATGCGTGCGAGAAGACAAAACACTTGATGGCAAGGCGGCTCATCATGACACGTGACGTTAACGACGTCATCGCGCATAACATGCGGCCTCCACCTTAAATTGGGTCAATATTAATTTAAAATTATAACAGCAGCGTATCAATAATCAATCATCCTCCAGTAACCGAATCTGGCAGCGTGTACGCCAGAAGACAAAACACTTGAGGGCAAAATGGCCTCGTCATCGCTCATGGCATGCGGCCTCCATCTTAATTTGGGGCAATATTAATTAAAAATTATAACAATAGCAATTTTCTCTGCACATTGGCAGTGCATAACTGAAGAGCAATGTAAATAGTTGTTTTCACGAATCTTTCAGTGACGGCCAGTGCAGGTAAGAGTGGTAGGGCGGAGGGAGTCGCCAGACGACGACGAGGGAAAATAAAATTTTAAGAGAAAACCACTTACCTTCTGCTCGCCACATCACCAACTAGACAATGAGGCAAGCACAAGGCAAGTGATTTTCTTTTTTTTTTTAATTCATTTTCCCTCGTCGTCGTCTGTCAACTCCCCTCCTCCCTTCCACCCCACCGCTCCTACCTGCATCGGCCATCACTGGAATCTTTGTAATCCCAGCCACTACACAAAGTTGTCATTTTGAGAAACACCCAGCCCCCTCCCCCCCTCCCCCCAGTGAAGCCTAAACGGGAAATAAGCGGTTGCCTGATATCGAAGCTTGGAGCAACTGAAAACATTGAGCTGTGGAGTGAGGTGGGCTTAGACAAAGGAAAAAAGTAGTCCCTTTTACAGTTGCTATAATGGGACAAGTGTAAGGGGACAAGTAATAGGGAGCTGCTCCGCTGGGAGGAAATGAAAGACAAAAAGGAGGAACAAAGGGAAGGAGTGACCACTAGCAGGAAAGGATTTTGAAAGTGCACTGAAACAAACAAATCAAAAGCAGTGGGCCGGCTGGAAGCCCACAAAGAAGTATATACTAAAGTATATACAAGGGGTCTCGAAAGCTCGACCTAAAAAGGAGAATACTGAGGACTAAAGAAGAGTAAAATGAGGCAATCTTGGAAAGGGCAACAAAAAAATGTATGAAAAAGAGGCAGGAACTGAGAAAGGCATGGACAATGATGAGACAAGTGAGCAGTGCTCAGTGGGGAGTAGGAACAGTGTCACACTCCGAGGCTCCATTATATTGCTGTCCCCGTCATAATCCCGATTCCTTCCACACTCCCCATGACTGTCACTATCCAATCCTTATCTCGATCTCAGCCTGTCACACTCCCAAACACTGTGACCATCTTCTTCAAATTCACACGTCCAGGCCCAGCCACACTTTCAATGCTTTCTACTCCGCCATCTCTGTCACCCTTCCGAGTGGCACTTTCCCAGTCCTTGTCACACTCCCAAAACATTTGATCACTTTACTCCATGTCACACTTACTGTCCCTGTTACTCCCCCATCCATGGTACACTCTACGTCCCTGTCAGATACCCAGTCCCTTTCACCCTCCCATCTCTGTGTCTCCCCCAATCCCTGTCACACTCGCAGTCCACTCACAATCCATGTCACTCTAGCAAACTATATGACCATCCCATTTGCTGTCACACTCCCAACCCCTGTCACTTTCACATACTTTGCCACACTCCCAGTCCCTGTCACAAGCTCAGACCTAGTCACACTCCCAGCAACACTCCCCAACCCTGTGACCATCCCCCTCCATGTCACACATCCAAGACCTGTGACACTCCCCGGCTCAGTCTGTCACGGGCCAGGATTGCGCTCAATGAGCTTTCAAATTCCTGTCACACTCTCTATCCCTGGCATCATTCCATTTCTGTCACCCTTCCATTCCCTCTCACACTCCCGGTCATACTCCCAAGCCTTGTGATTTTATCTGTGCATGTCACTGTCCCTGTCACTCTAATCCCTATGACACACTCAGACCCTTTAAAACACACAATCCATGTCACGCTCTTAGGCTTAGTCATTCTCAGATTAGGATTGCAGCCTACAAGCAAATGTGTGTGTATGTCCAGGGCAGGAGTAGTGTAGGGACCTGGAAGTCAGGACTGTGGTGTTTTGACACAGTTATGTGTGGAGCCCCATAATGAAAGAAGCGGGTGATGCAGACCAGGCTCCTAAGAACTAGGGTGCTTTGGCAAAGCATTATGTGAGCACCACTAATGCAGTAAGAGGTGGCAGAGCACCGCAGGATTAAGTTGCTTTAGCAGAGCTGTCTTCGTGTGTGTCATCTTCTGGAACAGCAGTTGATGTGGCATTGGCAGAGATGTGTGTGGGTCTCAGCACTGAAATAAAATATGTGTAGCAGGTCAAGACTAAGGCAGTGGCGTCCAGTACTTTGAGCAAGCGGGTGGGAGTGCGGGCAGGCAACACACACACACACACACATATTCACACTCACCCATCTACATGCACACTCACACCCATACATTCACAAGCCCCCACACATACACCCACCATTCACAGTCGCATACACATGAACACACCCATTCATGCATGCACAAATACACATACATTCATACATACACATATGAACTCAACATTCAAAAAATATCTCACTGGGCTCAGTGCTTAATTTGCAAACCAATAAGTGTCGGGGCTCTCGTCAGGAGGCCACTGCAGCTTGCACTACACATTGCCCCTGCCAGTTGGAAATGACAGTACAAACACAGCTACTAACCATCACACGCAGCTGTTGTTGTGCTAATACCTATATTAGCCAGACAGTGCCACCATGTGGCAGACTGTTAAGCCCCGGTGCTGGCAATTAGGTGCTGGTGCTGAGCACCGGAAAACACCAGCTCAAATTAAGCACTGACTGGGCTGCTGACAGTGACATCGGGTGGCGAGAGGGAAGCCTCAGTGGTTCCTGGACGATTGGGACTGTCGCCTTCTCTCATTGGCTGACATTGTTATTGGCCTATCAATGAGAGGAGGCAGCAGTATCTTACTCGTCACAGAGTGGGATGGGGAGACTGCTGATCCCACCCCACTCTGTAACGAGGCGTTACTAATGAACAGTGCAGGGCTTAAAATTGAAGCACTGAGGTCCGAGTCAATCTGTGACGCAGCTCCGCGTCATGAACAGGAGGACCTTCAAGTGATTTGCTTTGCCTGGCTGAGAAGACCAAGCCCACGGGGCTGAGAAATTTTCAGCCTGGCAAATTTCAGCTCAGGCAGCCAGGCGCCTGCGCATATAGCACAAGTACATTACTCATCCTATTACTTACATCATGCAATTGTGAGACCATCGCTCACCCAAAGCACTTCTCCCATGCAACTTTCTTCACTTTCTATGTCCAAGTTGCCACCCCTTTCACTATTTAAGTGGAACAGCACCTCCAGGATGTCATGTTTATAAGTGATTGTGACACTCTGTTTAAAGCACAATGCCTGGGCCTGTGTTTATTCCTTTGTTTTTTAATCATAGTGCATTGGCTTGAGTTTTAGTTTATTTTTTCTCTCTTCATGCCATTGCTTGAGACCATGGTACAAAAAACCTTCTATTTTCCTGTGATAAGTCAGCCTTAAGCGCTTGTTTATACATGCAGTGCAAAGGCCAGTATGCATGTAGCAGCTGGAGCAGTGACCCTTATCGTGATGCTCCTGGCCAGTACTTAATTTGAGCCGGTGGTTTTATGGTGCTCAGCACCAGCACTTAATCATCAACGCTGGTGCTTTTCATGAGCAACAGTTAGGGACACATTCATTTATGGTTGGCACAGGGGTTTAAGTGATTTGCCCAGAATCGCAGGATGTTGAGCTGACGCCGAGACTCGAACCTGGTTCCACATGTCCGAAGTCAGCAGCTCTGGCCATTACGCCAAATCCTCTCCCCATTTTCATGGCTAGTATTTGGTTCTGTTTTAGGTGGCGCTAACAGGAGAAATGGGCTGATGCAAGCTGCCTCCTGACGAGAGCCCTGGCGCTTATTTTTTTACAAATTAACGACTGCTCCCAAGTCCCAAAAAACATCTTTAGGAGCAGTTGTGATTGGAAGGCAATGTGCACAGGGAGAAGTGGCGGGAATCATTCTATCCTTGAATACGCCTGAGGTCTTTAATAGGTCTCTTCAGTGAAAAGTACATTTTTCATGTTAGCTGACTTAACAAAGGCTTTCTTCCTTCCTTTTTTAGGTAAATTGAGGATAGCAAAGTGAGCACTTGGGGGCCCTCAGTGGAGTAAAAACT